>CM042139.1:128453844-128496344 GCA_023376005.1 Doryteuthis pealeii
AGCAACTAGCAGTGGTTTTGTTATATGTAGATTTCCCTTGATATCATGTTGATTAAGAAACCACAATTCTGTATATATGCACGTGATGTACACTGTGAGAATAAAACGCTGCTCTCTTGTATGAGTTATATACTATATCTAATAAATATTTTGGATATACTAACTTAGACCTCACGCATCCCGCAATTTTAATTGATGGTTGAATTAATGCGTATAAATACTTTCTAAATTTAAGAACTATTTTAGCTATAGTATATATATATATATATATATATATATATATATATATATATATATAATTGTGTGTGTGTGTGTGTGTGTGTGTGTGTGTGTGTGTGTGTGCCCGATCAAATCAGATCAAAGCAGGTCAGATTCTACATATACCTACATGTAAGGACACATGACTTTTAGTTCTGATAACTTTCCACGGAGGACTTAGTGATAGCAAGTCTCATCATTTTTCCAGGACTCTACTAAGTATCCTGGCTGGTTTTATTAGTGCTTTGGTCTTGATGGATTCACTTCTTCCTATAATCTCCTGTTCATAAGGGGATTATTATTATTATTATTATTATTATTATTATTATTATTATTATTATTGACTTTTGACATCATCTGAAAAGTCAACACTTTTCTAATTCCAATATGTATAACTTACCATATATATATATATTACGCCCTCTCATCATATTTTGATATGCTCCCAAATATGAAGTATCACACACACACAAATATATATATATATATATATATATATATATATATATATATATATGTGTGTGTGTGTGTGTGTGTGTGTTCATGAAACAATCATAAAACAACAATGTATGTTCAAGGTCATATATATATATATATATATATATATATATATATATATATATATATATATATATAGCGTAATGTAATCATATATGTGTATGTATGTGTGTGTGTGTATGTGCATGTATTTATGTGTATATATGTGTTTATGTATATATGTGTGTACCTATATATATATGTGTTTATATATGTATTGATGTGTATGTTAGAGAACATGTGCACTTTTATGTGTGTGTTTATGCGTGTGTTTATGCGTGTGTGTGTATATGTGTGTGTCTGTTAGTGTCTGTGTATTTATGTATGCGTCAATTAGTACTCCTGAACATGTTAATGACCATTGACATGTCTAGTGTTACACATGACCCTGATACAGGAGCAAGCATAGAAGATATTGTCACTATGCTTCGTTAAGCAATGATAATTATCTTGATACTTACGTTGTTATATCTATACCTGTATGACTGAATAAGCACATTATTTTCTTTTTCTTTTCTTACTCGTTTTATTTTCTTCCTCTTCTCAATTTCACTTGCTTAATCGTGACATAATAATAGTAATAATAATAGTAATAATAAGAAGAATAAGAATAAGAATAATAAGAATAATAAGAAGAAGAAGAAGAAGAATAAAAAGAAGAAATAATAATAATAATAATAATAATAATAATAATAAGAAGAAGAAGAAGAAGAAGAAGAAGAAGAAGAAGAAGAAGAAGTAGTAGTAGTAGTACTACTACTACTACTACTACTACTATAATAATAATAATATGGGACTTTGAGGTACAGACATATCACATTATCCCATCTAGTAGACCAGACCTAGTATTAAGTAACACGAAAAAGAGAACTTCTCAACTAGTAGATTTCGTCGTCTCAGCGGATCACAGGATAAAAATGAAAGAAACCGAAATACCTGGACCTAGTCAGAGAAATAAAAAAATAAAAAATGTGGAACATGATGGTGAAGGTGATGCCAATTTTAGTTGTTACCCTTGAAACCCCCACCCCCACCCAGTTTAGAAAAAAACTGGAGGAATTGGAAATCAGAGGAAGAATTGAGACCATCCAGACAACAGCATTGTTAAGATCGGTTAGTATACTCAGAAGAGTCCTGGTGACCTGAGGAGGCTTCATGTCACGCAGACTCCAGGAAAAGACCAAATTATTGCTACTCAACTGTGAATTTGATATTCATCGTTGTCCCATATTTATTTTGATGTGCTAAAAGTAACTTACAGAAGGTCAAGTACTCTAATAGAAATATTAGTATACTGACTGTTATTAACAGTGTCAAATGTACGTATGCTGGTATAAACTAGTATATATAAGAAAACATTCATTCTCAAATCTACTGCATTCCACTCCAACAGAATATGGTCTTTTAATTATGTCTTGTTGGATGTTCGTATTTCCGTTTAAGTACATTCCACAACCGCTTGGAATGTGCCATATTCCTATTTTTGATTAGAGAGTTTCAATGTTTTTGGGTAATAAACCATAGTTAATATCCGTTTTGATTGTGTAATGTTCCACGAGAAATAATACAATTCTGGTATCTTTGCTTTGGAAGAAAATTAACTTAAAAAAAAGATACTTGTCGGGGTGTACATATTTATGTGCAACCATATATATATATATATATATATATATGTAAACACGATGTGTTTTGGATATGTCTTTTTTAGGGGAGGGAGGGAGAGAGAGAGAGATTTAAAAAAACACCGGACTGTTACTGTTACAGTGCTCATTATCAAGAGATGTAGCCATATATATGTATCAAAATTTAAAAAAATGCTTTTATTCTGCCAGTTTCATGAAACGTACTCAATCATCAGATATAATAAGATTCCTAGGTATCCTATGCAATCATATTTAATTCGTTTTTACCCACGTTTTTTCAAAGGATTTTACTACACACACGCGAACGCGCGCGCTGCACACACCCACACATATGTATATATATATATATTCACACACACACACACACACACGCATATATATATATATATATATATATATATATATATATATATATATATATATATATATATATATATTTGTATACAAATACGCGATAAATCGGTCCGTTGGTGAAGCTTAAAGTACGCTGAGTATCCCCTGCAGAGGTGGGGAGGTACCCGCAAAAATAGATGTCCTGATTATGACACTAAACTAGAATGTACTTAATGCCCCTTCATTGCAATTACTCCATGTCCACTCTGACCCGGAGTGGTAATACATGTTAGGGTCACATCTATGATGCTAAAGAGATCTGTTTAAAACTTATTGATATTCAAATGGACCGTGCTCAGATAAAACCCCCTTAAGAAAGTAATACAGAAAAATGTAAATATGAATATACAATGATTGCGATTCCCTAACCTATCGGCAAAAGTAACTTTAGACAATTAATGTACAGTTTCTACGTAAATCTCGTTCGGATTAATTCTAATATTGTCATGGTTTTGAGTAGATTCGATGGCCAAGGTGAGTTGACCACGGGGAATTCGATACAAGGTTTGATTTGGTTTCTTTGTTTAATGGCATATGAACCATCATGGTTTATTCAATACCATATCCATCATTGTAGAAGAAAAGCAGTGGTACTATTTAAACCATTATGCGGAGGATAAGATGTTCATACTTTTCCCAAGGGTATTAGTCCAAAAATGAACGGCTTGGAGTGACTGGAATTCGAACTTGCTTACTACGATATCGCAGTCCAACGCGTTAACAACTTCTCCCATATAGATACAAATATCAGTCATGTTCAAATATTAAATAACAGTGAATTTTTAATTGAATATACTTATGTAGGTGTGAATATGTACATGCACTCACACACGTCACATCACATCACATCACACACATAGTTTTAATGACTGCTTATTTGGTGTTAATTAAAGAACAAAGAAACGTTGCTGAAAAATTGTCACCGTTAATCGCATTTTCGACTATAAAAAAATCTCATAAAAGAATCCTTGAGATCCGAAAAACGAGTGCGCTGATATTAAACATATTATTTTCATGTGCATTGACTAAATAACGCTCATATTTTTTCTATCTTCTTTTACTTTTTCTCTCGTTATACAAAATAGTTTATTCCACGTTATGTGCGCATTTATTTTTCTAGGGTGGATTTCAGCGCGGTTAAAAGATATATTTTTCTTTGGTTATAAAAATGAGACTTTGACTGTTAATTCTGTAACTCTGTGTGTGGGCCTGGGTGTGGGGGCGTTATTCCTAGATAATCTATCCCATGTGAGTTTTGATTATGTGTGAATTCATGGTTTAACACGTTGACTACGTATTGATACACATATGTACCACTATGTATATTACTGATGTACGTAGTGGTACTTATATGTACCATTGCAAATATTTCAATTCCTTTTTTTTAATATTCAGAATATATACTTTCATTGCAGTATTTACATATACTACGTTAAAAAGGTTGAAACGATGAAAAATTATGTTATAACTCGAACTTTTATTGACAAAAGTGATATACAAATTAAAAAAAAGTAGGAATCCATTCACAGCCCAATAAACACACCCACACACATACAGACGCGCGCGCACACACACACACACACACACACACACACACACACACACACACACACACACACATACACACAGAAACATATATATATATATATATATATATATATATATATATATATATCATAACCTGTTACAAATTATTTTTATATTATATACTGTTATTATATCATATTGTATGAAATAGACACAGATCATAAATAAATAACTGATGAATACGCGTACTAAGGGTTTACCAGCACGTAACAGAGTCAATTTACCATTGCCGTACGCGTGTTGACACTATATTATACCATAGATGCGTGGTACATTATTGGCACACAACGTATACCAGCAATACATTAAAAAAAGATGCAATAAAGTTAATGTGCCAACGTCAGTGAGGAATAACTGTCATTTGAGCAAATGTAGTCAACGTATTAACATGAGCAAACAGTTTTCAACACACATAGTACAGACATATCTGTGAGTGTGCATGTGCATGCGTGTGTATGCATGTGTGTGCGTGTGTGTGTGTGTTTGTGTGTTCGTGTGACACAAAAGGATGGAGGAGAGATTTAGAGTGATTTATAAATCCAGATATTTCTTGTATTTTTAAGTTTGTTTAGAATGATAGCTATTTAACTATTTGTGCACTAATGTAATTTTTCACCAGCCGTGAATAATGTTTAAATTTTAAATGCAGATTTTCCAGGTAGGTATTCTTTTCAACGTTAGGAACCAAGTATTTGATTTGATAATCGTATTAATACTACCTTGAATAAAAATGCCCTATCACTGACATTGAACACTTTATATATATAAATATAGCAACCATTATTATCACTAAATATATATATATATATATATATATATATATATATATATAGAGAGAGAGAGAGAGAGAGAGAGAGACAGAGGGAGAGAGAGAGAGAGAGAGATGTGTGTGTGTTTTTAGAGAGAGAGGGGGAATAGAGAGAGATATTCAACTATCTTGTAAGTACAAATGTAAGTACATTCTTAAATTATGACCAAACTAAAAGCAAATAGACTGGCTTATACGTTCTGAGATGTTTGGAAGAACTAGTAATTACATTTGTGTTGTTTCTTCTTTAGTGTTCCTTGAAATTAGCGATATATATATATATATATATATATATATATATGTGTCCAGTTGCCTCTTTAACATTTCCGTTGCAGTGGCATTCATAATCTATCCAAGAGTGCGCAATACATCATAAATATAGAGCTATAATAATAGTAGTAATTGTAAAGAGTTAGGTCTCTACCACGGGTTCGACCCATAACTCTTTCCTACTATATACATACACAAACACACACATACACACACACACACACACACACACCCTGTCGGCTGGGGCGTTAGAATGCACCGACTGCACCTCTGCAGAGGGTAAGACTCCCCCAAAGGGGCCACCTGTTGGCCGTGGGTGGCGACCCTGATGCTTACGGATAGAGCCCAGGTGGATGAGCAGTTTATGACATGTAATACTCCACTTTGGCCCTATCTTGGGCTAGACAGGCGTCGGAGAGGCCCCCTCGACAATCGGCTGGTCATGTCAAGCCCTAGCACCTATATGATTTTCCAATCCTATTGTCTTCATGGCAAGCCCCAACCCTTTTTATCATATGGGTGCTAGAAGGCGGTGGCTGCGGGTCTACATGTCCTGGGAATGACGTTAAACTCTATCTGATGGTGAGGTTCCAGTTTTGGGGTTTGGGGAATGTGGAGCACCCCTTCATCACCATTGCTCCCTGGTCCACTCTGACCCGAGTGGTAGTACCTGTTAGGGTCCCATCTAAGGTTAAATAGAAAAACATGAGTTGATAAACCAAATTGTATTATCCATTAAGAATTGATTTATTTCAAAACTTTATAGGCATTAAATGACCACTGAGGTTGATATGCAAAACAAACCAAACAAACAAACAAACCACACACACACACACACACACACAACACACACACACACACACACATATATTATATATATATATATATATATATATATATATATATATATATTGAAGACAGGATGACTCAACGGAAAAGGCAAAAAATCGTGCATGTAATAATTTTGAGTATCGGAAAAAAAAAAGAAAGAACCCAAATGAGTCGGAATAAGAGTGAATATATAAAGTGCTTAATACATTAGAGCAAATTCAGAAAACCAACTAATATCAGAAGTCATCTACCCAGGTTTCACAAAGGAGACTCTTCAGGATAACTCTGACTAATATATATATATATATATATATATATATATATATGCGCGCGTGCGCGTGTGTGTGTGTGTCAATGAATGAATGAATCTCTCAGTCTATCTCAGTCTCTTCATATTTATTCGTCAATCTATATATTTTGTTTATGTCAGTCTTTCTGCATCTACACTTTCGAAAAAATTTCAAAAACTGCTTGAGTTCCCATTTCCACTGATGGATGAAAATAAACGCGAATATTAAAGCGAATATTCGTGTTGTAGTTACAAAATATTTTGTAGAAGACAATTCTCATCCCACATAATAGAAATGAAAACACAACAGGTATCAGTGTATACACAATTATGTTACATCTTATTCTCGTAAAATCTATAAAAATCAGAGCGTCTAGTGTCATATATGATATTACTTGCTTAAGCATACTTACCGTTTTTACATATGTCTTCAAGTATATATATTTTTGGTTATTTATATCAGCAAATCGTTTGATTATGACTTTTAAAGATAAAACGGGAATTCTTCGAAGTTGTAGCCGTATCAATACTGTTGTATTGAAAAAACGCTTGAAGATAAAAAGCTAGTTGGGTACTCGACACGGATGCTGCGTGCAGTCTTGAAGAAATCCAAGGATCAGAACACCACAAGATGGCAATTATACGGCCACTTACCTCCTATCATACAAATCATCAAAGGAAGTCGGAAAATACATGCTTGACACTGCTGGAGAAGTAAAGACAAACTAGTAAGTGACACCTACGCAGAGTAGGCTGAACGATAAATGTTTACATTCATCAGCTCTGTACGGTCATTGAGTTCGTGAGGAGGACTTGCCAGGAGCTTTGACCATAGAAATACGTGTTACCAGCATGTCGTGATGATGATGATGATGATGATGATGATTGTATCTAAAAATAAAGAAAATAAACAATTCTTCTCCAAAGGAAGAGGTCGCTAATAAGCCAACATGATAAGTAAATGCTTTGAAAGTTCTAGCTTTTACAAGTAGGAAATATCCAACAATTTCAACAAGAAAGAAGCAACACGTTTAATTTCCTTAAACATAATTGTCTAACAGTTATCGACGTCAGAAATGGAATCGGTAACACGAGTTCAAATCTTTGACGAGTTAGTCAGCTTTTCATTTCGCTTTAATGTCTTGGCGAAAGGCATGAATCTATCATTCATCACCCAAACCAAGAGTAAATCTTAGGGTAGACTGGGTTATTTAGCTTCACTAAGGCATATAATCTTCCTCCAAATACGAAAACTTTGTCAGTGCCCACTTAGAAACTGTAGCTGAGTGCATACCGACCAAAATAAGAGCCAAATACACTGTCCACTCGGAGACAAAAGTAGTTAGAGAAAAGAGAATGATATAATAAATATCGCAACATAGCTAAACAAACCCAACTAACACCAATATGAAAAATCTTAAGAAATCCCAAATAGAACTAACTAAAACCTACAAAAAAAGAACAAACAGAATACATTCAAGGGCAAATAAAAAAAATCAGAAATTCGGAAGAAGATAGACATGGCAAACGGTAAATGAAATCCGTGGTAGGAAAAACAACCCGAGATCAATACTAAAAGCAGCCTGCCAAAAAGACAGACACAATAAGGGGAAAGAGCACTTCCAGATACTGCTGGGGAACCCACCCAAAATAATACCCCAAAAATTGTTGATAGCCAACTAAACATCAAGCTGGGATACTTTACGAGGGGCAAGTCAACAAATCCTAAAAATCTAAAAAGCGGAAATGACGCTGACCACGATGATGATGATGATGATGATGATGATGATGATGATGATGATGATGGCATCTAGTCTAGGAGAGGGAGAAAACTGAATTCAATCCTGTAGTTCTCTGCTTAAAAACTGACCTTGTGTCACATCTAGACTGTGACAGTAAGGTTGGGAAAATACAAACAAAAGCACTCTCCCTATTCAGGAAGACATCTAATGAAACACAAACTCAGATAGAGATTTTTAAATATCAATATTCATATATTCTGTTAGCTCTCTGATTATTATCTAACATACCGCCATACAAATTAATGTATCAAGAACAGTGACATTGTGCTGATACATAATTCAGTTAAAGTTAATCAACAATAAACACAGTTAATTGATTTTAAAAAGTAGTTTGCTTGTATAAGACGCATAGATATGTTGGTTTTATAAGACACAGACGTATTTCGTTTATACAATACACAATTTCTTAATAAAGTCTGACGATTTTAGTTGGCAATAATTCCCTGATACAGATCGATGGCAACCATCGCAACCTATTGCTAGCATGTGCTATTTTCACTCGAGGCGATTTTAACTTTATACTCGATTAATTTAATCTTAGTAAATACCGTCCTATGTAAGGGCACCAACTTCGAATATATCCCTTCCGGACTTAAATAAATGTCAGACGAAGAAGCAATATTACTTCACAGGAGTCAGATGCGTTGGTATCCAGGAAGAAAGTACGACCATTTGAAGAATTAAATTCCTACGTGATATTTTATTACTTAAGATTGATCTTCATTACACCATTTTTTTGTTTTTACAATATTCGTTCAACTTTAGTCTTTCAATGGGAGGTAAGTGGCCGTACAACTGTTGTTTTGTAAGGTGCTTCTTAAAGGATTTGTTCAGAACAGCAGGCAGTATAGTTCCCATTTATTCATTTTCTCCCAGAATTTCGTTAGAGTCCCAATGGTGCAGCCGTACCGTAGCAGTGATACGGCTACAGATTGGAATAATTCCCATTTTACTTTATCAGGGTGATACGATTCCTATATGGCCGATTAAATGTCATTAGCAGTCTATGCTTCACCTGTTCGTATGCTAATATTCCTTTCAGTATATGAGCTACCAAGGTATCTGAACTGGCTATCTCTCACCATGACTCAAACCATTTATGTAAGACAAACAAGACATGCTGGGTACTGCTGGTGAAGTAAGGATGAACTCATAAGTGACGTTCTCCTATGGATACATACACTTGGACACACCAGTGTTGGCCGACCAGCAAAGATTCATATTCATCGGCTTTGTACGATCATTGGATGCTCTCTAGAGGATTTACAAAGAGCGGAAGGAGTCCTCGTGAAGTAGTGGCTAACGTGCTTGTCTGTGACATCGTAGTAAGCGAGTTAAATCTTCAGTCTTGCAATTACGTTCACCTTTGGGCTAATACCCTTGGGTAAGGTACAACGCCCCTCTTATTACACCGAGTTATGGATTAAATAATTCCACTACTTTTCTTTTAAAATAATTGTTTTGGTATTAAATAATCTAAGAATGTTGATATGTCATTAAACAAAGAATCTATATTCAAATCGTTACCAAGAGCGATGGTCGATAGGGATGGATGGTGAAAGAGTATAAAAGGAATCTGTGTTGTTGGGACACCTTAATGTTGAGGTTTTCATTGGGTTTTTTTTTTGGGGGGGGGCAATTGTTTCATTCTTTACGGTTTACTAATATTTTAATTTAATCTTATTTCTTCTCTTTCTTTAAAACCTCACTTCTCGTGTTCTTTGTTAAAATTATGTCATTTCTGAACTTTGTCTGTATCATGAACATGTCTTTTCTGTATTATTTAATGCCGTCTTAGTCTTCAAATTATACTTTAGTTCTTGTTCTTGTTCATGTTCTTTTTTTATTCTTTCTCACAAAGTTTTGAATATTACCCAAATTAATGTACAATTCTTTTATTTCACTATTCGACATTATTCGGTATTCGACATTATTCGGTACTCTTCGACATTATTCGGTATTCTCGGACACAATTCGGTTTTCTTCGATACTATTCAAATATATTTTACTTTCATCTGTTATTATACAAACCTTTTTTCACCTCTTCTTCTTACTCAGTAGTGCTACTTTTTATTCTTATTCAATTTCCTCATCTTCTTTTATATAATTATTACTACTTTACTACTTGCAAAATATTTCGCGCAAGAGCTAACTGATCGTATTTCACTGGAGTCTGAATGACAGAAATTCTTTTCAGGTTTTCGTGAATCTTTTAATTATCCTAACTGATTCTACTCGTACTAAAATCTGGATTGTTTAAATTCTTCCTCTAATCTCCTGTTTGTCAAAGCTCTTTTATTTGGGACCGTTCAAAGGTTCCGACTATTATTGGCACTTCTCTCACGTTCATGTTCCTCAACCCTTTCTGTTCTCTGGCAAGGTGTAGGTATTTCTTCTGCTTGTTTTCTGCCTTCACTTTCGTTCTGCGGTCTGCTGGCACGGCGAAATACGCGAGATGACAAGTTATTATCTCCGTATTAGGTAATAGTCGGTCTAGTCTTCTGGTGGAGCTAGGAGGATCCATTTGCATCTCAAACACCTAGAAAATTATATACGATTCAATATTCTTGGACAGATTCTGATTTTTGCATATACCATTTGCCGGTTAAGTGAAATTTCGGTTTCTTGCACAATTCTCAGTGGATCATCTACTCCACCCAGTTGTACTTGTTCTTGTGTTCTTTTTGTGCTAGTTTGCGGTTTACTCTTATTATGTGATTTACAGTTTCATCTCTATCACCACGTTGCTCACACTTGCTATTCTCATAGGAATTCTTAATTTAAGCTTTGATATGCTTCATCCTAATTACATTATTTTGTGCTGCTATTATTAGATATTCAGTTTTTCTCTTTAAGTTTCCTTTTCGTAACCATGTTCAGGCCATATCGTGTACAGTTTCGTCAGTTTGTCGCTTAACGTATCCATATAGTTATTTTTCTTTCCATTTTTGTTTGCTAGACTTTTTGATTTTTCTTTTCCTATTCTTACCGCTGTTACTGGCTGCTGTAATCAATATTGCTTTGTTCTTATCTATATATTCCTCGAGTCCTTGTATTGTTCGATGCATGTAATCATTATTATTATTATTATTATTATTATTATTATATTTTTTTATTATTATTATAGTTGTCGTTTCTCGTTCTCATCTTCTTCATTCTGAAACTGGCTTTATCTAATCATTACATCTATCGCTGCCCCATTTTCACCATTTATTTGATTTGCCGCTTCCCACTTTCAAAATTCATTTCTTTTATATTCTACTTCAAGAGTTCTTCCCGCCTTAAGCAAGATGAAGCCGAAACGCCTGCTTAATTTCTCCTTCCTTCCCCCATCCACACACACTTTTCTCTGAATACCTGTGAACTCACTGTTACACATACAGACACGTACGTAAACTCTCGTTGCATGTATATGCACAGCGACACAAATACGAGCTAAGAAAACATCGCAGTTGTGCATACACATGTCGTAATTCCTAAAATTTAACTTTACCATGTGCAAATTCCTTTACATTTACATATGCAAAATTCTCATAGACCTATCAATAGGAACTTTCTGACTACAATATGCAAATGTTCACCTATACACGCCTACGCGTTTATTCAGTCAGAAAGGCTCCTGTCTCCCTGTGTGCGTGTGTGTGAGATAAAGACAGAGAGAAAGACAGACAGACTGACAGAGAGAGAGAGAGAGAGAGAGAGAGAGAGAGAGAGTGAGAGAAACAGAGAGAGAAACAAAGAGAGAGGGAAACAGATAGAGAGACAGAATAGACAGAGAGACAGAGAGACAGAGAAAGGGTGAGAGTGTGTGTATGTGTGAGAGAAAGAAAGAGAAAGATTGTGTGTGTTTATGTGTGTATGTGTGTGTGTGTGTGTGTGTGTGTGTGTGTGTGCGCGTGTATTACGTTGACTATCTTTGTTCTGCAGCACAAAAAAGCAAAGAAAAACAAAAAACAAAAGCTTACTTTGACAGATTAGACGTCCTATATCTCGGTTATATGGTGGTTGTTAAGCAGGCGCCTGGGGTTCGATTCCCAATCAAGTAATCGCAATCTCCTAGAGAACATTTTTTTAAAAGTGTATGTATACAATTACAGAGTAGATATGAGTGATTAATACGCCGTTTATCAGATAACAGCGCCACAGAGGCTCACATTAATCAACATACAATACCAGGCTATTTTCTTTCTACCATTATTAGGTAGATACCTATAGTCAGCGCAAATATATACAATATGTATTGTTAGAAAATAAAACAGAATATTTGAAGCCATGACTATTAAAGAATAGAAATTCGTATACTATATATATTTATGAGAAAAATCAGCTGTACGGCCACTTACCTCCTATCACATAAACCATCCAAATAAGACGAACAATACATGCTGGACACCGTTAGAGAAGTAAAGACGAACTCATAATCAACGTTCTCCTGTGGACACCTACACATGGGTACGTATATTAATCAATTCTGTATGGACGCTGGATGTTCTGCTGATGACTTTCTTGGAGGAATGACATATAGGGATGGCTGGCGTGAAAGAGTCAGGAGAATGTATGCTGTCAGCCCGACGATGAGGATGATATACATTTAACAACAAATACTGGTGTCAAATCGGGATTTAATGGTTTGCAAGTTAGTGTCACAGATCCATTACTACTGAAAATCGATTTTGATACTCGCTCGATGCTCCATACTTCCGATCTTCTGTCACGTCCATCCTACCCGTGGAAAACGGGTTTTAGAAAAACCTACAACTAATATACAGGCAAACTTGAATAGCAGCATTTCACAACCATTTTATATATAGTGTAAGTAAGTAAAGTCGTCGGGTTGGCCTAAATTCGGTATCATCCAGACAGGTATATCCCCTTTTCACTAGCGCTAGACTGTTCTTGCATCTGAGGTGGAGTGCCACACCTACCATCAGCTCCTTACTTTACCGCACATATCCTTGTGCTACTCATACGCTGAGTTGGCGAGGACCGATATCGAACCAGGAACTTTGTGGTTCATAGTCCGACACTCTACCGCAGACGCCATATTTTTTTTTAATCAGTATTTTTTTTAAAATTAGAAATGATTAAATTTTATCACTAAACATAAACAAATATCGCCATAGAAAAAATTCATTGGACAATTTTTTCACAAAGTTAGAGCAAACATTTATACTACTGCGTGATGACAGTAGAATTTTTTTTTAAATTTAAATTATATCGAACTAAAAAAATAGAAAAGTGAATATAAAAAAAAACATGTCTACGCTTTTTAATAAAACTTGTATTAAAGAATGACTTCTGGCAAAATACTGTTTATTCAAATTACTGTGAGATAAATGGCCAGTTTTCACTAACTTTGGTAAAACAATGTCGACTATCATAATCAGTTGGATAGATACATTCACGAAGCATCCCCCAAAATAAATAAAATAAACTTAATTTTTATATTATATTTTCTTCGAACAAAATATATTATGGTGGATTTGTTGTTTGTTGCTTTTTTTAAGCTTACATCGTAAATCGTTTAGCTTGAAAGAATCTGAATATCTCTGGCGCCTAAAATTAAACTCAAAATGGCGACTGGGCCTGTTTGGTCCAAACATACAAATAAACAGAGAAATATGTATTTTAGAGAAAGTTAGATCAATAAAACTGTTTTTCTTTTTCAATTCCACATTTTCATAGCCTCCTCTTTATTCTACACTGGGTATCTATTATTATTTTTTGTTGGGGAGGGGGTCTCCGTGGTGAACAGTGCTGGATTCCGACATCGTTGTAATCAAGTTCAAATTCCAGTCGCGTTTTTATGTTCCCGTTTTGATTACTACCCCCCGAAAAAAGATGAACCCCTCATCCCGCAGCTATTGGCTAAATAGTACCACTACTGTTCTTATACAAGGATAGCTTTGACATTAAATAGCCCACGAAGATGGATATGTCATTCAAAACAAAGAAACTAAACTAAAGCGTTATTATTTGTATGCTTGTAAAATCATCGATGGTTTTGTATGCATAAAATAACATAACATTTTTGCTGGTAGCCATTGTATTTCCTACAGAAACTGGTACCATTATTCTATTGATAGACTGATTGATTTTAACGACATGTCAATTTACCAAGGATTATGCTATGCCTAGCGGCTAGGGAATCGCGTTCATTATCAGTTCATATTTACGTATTTTGTGTAGTTTTTTCTTAATATCTTTTGCACATTGTCATATCAAATACGAATACTTTTAAACAGATATATTTGACCCATAATTGCAATGAAGGGATACTTCCTACTCACCAGATCTCTAGAAATAGAGCCTCACCAACAGAGTTTAGTGTCATACATAAAACCAACCTTAGAGTGGTCTTAGCCCTCTATTGGGGTAACGTTAGCGTATTCTAAGCCTCGTTGATATTAATGATTGAGTAACTATATTTTGATAGTTATGTAGCAGGATAACAGTAAATTATCATATATATATATATATATATATATATATATATATATATATATATATATATATATATATATGGTGGACTCTTCTATCGAGAACGATAGATGAGGGTCAGCAGTGAGTGATTTGATTCCTCCCATGTTGTGCATGCTGTCAAGAAGACATTTTATGTTTCCTCGAGTGTGACAGCAGCCCAGCCCTGCTACGAGCCATGAAGCCACACTGACAAACGAAATGATCCAAGGCAGGAGTTAAATGTTTTTCTTTTAAAATTAGGCAGAGCCGATCTCTATGCTTCAGTCTATTTTGTTCAAAGCTCTTTAGTTTAGCGAAACAGGTCTTACGCCATTCCTTCCGATCCGATGCTAGATCTTCCCAAGCACTCAGGTCAATATCGAGGCGTTTCAAATTGTCCTTCAATTTGTCCTTGTAGCGTAAGAGAGGACGTCAAATTGAACGCTTAGCATTTGGTAGTTGCCCGTGAAATATCTTCTTTGGAAGCGTGTTCTCATTCATTCGGACAACGTGACCAGCCCACCTAAGTTGAATCTTGGCTGGTAGGGTTTCGATGCCAGCAATATCACATCTTTTTAAAATTGCGGTATTTAAATCTATATATATATATATATATATATATATATATATATATATATATGAAAATGGAAAAGGAATTGAATCCGACAATATCATGAAAAATGAGTAAGGAAAAGAAATGTAGATGGATCCATCTACATTTCTTTTCTTTACTCATTTTTCCTCAAATATATATATATATATATATATCGCATTTGGGCTGGCCAATATCGAGTGACAAATGAGAAATATACTAATTAATCTACACTTTGATATCAATCTACTTCTTTTGATTGGCAATTTGTTTTCAGCATGTTCTTTGACGCATACTTTTTCTCTAGACACAATCTGCAACAATTCTTACTTCCTTTGTAAACTTATCTCAAGAGTGTATATTGTGTGTGAATTCATAATGCTGGATCATAATGCAACTGAATTTTTATGCAACTTATTTATATTAGTGTCTTTTTTTTTCCTGGTATTTTTCTCTTCACGGGACACTGGGCGAACAGTGCGATTATAGACAATGACAGAAATCACGACTGAAGTGTGAGTGTTATTTCCACTAAGTTATATCCTGTGTTTGTCTCGTGACGAAAAGTTCAATATATTTTCTTTACTATAAAGTTAAGTCTCCGGAGAAAATATTCGTAAACTTATGCCATGCTCTGTTCAGTGCGATAGCTCACATTTTGACTATACACGCCGTACACACTGATATTTCCCACAGGATCTCGCCGTATACATGTTCCGCGTAAGATGACACGCCTGTTTACATATGTTAGGTTCCCAGAGTATATTCTTTTTACAAAAACAATGTGCAATACTTGAATGTGGAAGTGAAATGTATGTGACTTTATCTTAGCACACAAGCTTGTTCTGATATATTTGGTTTGGGTTATGTGCTTAATGGCATATCAACCTCCGTGGGTTATTTAATGCCAGAGACATCCTTTTAAAAAACAGTAGTTGTTACGATTTAATCCATATATGGAGGGTAATGGGGTCATACATTTCCCAAGTGTATTAGATTGTAAACGTTGCTTCGTACGTCACATGTACGTTGGTCATATGACAATTCTTTTATCTCCTTTCTTCAGAGTGACCACACCTCTCCTGTGTTGGTCCTCGCTCGTTTAAAAAAGGACATCTCTGATAAGATAAAGTGAGAATTCTCCCAAGCTGTAGCTGTGCCAGTGTCATTGAATGGCTGTACCACTTGAACTCTAGCGGAACGTTTAGTGAATAAGCTATATGAGAACTACTCTAGGATCCCGCGGGCTGTTCTGCATAAATCCTGGAAGCAGCACCACACAAAAAGCTGCTGGTAACACAGGTAAATTGATCGATATATAAATGGATAGATAGATAGATAGATATATAGATAAACATATATAGATTAAAATATATGTATCAGTAACATCAAACATCTAAAGAAGTTAGTTTAATCAAACCAACATTTTATTATAAGATATAAAAGGATGAAAGCTAAAGTTGCAATAGAATTGAATCATTAGCTAAAAGCTTGCCTCCATTCAAGGTGAGGCCAATTTTGAGGGTCATTTTAATCAAAATCCCCCTCCTCTTTTTATTTCCAAGGGACTTAAAGAGCATGCACCCTACACACCTGGCCGTCAATGGCACCGTGAACCATTTTGAGCTGACATAATAACACGTTTAAAAGAGCCAAAGCTATAAGAGTAAAAAAAAAAATGGGATAATTAAGGATTTTTCATTTATTTTTAAAATAATGCAAAAGGTAACGTGTACTTTATGTGTCTTTACTTTGCTTTGTTTAATGCTATAAAGTCATTTGAATATATCTAGAAAATATAGTTTAGTTTGGTACAAGACTACAATACAGGAGCGTCTTATGGGAATTACACACACACACACACACACACACACACGCACATATATATATATATATATATATATATATATATATATATATATATATATATAACTTTTGTTGAAAAGACCAGAATGCAACAGATTTTTCTTTCTTTTCAATTCTTCTAACAATTTTCTTAATATTGTCATCCAAAAGAGTTATCATTAGCATTCTGAGTACTTTTGGTTCTCATTTGAACAATTATGAAGAGTTTTAAAACAGCTTAACATTTAACAGTTATCAGTGTTTAGTTTGTGTCAATAAAGTGACGCCAAAATCGCTAGCGGTTTATTTTTGAAGACTTAAAATACAAAAGGAATGACTGTTAACTGTTTTTCAACTAGGAAATTTATTGGCAGTTCAGATAACTGTAATACTTGTTCGAAATTTTCTGTTAGATGGTTTCATAGGCGGGAAATATATGTATGTATTTACCAACCAATCCGTTCGCGCATGATGTGACACAAGGTCTATTTTTAAGAAGAGTTTACTATGTTTGAATTCAGAGATTTCCTTCTCCTAGATCGTTTGCCATACCAAGGTTATAAAGCCGTCTGCCGTCCTATTTACACATAGCTGGACAGAGAATAGTAGGATTCATACTTTTACCAAGGATATTTGTACTCTGTGAAATACTACCAGCCTCGTCCAGAATAGCGAGACATATAGGTTATTTTTCTCATAGTAACAAAAATCGATGATGAATCATTTCTTACGATACGAATTTTAAATCACATCATAAGTTTATCAGATGTGTTTTCATATCAGCATTCGACATGTAAGAGATTTATGTTATTATTTACAACGTTTCAGCTACTAAAACTCATTCTTCATTTTTCTATTTGTTGTAATATGTAACCTTCATGTAATATCGGACCGAACCCTTTATTTAGTCCAAGAGGATAGTCAGTTCTCAGTCTGCCGACCATGCATTGGAATATCTTGAACCACTCATATTTGTTATCACACTTAGTAGCTCCTCTAGACAGCCTCCAGTAGAATTAAGTTAAGGTGTCTAGTATCTTGTTAGAAAAATCTTAGAAGTCCCTTGAAACTTGCTTAGCTCTTTATTATTTGAAAAATCAATGAATTGTAGTGTGGGGCATTTTACAATCTTCAAAGAAAAAAGGATTCCTATGGACATTTGGTAACAAAAGATTTGAGTATGAGTGTCTATTGGTGAGTGGTAAATGCTGTTCCAGATTTAGCCCCCCCCCCCTTCCTCTATTCTTGTCATCAGTTATTCCTTCTTACGGAAAGATTTATATTGTTTATTCAGGAATTGGCTGCCATCCTGTTTTTCTTCATAAGCAACATGGGGAATCGCGTGGAGAATGACATTACAACTTTCATATTCCAGACGACATTTAATCGGCACGTGGGACTTTGATTTTTGTAAAAAAAATTACAATGCTACAAAAATCAGATTTTATGATTCGATTATATAAGGCAAAAGATGGTCCCATTTTCATCAGATTACTTTTACTTATTCAGCACGTGAAATAGAATCTCACACAGTTCTATCGTCAGTATTGGGTATTTTATGAAATGTGTTTCTTAGAAACACGACACCTGAAAGTAATTGTTTCTGAAAGAGGAACCTCAAATAATTTCAAGTGAGTAAAAATAGAAAATAATATTCACGAAAAAAAAACTATAGGAACCGGTTTTATACTTGTAAAATCGAGATAATATAAAGTCATTCGGTTTGTTGTGTTAGTTTAAAGGAATACCAAGACCCAAATGCGAAAATGTTTAATTGTAATTATAACTATATTTTTCATGTTCTTTTAAATTGCATTTTTTATTTGTCTGTAATAATCACCTGTTTAGAGGTGTACGTGGTGTAATGGTTAATGTCGTAGGAAATCAACTCAGCAAACCAAATTCAAAACCTGGATGATGCTGTTTGCATTTTACATAGCGCTAATACTCTTGGGAAATGTATGCATCCAACTTTTCTCCCTACAGCTAAGGATAAATAGTAGATCAGAATGGGCTCTGTAACCTTAGTATATCAACCGGACTAGAAGAAGTTCCACCCTATTAAACTCCACTGAAAACCTGTCCTTGTGTTATATCCTGCTTGTGCGGAAGGTTTGGGTAAAAATATAATAATGATTTGTTTGCACACATGTATTCCTAACTAATACTATTAATTCACATAGAAATATGTATTCCAATCTAATATTAATAATTTCCGAAAAGATCTATTTAACACATGAATGGGATTTTTTGGCAGGTACTATTCAAATGGACCTGGTAGTAATTGCAATGAAGGGCTAATACACACTCCCCAGACCTCCAGAATTGGAGATTCCTTATCAGATGCAGTTTAGTATTCCACCGAAGACAAGTTTTAGGGGGTGGGGTGGGGGGAGTTGGTCTTACCTCACTGCAAGGGATTCCATCACCGTATTCTACGGCCTAACGACAGAATATATATAGATGGACAAGCGCAACCCATAAAATTTTTTAAATTGCAAGTGTGCGCGTACCCGTGAGCTGGCGTATTTAACAAGCGCGAATGGAAATATGAAAACAAATCAGTAAGACAGAAAAATCATATCCATAATACTTTTTAGGAACTCTTCAAATTATTAAAAATCAGAGAGAAAGAGGCCAAAAATGCCGAAATAAATTAAAATTTATGTCTGAACTAAGGTTTCATTTATTTATAATACTCCGTATGTGCAAAGATATATAGGCACATCTTTATATGTACGTTTGAGTTCTCAATTTGGGTTGAATTCTATCAAGGAAACACTTGATACCACCCATCTCTCTCTCTCTCTCTCTCTCTCTCTATATATATATATATATATATATATATATATATGGTGTGTGTTTGTATGTGTATGTGTGTGTGTGTGTGTGTGTGTGTGTGCGCACTCGTATA
Source organism: Doryteuthis pealeii (assembly GCA_023376005.1). Taxonomy (NCBI): domain Eukaryota; kingdom Metazoa; phylum Mollusca; class Cephalopoda; order Myopsida; family Loliginidae; genus Doryteuthis; species Doryteuthis pealeii. The sequence continues at coordinate 128,474,076 of CM042139.1, forward strand.
TATTGCTGTGAAATAAAAAGAATTAACATATTGTTACGGACATTAATATATTCTTGACTGTGGTTACATCATGAATAGCTGGGAAATAGAATCAGCTGTTTCATCAAGGCTGTTTGCGTTTCAATTTGCACTAATGCCCTTGTGTAAGCCATGCCTTCATCTTTTCTCCCCAACAGCTATGGATATATATATATATATATATATATATATATATATATATATATATATATAGTCGGGCGAACTGGGTTCTTTAGCTTTGGTTAGTCAATTAGTCAATTTAAGAAAAAGAAAACTGAATTCCAGCTATCTTTAATCCGTTTTGAAAAAAAAAAAAAACTTGTGAATCACTCTACCCATTGCGGAGGGGTTAGGCAAATATATACTTCAGAATTTCTCGCGATTTCACAATCTTAATGGGCATCCAACCGTGGTGTAATGGTTAGCAAGCTAGTCTCGCTGATTCATTACAAATGAATAGCGAGTTAGATTCTCTATGCATTACCCATACTAGCGACCTTGTGTCATCATATCCCAATTGGGTTATAAATCTATCATGGTGCAATGGTTAGCAAGATAATCTCGCATATCCATTACTACTTAATAGCAAGTTGCATCCTAACTAGATGTTCTATTCTTGCTAAACGCTCTATACTTGTGACCTTGTATCCTACCAATAACGAACGAGTTGGTTAATAAATGGTCGTTCAGTCGTGTTGTAATGGTTTTACAAACTAGTCTCGAAGATTCATTACTACTGAAAGGGGAGTTCGATCCTCGCTGTATTCACTATATTCGCGACCTTGTGTCACATCATACCCGTGGTGAATGGATTGCGTAATAAAAGGGCGTCCTAATGGTGTGATGTAATGGTTAGCAAACTAGTACCGCAGATCCTAAATAGCATGTTAGATTCCCCCGATGCTTGACCCATACTTGCAACTTTGTGTCACATCCTACCCGTGAGAACAGGTTGGGTAAATACCTACCTATCTACGATCTTGCTTATTTGATAAACGTTTTCTGGGAAGTTTGAATCAAGAAGAATTAAAAGCAATGAATATCGATTCTGTTTGTGACTTGATGATCTTTCTAAAGGTCTGATTTACATATTTGAAAGACTTATTCACAATAGAGATAGATGAAGTGCTGTAATTCAGATGTTCACTGAAGCATCTCTAATGCCTTCTTATCATTACTTGAGTGTGAGATATATTGACTACTTATCACCGTGTATCGGAACTTGAGAAATTTTATTGGTATTAAGAAGCAATTCGTAATCATTGTGGCCTCTTTTACTGCGATATAGTCTGATCTTTGAAAATAAATGTTTCCGATAATACGCAATACTGAAATCAGTATGCTTTATTAGATATCAGCATAATCCTTACATAGCAACTACGATATTTCACACAATATTCTTTAAATATATTACTATCTATATCATCAGCATCATCATACTCAAGCTGTGCCGACCGCACAGATATCTACGATTCTTTCTCGTCATTCGTCTCAACAGGCCATCGCTCCTGGCAAATCAATATTACATCCAATATCCGTGCGAATCTGATCAATGTAATTTTTTGCCGGATGCCCCACACTGATGTGTCTATGTTTAGGTACCCATAGGATAACGTCACCTATAATCTCGTCTTTGCTTCTCCAACAGTATCTAGCATGTCTTGCCTGGATGATTTGTCTAATAGGAGGCAAGTGGTTGTACAGCTGCTCTTTTGTGTGGTGCAGCTTCCAGAATTTGGTCAAGACGGTACGTGGCATCTTTGTACAGTTCTCATACAGCTTTTCTCTCCAAGCGTTTCCTTAGAGTCCAAGTGGTGCAGCCATATAGTACCACTGACACGGCTATAGTTTGGAAGAATTTTCGCTTTGTCTTGTAATCTTATACATTAATATTATTCATTATGTATCCTAGTAAGTGAGCGTAATCCAGAAAAAATTATACATCATATTAAGAGTAATCAAAATATATCAAAAATTATGAATCAGATATAAAATACATCCACAAAAATACATAAGTAAAGAAAACTTGAGTACCAATTTTTATCTCACACTCAAACAGTTTTTGGCATTAAATAACCCACAGGGTTATTATACCATTAAAAGAACCAAACCAAATGAAGTTCATGAACATTATTTATACCAATTAAGATATTAAGAACTTGAAAAATAAAAACTTTTAACAAAATGACTTGTTTCAGTATTAAATGACCTGAAAATGGTTGATATGACGTAAAACAAACCAAACTCTTTTTTTTGTGTCTGGCATGTCTTGTTAATCTTACTTGAATGGTTTGTGTGATAAGAGGTAAGTGGCCATACAGCCACATTTTTGTGGGGTGCGGTTTCCAAAATGTATTCAAGACAGCATGCAGCATCCTTGTGTAGTTCCCATCTAACCTTTTTCTCTATTTGTGTTGATGTAATGAACGTTATATTCTCAGAGCAATAAAGTTGAAATTCTCTAACATTGAAAATAAAGAAATGTCCACTCGATTTTCTTACTGAATGATAATTTCTGAGTTCTACATTTTTGCTGAAATATCATTTGTTACTCATCCAAATTAATGATATAATGAAGATAACTGTGAAAAATCATTATGGATCGTTTAAGAAATCGGAACTAGTGTTTACAAGGGCAACCCGCTATATTGCTAAAATATATAATCTTTTATTATATAAACGTAACCTACAAAAAAGACGCATTATATTGATATTTTTAATTAAAGCAATGCTCTTAGAGAATAAAGCAATTCTCAGTTCAGTTTGCAATTAGAAGTCTGTGACGTCAATATTTACATGGCCGTCATTTCTAATGAACAACTACAATGTATAAGAGGTAGTAAAATATTCCAGTGCCGAAGAAAGAACGTCATACCTAATTCCTTGGCTACACTAACATTGAGAAGAATTTAGCATAATAAATAATAATTGGTCTTTTTCCAGACTAAAATTAGCCAAGAAAATATTTATTCTCTGTTTCATTCTATCAACCTCTCTCTCTCTCTCTCTCTCTCTCTCTCTCTCTCTCTCTCTCTCTCTCTCTCTCTCTCTCTCTCTCTCTCTTTCTTTCTCACACACACACGCACCTACTTTCTCTCTAAATATCTATCTATCTATTTCTATATCTTTCTCTATGTATCTCTCTATCTCTCTCTCTCACACACACACACACACACACACACACACACACACACACGAGCAAATGTACTTTCGACCTTCGTTGGACATTTTCGATTATGTGGGTACGACCATGCCGTAGAGTATACGATGTATTCTGTGATCATTGAATGTTTTGAACAGGAGCGAGTTAATGAAATAAACTCAATTCTAAATTCTTGTCTGTCATATTTAATAAGATATCCCCCAAAGAAAATGTTCTGAATGAATACATACACACACACCGTATATATATATATATATATATATATATATATATATATATATATATATATATATATATATATATATTCATGAGAGATACATACATACATAGAGAGATACATTAATACAGAATGATTAAGAGACAGATACAGAAAGAGAAACATAGTTACACACACACACACACACACACACACATATATATATATATATATATATATATATATATATATATATATATACATACATACATACATACATACATACCATACATACATACCATACATAGAGTGAGAAAGGGAAAGAGAGAGTTAATAGAATGTGACAGACAACAGAGATTTTCTAAGCTTAATTTAGTCTGGCAAAAGACCAACAATTATTTATTAAGCTAAATTCTTCTCAAGGTTAGTGTAGTCGCACAGACATCAAAATCACTAAGCCAAAACATTAGGTATGACGTTCTTTCTTCAGTGGAAATTACGACAGCCTATCTTTGATACATAAATTAAATAATAAACTGTCTTTCATGATTAGTTGTTATGTTGGGGTGGGTGGGGATGAAACAATGCTATTCCAATTTTCTGTTTATGAGAAAACAAATATTAAATCAAATCTCCTTTCATCTATTATAACCTAAAATACCCTGTTAATTGGCCAGTTTGTTTATAATTTTTGGCAATACATTTGATGTATCAGGTTATACCCACTTTTCTCTTTTATAAGCATGGTGATCGAAAATTGTAATAATCTTTATAGCACTTTCAGTCTTATATTTATGAATTAAGCCTCTTTGATGGTATATTTTCTCAATTGATTTTTTTTCTATTCAGCTTAAGTATGGCTACATATAAGCTCACACAATAATAACACGTGTAAACCACAAGATGGCTGCTCTAATACTAATATCTATTATAACAATCATACAATAAACAGTGTTCATTTCCATCGATGTCCCATGTCAATATCATACCCAGATACTAAATAAATGTACGAATAAATTTACAGATCATTTTTGAAGACGAAAATAAACATGTCTTATCCGTCAGTCAGTTATTAATCAAAATATAGGATTATTGGTCAAATAGAGTTTATAACGCTATAAGACTTCCATACCAAAAATATTGTCAAGTAAAAAACATTTACAAAAAGATTGTTTTAAATATGAATAATATTCAGAAAAATACTGTTTCAAAATTTCAGTCATATTTTAAATTATTTATTCAGCGTTGATACACTGTTTCTATCAGAATAATCAATTTGAAAATTATGTCTTAAATATTAAGATGAATATGTTTTATCTTTTTTACTGGCCTCAATCTTATAAATACTAGTTTAGTTTCGTTTGGTTAATGGCATATCAACCTATGTGGGTTATTTAAGACCAAAGGTATCCTTCTAGAAGAACAATAGATGTACTATTTAATCAATAGCTGAGGGATTGAGAGGGTTTATACCTTTCCCGAGGGGATTAATCTGAAAGTGAACGTAAAAGCGCAATTTAGGTATGAACTCGCGTACTGAGAATATAAGTGCAAATTTGTCTTTAGAAAAGCAATATTTACTTTATCATTCATGTTTTCAAATTCCCAAAAAGTAAGTATTTAGTTACAAAAATGATTATTTTTAAAGAAAAAGTAAACAAGAGTTACTTCCACACACACACATAAACGCACAGACCCACAGACCCCCCCCCACACACATATACACACAAACATATATATATATATATATATATATATATATATATATATATATATATATATATATATATGTATATTCTGGCAGCATCTTTTCTTTTAAACATGTTTCGTTAAACTGTACTGACGATTCTTGTCGGACGAGTTTTTGTTCGATCCTTTCTAATTTTCTGGCCATCTTTTTGGTGTCAGGGTGGAACTGGTGTAGAAATCCACCAAAGGTTTCATTACGAGCACTTTCAGCATGTCCACCTGCCATCTTCAGGTATGAAACTGATGGGATGTTTCAGGTGACTCGTTCTTAAACCGACGAGCAGTAACGTTGGAATTGATAGTGGGAAGTAGTAAGAATTAGTAGTGGGATGTAGTAGGAATTGGTGGTAGATTCAAACAATGATAACAGTAGAGATTTTTTTGTTAGAAGGGGCTTCATATATAAAATATATAATATATATATATATATATATATATATATATATATATATATATATGTGTGTATCAGGTGTTGTGAATATGCGTTTGTGTGTGTGTACGCGCAGGCGCGAAATGTGACCATTAGTCACTTAGTAATTATAACATATATTTAAAAAAAGCTTAGGTTAACATGTTATAATGCAAAACATTATGACTGTCGTAATCTCGAAGCGTTTCATTAGAGTCCAAGTGGCGCAGCCATATAGTAGTAATGAGACGACTACAGGTGGCCAGAATCCTAAATTTTGTTTTATAAGAGAGATCAGATTTTGAAATGGTCGAATAGTCTATCAATAACAGTCCACACTAACAAAGACATATGTTGAAATATATTTCAATAAGGAGATATTGCTACTAAGGTATATAAATTTATCTACTAAATTCAAATACTTTCTATTTGATGAAGAGATGTCACCATCTTGATTAAAACACATAAACTCTGGTTTATCTGAGTTCACGTACAGCTCGTAAATCATCCAAGAAAGTCGAGCAATACATGGTAGTTATTGCTGGCGAAGTCAGGACGCATTCATCTAATATATTGTAATATAGTCCTACATATGGACTCACCAGTGTTGGTGGACCAGCAAAAACTTACATTTATCTACTCTGTGTGGACACTGGGTGCTGTCTAGAGGACGTACTAAGCCATGACCGATTGTGAGATATGGAGAGTGAGGGGGTGAGAGAAAGTAAAAAAGAAAGAGTCAAATGAATCCTTGTTCTTGCCAAGCCTTGATAATGATATGGTGAGTCTGGTTCTCACTGAGTGGCACACAATTGTGATAATAAGCCATATTTTCTTCTTTTTCGTGAGGATTTTGTTGGCACTGTAGACATTGAAAAATATTTTGAAAAGTGAGGAAGAGACTGTATTGGTAAATTTGACTGATGCAGACAATGTTGAAAGAATCCACAAGATAATGTTCCCGCTGTGAAAGTAATAGAAAATGCAAAAAAAAAAAAAAAATGATATGAAATGTAAAAACATATTTTTTGTAAAAGTCGTATTATCAATAATAGAAGAAAAAGTATTCAGTTTTTGCTTCTAAAGGAAACGCACACATGCACGTGCGTTTCACCCGCAGTAAAAAAAGAGAAGAATCTTGCTCAAGCCTCTGATTGTGATTTAGCTATTCAAGAATTGTGTGAGTGTAATTATATATATATATATATATATATATATATATATATATATATATATATATATATATCACCTGTTCTTGTAATATATATCTTATATCTTATATCTTATATATATATATATAAAACAAGCTCCATAAAACAACACTTTATTAAAAAACACCCAGAAAAATCCACCTCCCCCGACATTAGGAAAATCTTAAACGAAAATACTAAAATTATCTACAAAAATAACAATAAGAAACGCCTACAGATCCTAGAAGCCATATGCATTAAAAATAAAAAACCTAACATTAATAAAATAGCCTTTAAAGCCGGAGACAACGTATTAAATATCTTCAATAACTAACACTCAACTAACCCCCCCCCTCTTAAAAATAATAGACTCTCTGAATTAGATAAAAGCATAGATAATAAAACTAAAATCAACTAAAAACCAAATTACATAACCCCATGAATACGACTGGAGCAACAGTCGAAAGCGCTCGGGAAATAAGTATGAAAAATATGATGAATCAACTCGAAGACTGGAAAAAATATCCATACAAAAAATGAAAAAAGAATACTCCGTGGTATTCAATAACACATGTCTTACGAATAATTTGCTGCCAAAATACACAAAATTTAAAATATATATATATATATATATATATATATGTGTGTGTGTGTGTGTGTGTGTATGTGTATATATACATATATATATATATATATATATATATATATATATATATGTGTGTGTGTGTGTGTATGTGTATATATATACATATATATATATATATATGTATATATATGTGTGTGTGTGTGTGTGTGTGTGTGTGTGTGTGTGTGTGTGCTTGTGTATCCATATATATATATCTTATATCTTATATATATATATATATATGTATATATGATATTTTCTTTTGAACATGCTTCATTAACATTAGATTTAATAGATAAGTGAGGTTTATTGAATTTAGTTTTCCAAGTAGTTTACTTGGCAACAGGTAAGCTGCTATCAATTAAGACAAGCCAAATATTTGTATTTTTAAAGTTGTATTTCGTGTACTTTTGACCATCGTTCGTCATAATCAGGAACAAATTATTAAAATGTGTTTGAGATCCAAAACATAGTGGTGTTATGTTGCACATTTTAGAATTGAAATGAACGTTCTTAATTGGATCACACTAACACGATCCTTAACGATTTGATTCAAACATTAAAATTAGCGCTGAGGTTTAAAGCGTTTTCAAACTCCAAACGTGAGGTTGTTGTATTCTCCTTCTTATCAAATCTTCTATCTTATAATCTTCTCTTTGTCTCGGGATGTGCATGTCGCGTTCTCTACGTTTCGAGAACATCTTCTTCTTCTCCAGTACGGTCTCTGTTTCCATTTCTTCTTTTTACTTAGGAACACGGAGACATAATTTCGTGTACACATGTTTATTTCCAGATCCCCCTTTAACACGCACGTGCGGGAACATAGTACATAAAACAATATGCGTCTCGCAACTATGGCTGCTTACCCAATTGTCAGTAATTTTAAATAATTTTCCTATGGATTCGCCCGGTCATATGATTCCACAAACCAATGAGAATCCCGTACGAGATCATCTTTGTTACAAAGCTTGTCAATTAAAACTCTACTAATTTTTCCTGATTTTACTTACGGTTAAATTCAAATCTTAACTACGCTGCATTACAAAAATGATAGGCTATGCCTGTTCCTTATGTAACAACCCTCTCGTTTAAACTGTTTACTCGTCATTAGCATAACATGGAATTTCCCGCAAGATCTACGTTTATGAAGCCAAACCAAGATAGATAGATAGACAGACAGACAGACAGACAGATCAACGTTTGACTGCTGGGTTATATATAAGCGTGAATTACAGACCATTATTCATATTTTGGGAGATCGATTCATAAGGAGGATCGTACTTTTGTGATGTTAAGCAACACACACACACACACACACACACACACACACACACACATATATATATATATATATATATATATTCAAAGAACGAAAAACTTAACAAACCACCATCCCGTTATATTATATTTCAACCAGAAACACAGAAAACTGGTTGAAACAGTTATGTTACAATAGCACCGATCACATTTTTATGCAAACTTTTCTCTTTTTATCTATGATATATTATTTTACATTATATCATATTATAGGCTTTTCATCTAGTTTAGGAAATATTTTAATCAATTTGATATTATTGCAGTCCATTTGTAAATCGAATATTCGTCGTATAAAATATTCACCGAAAAATAATGAAGAGACGATGGTTATGTTTTTTGTTTGTTTTTCGTTTTTTTTTCTTGATTTTATTTTAGGGGGGGAGGTTCTTTCTTCTTTTTTTTTCTTAATTTTTTTTCTTTTTCTTTTTCTTTTTTTATTGTACATTTTGTCCCAATAATTTTTTATTAACACATAGCTCTCGTTTCTCTCCATCGGTGTGTCTAGCGTTTTGTCTTCTATATGCGTTTGTGCATGCTTGCTTGTGTTTTTGTTTTGTTTTTGTGTGTGTGTTTTTTGTGTTTTGTTTGTTTTTTTGTTTGTTTTTTTTTTTTTTTTTCGCCGATCGTTAATGTGTGCGTTCCCCAGAATTCACCGAGTTGCATTTCTTTTTCGTTTTCTGATCTTATTTTTATTTCTTATTTTTTTGCGCATGTCACATCAGCACCAATCATTTTCTATGTGTTTATGCGAGCCAAAGGCTATGTGGAGGTAGTAGCTGGTGGGTTTACCATCTATTATTAGCTTCGCAGCTAACGCAAATATCATCCCAATACAACTCAGAACAGCATTAATATCGATCGCTGTAATCGATATTCGTTTGTTGTTCTTGCAATTGTTGTTGTTTTGTTGTTGTTGTTTTTTGTTTTAGGGCCGGTTTAGTTCAGTCGTTAGAGCGTCGAACTAGGAACAACAAGGTTCCAGGTTCGATACCGTTCGATACCGACCCTCGTCAACTATGGCGTCTGCGGTAGAGTGTCGGACTATGAACCACAAGGTTCCTGGTTCGATATCGGTCCTCGCCAACTCAGCGTATGAGTAGCACTGAGATCTGTACGGTAAAGTGAGGAGATGATGGTAGGCGTGACATTCCACCCCAGACGCTAAAATACAATCTCCTTGGTCTAGTGCAAGGGAAAGGGTGATAGACTCAGTCGCGGTCTGGCTGATACCGACTTTAGCCAACCCGACACTTTTATTATTATTATTATTATTATTATTATTATTATTATTATTATTATTATTATCACTCCTATTGAGTTTTTCACATCAGCGTTAGCTGATGGTATTTCTCTGGAGTCTGAGTGACAACAAGTCTCTTCAGGTCTCCAGGACTCTTCTGCGTATTTATTATTATTATTATTATTATTATTATTATTATTATTATTATTTGATTGATGTTAAACAAGTATTTCGTTTGTGTGCATTGAATAAAAGTATTAATAACTTTGTATATGTGTGTATAATCAATGGGTAGAAATTTATGAACAGATAAGAAACTGACTGAAGCCGGGGTGGAAAAGTGAATGGTACGATAGACAAGCATGTCTATCATATAATTGTTATTTGTACTTGTAATTAAAAGCGTACGTACATTTGTGTATATCAAACTTTATGTGTCTATGTATAAATTATAATATACGCGTACACATATTTGTATGTCCATGTTTACTGCTCCAAAACGGATATCAAAAAGTAATCTCTGGGGGATTATATCAAGGAAATTGTAAGTGACATTAATATATTCATTAAAAATGAGAAATGGCTTGCAAATGCTAAAAGAATTATTTAAGCATTAACGAGAGTTATTTTATCTATTTGTTTCTTTATATATAATTATATATATATATATTATATATATATATATATATATATATATATATATATATATATATATATATATATATATATATACGTATGTGTGTGTGTGTGTGTGTTTTTGTGTGTGTATAATTTAGGATAGCATAGACACAGAGTAAACGGTGATTGTTGAATATTAGTTTCTAGCCTTTACATGATGGGAAGGATGATCTAGTTTGATGGCCATTCTGGAAAGACTGGTCTAGTTATTATTGGGGCAAAGTTCATGTAATAATATGAAATTTGAGATTTTGTTAATTTATCTATTCTGTTATGCTTAATTTATTATTGGTTATTGTTTTTATTTATTTATTTATTTATTCATTTATTTATTTATTTATTATTATTATTATTATTATTATTATTATTATTATTATTATTATTATTATTATTATTAATATTATCATTCACTCCTTGTGGGTTTTTAATACTAGTGTTAGCTGATGGTCTTTCACTGGAATCTGAGTGATAGCAAGTGTCCGCAGGTTTCCAAGACTCTTAGTTATTTTTGTTTATTAATTTAGTTCTTATTTGAGATATAGAAGCTTATATATATATATATATATATATATATATATATATATATATATATATATATAATATGTTCATATATATATATATGTTCATACATATATATATGTTCATTTTGTTCTTCTATTTACCCATAGCTCTAGGGATAATAGTTTAATTCGTACTTTTCCCGAGGGTAATAGCGCAATGTGAAATACAACCAGCCTAGTCCAAGATTTGAACTCGGTTCTCCGTAATCTTTTGCTATGACGATCACCAATACACAAAGAGCACCTTATTTTTGGAAGAATATTGCATAACCTAATCGACCAAATGCATACGTATTTTTATTATGCAATATTGCGTTGACATGAAACAACTGATCAAGTATGATTACGTCACAGTTTCGAGCGCATAAAAACCTCATCGTATCACGTTTATAAAGACTTCGTCAAAATCTCATTGTCAGTAATATCGGCACATCGATATATTGTTGATATATACTCACAAACAGAACGAATTCTTTTCAAATAGTAGAAAGATTACTCATCAAAACATAGTTCCAACTTTTTATATATGTGTGTACGTCGGAGAGGGATGTAATCATTTTTTTTACTGTTATTGTAGCTTGGATGTTAGTTATGGGAGAAAGGTTTGCCCAAATGTTCAGTGATCCACTCGCTTTTCCAACAAATATAATAAAGAAAAGAAAAGATATTTGTATCAGCAAGTGAAGAGAGTACAGCAATGGAACTTCTAACCGTTTTCAAGGGTATCAGTCCTCAACACGAAACAGTTGAAATTTGCCAATTCCGTTCTCTGTGTCAATAAATACCATGCCCCATCGCACCTAATATATATATATATATATATATATACACGTGTGTGTATGTCAGTGTGTGTATACATGTCCGTGACTATAAATATATGTGTGTGTGCATGTGACAATGTGCATGTATATATATATATATGTATGTGTATGTGCGTATATATATACATGTGTATGTGTGTATAAATACATATATATATATATATGTGTATAAAATGTGCGCATTTGTATATATATGAATATATATGAGTGTGTATATATATATGTACGTGTGTGTATATGTACACATATACCTGTTTCTTTATATATATATATATATATATATATATATATATATATATATATATATATATATATAATTAGATTCCCGAATAAGATAAATCTCCTGAACAAAAAAGATGAATTTCCAGGGAATTGCTTCCACAAACTTCATAATTCATTAATATATGTAATTCATTAATATATATATATATATATATATATATATATATATATATATATATATATATAACATAAGGATGTCCAAATGGTGGAGAATATGGTAAATGACGGACGATAAATCTGTTAGTATGTCTATTCTTTGATAACGATCCAACTATTTTGGTTAACAATATATATATATATATATATATATATATATATATATATATATATATATATATATACTATCAAATCAAATATCGGAGATTATGAACGGATGTAGGCACAATAGCAAATGCCGTTTCGACTATTAACAATACAACCATGCGTTGTGTTTCTCCTCCTTTTCTCTAATGTTTTTTGTATAAATTCATTTGTTAACATCTGCTTCTATTCGGTTTTCAAACCCATCTCTACGTATGTATTAAACACATTTATTCATTCATTATTATTCCGAATCATTTGGCTTCTTTGTTTGTTTTTTTCCTACAGTTAAAATTGTGATACGATTGACTTTTTGTCATTCTCTTTTGTCAATACACACACACACACACATACACACACATATATATATATATATATATATATATATATATATATGTGTGTGTGTGTGTGTGTGTGTGTGTGTGTGTGTGTGTGTTTGTATGTTGACAAAAGAGAATGATAAAAAGTCAATCGTATCATATATATCAGTCCTCAACACGAAACAGTTGAAAATTGCCAATTCCGTTCTCTGTGTCAATATATATATATATTACATATATATTTACACATAGCTGGACAGAGAATAGTAGGATTCATACTTTTATCAAGGATATTTGTACTCTGTGAAATACTACCAGCCTCGTCCAGAATAGCGAGACATATAGGTTATTTTTCTCATAGTAAGAAAAAAATCAATGATGAATGATTTCTTACGATTTCTTACGATACGAATTTTAAATCACATCATAAGTTTATCAGATGTGTTTTCATATCAGAAATAAATATATATATATATATATATATATATATATATATATATATTATATATAATATATATATATATGACGGAATGGTGGCATGATACATACTTTTCTGATAGAATAAATACAATTTTTTCATGAACTCTGTCCCTCGATTCTATTTTCCGTGTCAATAAACACGATTTTACTCTTTTTACATTTCCCTCTTCACTCTAATGATATAGCTTCTTTAAGTCAAACTCGGTTGGAAAATTGCGTGGTATCAGAATACCTGTATCTTGCTTCAAAGTTTTAATTCCCAAAAAATTATTTCAAACCCTTTCATGAGCAAGCAATACTGGCAATTACTCGTTTGTTTACAATTCTTTGCCTTTTTTTAAGATTTCTTATTTGACATCATTGTTTTGTTTTTCTATTCTTGTGCTTCGATCTCACCACGCGATAAACACTGATCGCTAAATACTTACTGACGTGAATGTGTAGCTAACAATCAGATGTGTGAGGTCTGTGATCAGAAAAAGCTGCCGCTTCTGTCAATAATCAATTTAGAAGATAGTGAAGAGATGTCTTAAGACAAAACATGTTCGTTAATTCGGAGCAGGAAATACGTTGTGCGGGATCTACGTCTTAATTAATTTCATGCTGGTATTTATAAATAAATAAGTGAATGAGCAGATAGATAAATACATAAATAAAAGAGAATTAATGGCCTGCTTTTTGAGAAAGATAAGTAGCGATTTTTCTGCCACAGGTCATAGACAGTGTCGGTGCTTTGGTAAATGGGTTTCAAATAGCAAATTTACAGTAATGTTTCTCCCTCTAGGATTAGAAATTTGGCATCTTGCAGCATTTTAGGAACATGTATTTAAAAGACATTAAGATACACATGATCTAACCAAGGAAAATATATATGATTATTAAATTGTAAATATACGATATTAGCCTATTATTATTAGGCTATTATGGACCATAATGCATTTAGCTCAGTCGGTAGAGCGTTCGGCTAGGAATCCCAAGGTTTCTGGTTCGATACTGGCCCTCGCCAACTCAGCGTATGATTTGCACAGGGACTTGTGCGGTAGAGGAGCTCATGGTAGGTGTGGCGCTCCACCTCAGACGCTAAAATAATCTCCTTGGCCTAGCGCTATTGAAAAGGGAATGACTCCCTCACTGATTGGCTGATACCGACATTAGGCCGCCCCGACGACTTTTTTACTTTTATATATATATATATATATATATATATATATATATATATATATATACTATAGTGTGAGATGGTCACTGTTTCAGCTTTTGCTGGAATGGTGTACCAAAGGCAGTATTATTGGTAGAGTGCTCAATATAAAATAGAGCTGTTACATAATATAATAAGATAAATATCTATTTATTAGGTGACAAAGGAACAATCACAACCATATTGGTTTCATGCGATGCAATCATCAGGTGAAGATGTTTCAAATGTAAGGAAAATCGAAAAAATTACAAATTTTTTTCAAAAAATTCAATAGACGCCGGATGCGTATGATTGGATAAAATGATGTGTGTATGTATGTGAAGGTGAATTTAATGTGTGAGAGTGTTTGTGGGCTGCATAAAGGTTGCGTACGCGCAGTAACTGGTCACACACATAATACGTTGATCTGTGAGTGTGTGGTATTTTAACAGTCCTTACGTGCGAGACTTGTGCCTGTGCATGTATGTGCGTGTGTATGTTTTTTCCTGTCGAATGTGTTGGTTATGTATGTTGTATATAGCTGGGTCGTGTTAATTGAGGAGTGCGGATGAATAATATTAACTTTAAGGTTGCAAATGTTGTATATTATGGAACGGCGGTGCTGTTTAATACGATGTTTAGCGGTGTCAACCGGACGTTGTTGCACGTGGTTACACATACACACGGCATAGGCACGCATACAAAACAATATTCATACATACCGATATGTACACACATGTCACTATATGTGCTGCGTTAGCCCTACATATACATATTGAAGTGCATACGCATCCCGTGTCTATTGAATTTTTTGAAAATTTTTTGTAATTTTTTCGATTTTCCTTACATTTGAAACATCTTCACCTGATGATTGCATCGCATGAAACCAATATGGTTGTGATTGTTCCTTTGTCACCTAATAAATAGATATGTAAAACCTTTATATATGTATCTTATTATATATATATATGTGTGTGTGTGTGTGTGTGTGTGTGTGTGTGTGTGTGTGTCTGCGTGTGTGCGTGTGTGTGCGTGTGATTTTATATAAATATGAAAAATATATAAGTTGTATTGACGGGTGATATTTAATATGCCGACGTTCCAGCGTTTCGGTTTGTTTAATAAACCTTCGTCAGGTCCTTCGTCAAACAGCCAGTCAAAGAGAGCGTCACCGGTAATAATTCATGACAAATCACAAACTCACCAAGCCGGCGAGGCTCAAAATATCTGAGAGGACCGTATGCAAAAGAAACCTTTTAAGAAACAACTTGACAAAAAATGTAAAAATGAATGTAAAAAGAATGTGATTCACCAACCTCTTGGGTTAAAATTATCATAGACGTGTTGACTTGCTGTTAAAATCAATCAATCAATCAATCAATCATTTCAATCAAATCTCAGAACGAAAAGGGATGCATGTAATTCTGCCTTTGATTACCAACAATTTTATACCTTTAAAAAGAAATATTTTGGGAATTTTCCGAGTACTCCGATAATTATATGTACAACAGTCACCTCTAATGTTAAGTCCAAATGACAAGTATCCATTTATAATACTGATCGTTTGCTTGTGGGCTTGTTACCAATTAACTATAATGTTCATGGTGCATATCTTATGAGAATTGGCATCTGAACTCCTTTCACCTATCTGTTAGGACCTGGGAACACACACGTTCTCTACTCCAAAACAGGTATTATTTATGCAAATGGCAAATTAACTAGCATCTACATGTAGGTGCCCTCCGCAAGCGAGGGAAGCTTCATTTTTAAAAAAAGAAAATATAACGTTGAAACAATTCATTCAACTGAAAAAACTCCATATTTAATATGAAATCTTTGATGAAACTTGCCATTTAAACACCCTTGATTCCAAGATGTGTTTTAAAGGTATTTTCGTAAAGACACAGAAGAGGATTTCAGTGGAGATGACCGGGATATTTTACGTTGAAATCAGAAAGGTGTAATACTTCCTGAAGACAACTACAATAGTAATTTGAACGAACATCCCGATCCACTTCTTTTTATAGAACTCTTGGAGCCTTCTTTCTAGTCTCATACTTGGAAAATGAAAACTCTTAGATCTTCACTTAGGAGGCCACATCAACATTAACATTGCACAACGCAAATGCTAGAGTAATTCTATCGCCCCAGAAAGTACATAACACTCCATGTTTTATTTGTCTTCATTTTTTAGATGAGGGTTGATGTGAATTATTTTGATTTTTCAGGCTGTTGTCCTCATCTTTATTGTGGAATGTAAAACAGAGGGGGAAAAGAAAAGTTGGGTATGGTCATATATAGAAAGAAAAGCGAAACCATCTACCATAAAGTTAAAACAATAGATAGTGAATGACATTCAAATAGAAGACGTATCAAAGAAGCTGTGTACATGTTGGGTTATAGTGACATAATGAGTAGACTAAATTATGGATATGAACACAATATGGGAACCCATAATTGAAAAGGCTAAATCAAATTGTTTTTAAAATATATTACTTTAAAAATAAAAATATCGGTAAATAACTTATGCCACTGGATTTTAAACTTCAAGTCGTCCAGGAAATACTAATGAACAATATACATTTTTTAATGAGTATGACGCTTCTCGTGACGTATGTTGGATTGATAGGCGTACAAAAACAATGACGTCATTATTTAAATGAGATCTTCCAAAGTTCTTCGATGCCTTGTTTGATCAACAGTCAAACTATTCAAAATGATTTCCCTGGTTGGGTCATTGCAATGCCCAGATAAACAGGGAACACCTGAAGAAGGCTGGAGCATACAGCGTCCGAACCGTTGTGTTTTTACATACCAAAATAAAGATGAGGACAACAGCTCGAAAAAGCAAGATAACACGCTCCATGTTTTTTACCTGTACACATGCGATATTTCTTCTATGATGGAATATAGTTTAAATATCTGGTCCTATTATTCCCAGCATATTTTACCTACATTGTATAAGATACAAAGCCGGTTTCAGGACTTCTGAGAGGGAATCGATTCGCATCACCTCACCCAATTCACCATCGCTGAAACATCGACAATTCGTCCCTTTTCTCTTGTTACTTTAATGGGAGATTTTCGGATGAACTACATTCATTGGTTCCACCTAGTCGAGAGTTTAGCGTTGCAACATCCATTCTTTCTTAATATTTTCCATACCCGACACAAGTTCCATTCCAACAGATTATTTTCTATAAAACCTGCACAGTATATCAAGTTCCATCATGAATGTTTTCCTCCTAAGTACAATGTTCACCTTATTTTGAGAATAAGTGTCTTAGCTGTCTTAGTTTTGGTTCCTGCTTCACTATCCCTTAAAAGAATCTCTTGTTCCATCCTTACCCTTGAATTTTCACTTTGTAAATTTTACCTATTTTTGGAAATTGATTTCTCTTAGGGTGTCCTTGAATATGAAAAGGGCTTTTCAAAACAATTCCATGTGGTCCAATAAGGATTGATACAACAGTCAAATGTATTGTAGAGCTTAAATTTATTTACATATACAAAAACACATACACACACACACATGCATATATATATATATATATATATATATATATATATATATATTTACCAACCCCTCTACGCGAGCAGGATCCGGCACAAGATCAATTTCTTAAGTGGAATTCAACAGAGTTTTCCTTCGCCAACACTGGTTTCCTAACCAAAGTAAAAGAGCTAAGACTGTCATATTATTTACCAATAGCTGGTGGGATGTAGTTGGATGCATACCTTTACCATGATGTATTAGCGTTATGTGCAATGCAAACAGTCTCGTCCAGGATTTGATCTCTAGTAGGCGAGTCCATTTCCTACGATTCTAGCCATAAAACCATGCGCCCTCAACTATATATATATATATATATATATATATATATATATATATATATAATGCCTTTGTGGACCGTTCCAATTGCATCAACTACTATTGCTATCACGGTTACCTTCATTCCTTACCTTTTTCTGCTTTCCAAGAAACATACAACTCTGTGAAAATTATTTGTATTAGATAGAAACACTTGAAACCATGCAACTGTTTGCAAATTATTTGTTTTAGATAGGAATAGCTGATGTCATATAACTGTCTGCAAATAAATGATTATTGTCAAAAACATTCATTTAAAAAGGTATGGAACACTGAAAATATAGTTATGATTGCAATCAAACATTTCCGTGCATAGGTTAACGATCATTGTCAGAGCAAATGTAATTGGCGTCCTGAGTTCAAAACTTGGATAAGGCTGATTGCATTTCAATTCACGTTAATGCTCTTAACATGGATCCATCTGTTCTCCCCATAGCTATGGACTCTACTAGCGCAGTCTAGGGTATTTTGCTGTTGGTAAAGAAACCGGTCAAGGAGAAAGAAAACTCTAAATTCAAACCAGCTGTACCCTGCTTAATAATTGATCTTGTATCAAATCTTGCTGCTGGTGGATGGCTTGGGTAAATACATACAATCAAGCATTTACAAATTAATTAAATCTCTGTTTTTAGATAACCCACAAGAAGTTTATATGCCGTTAAATCAATCAAACCAAGCCAGAAAATCACTTAAGCATAGTATCTTTGGATGCTAAGTAAATTTATCGCCTTAAATTCCCCGCGGAAAAATCCTGATGTGGTAAATTTATCCTCGGTATATGAAACGTATGTTAAATTTATAGTATGGTAATCTTATCGCCAGTAAATTTATCAACTGGTAAATTTATCGCAGGTAAATTCATCGTATCAAATTCATCATCATCAAGTCGCGCTGACAGCACGGATATCCATGACACACACACACACACACACACACACACACACACACACTCTCTCTCTCTCTCTCTCTTCTCTCTCTCTCTCTCTCTCTCTCTCTCTCTCTCTCTCTTCAATCGTCTGTTTCGGTCATCGCCTCTGAGAGGTCCCACACACAGTATTCATAATCCGCACAAAGTTGGTTGTAGCTCTCATCTATCTTTTCTCCAAGTACTTCGATAGAGTCAAAGTGGTGCAGCCGTACAGTAGCACAGATATGACTACAACTTGCATAAATCTTCGCTTTATCTTTTGACAGAGATCAGATTTCCATAGGATCGACAATCTGTATTGCAGTCCATCCTTTCCTATGTGTATGTTAAACTTGTTTTCTGTAGATGAGATATTACTACCTAGGTATGTGAACTGGTCTATTAATTACAAAGGTTTACCATCCGGTGCGGAGTTGCCTCCATCTTGTTTAAAACACATGAACTCGGTTTTATCAGACTTCACATGAAGACCAATGACGCTTACTGCTCTTATAATATAAGCTTTCCCTAACTCACACCCTCTAACTATTTTTATTAAATTCTTAGAAACAAAGATTAAATGTTGAATCTAGTCACGAAAAATTTAATGGTGATAGAATTACCATACGATGAATTTATTGGACAAGATGTCTTTACATTTACATATTAGCCTTTACACAAAGAGATACAACAACAGAACAAAAGAGTGACAAACATTTAATTCATTATATATTCGCTTAAAGCCAATCATTTTGTCTAGAATTGCATTACAAAGGATCAAATCGTCAATACTGCTTCTAGTGTCCTTGAACTTTGATCTTTATTCGCCTGATATCCATCCGCTTGCAGTGATTCTGCGTTGAGCCGTGTCAAATTGAGTGTGAGCAGCCTCAAATCTGGACTCGGTGGCCAATCAACTATTGATGCGAGAGAAAGCAGACGGTCATGGCGAGCGGTCAGCGTTGGGTTAACTGAATAGCTTATTTAACATTTAATTGCACTTTTTGTCTGACCAGAGAAGAGTTACCAGTTATGTATAATTAGTCGCGCTAAGCACAGAGAGAGAGAGAGAGAGAGAGAGAGAGAGAGAGAGAGAGAGAGAGAGAGAGGGAGAGAGACGCACACGCACATACCCACACTAAAAATGAAAACATACATTTAAAGGCACACGTGACTCTGTCTGATGTGATTTTACGTATTTTTATTCATTCATTTATTGATTGGTGAGATATCAAGCGAATTTAACAATCACTTGACTGTGACACAATTATCTTAACCCCGTGGACGGCAAAAGCGGCACTTGCATGTATAGATCAATGGTGAAGTTTAGGACATCAGATCTTAGTTAAAAATATATAAATTATTGGGGTCAAGTCGCAAGGCAATTGATACTATTTTTTTCTACCCAAACTATTGCTCCTTCGTGAAAGCATTCTTCACTAGACACTCTAGTTTTGTTGTTTTACGTTATGATAAGGTCAATAGATAATTATAGTTCATTCAGAATGGGATTAGTTAAGTATTTATACAAAGTAAAGCTTAATAGACATATATATATATATATATATATATATATATATATATATATATATATATATATATATATATATAATTACATGTATATATGTCCTGAATAAGTCGTGGAAGCAGCACCCCACAAGGGAGCAACTGTATGGCCACCTGCCCCCCATCTCACAAACCATACGAGTAAGACGGGCTAGGCATGCAGGACACTGCTGGAGAAGCAAGGACGAGCTCGTAAGCGACGTACTACTGTGGAAGCCAGTACATGGGCATGCTAATGTGGGCCGCCCAGCCAGGAACTACATTGACCAACTATGTATGGATGCTGGCCGCAGCGCAGAGGAGCTACCAGAGTCGATGAATGATAGGGAAGGTTGGCGAGAGATCTTCATGGATATCCGTGCAAACTGCGCGACATGATGATGACGATATATATATTACGCTCTCTCATTCTTTCTCCCTCTCTCTCTCTCTCTCTCTCTCTCTCTCTCTCTCTCTCTCTCTCTCTAGCTATCTAGCTATCAGTCTATTCACCGGTGAGTAAAGATTTTAATGGTCAGAAAAATAATAAATCAGATACTAAGCGTGAACCTTTTCGTCACGATTCGTTTATATTGGACACCAGAAAATAATGCATATGCTACGTTATTTTACTATGCTTTCCGTGGATCGCTGTGTGGAGAGAACCTCTGTGAGAGATTTAAAGTAGGTAAAATATTAACCTTGGTTTGGCAACCATTCCAGAAGAAGGAAATCTCTTAATTCACACCGGTTAAACACCTCTTAAGAAATTGAGCTGGTCGTTCGAAGGGCTTGGTAAACACATCGTCGTAGGAAATGAGCACGACGACCCGAGTACAAATCCTGAACGAGGGTGTTAGCATTTCACGTAGCTATATTGAAAATCCTTGGAAATGGTATGCATCCAGATATTCACCCTCAAGCAATGGGTAAATAGTAGGGCATACTGGACTCATTCATCGTGGTTAGCCAGCTACTATCTGAGAAAGAAAACGCTGAATTCAAAACTCTGCTTAAAAAAACGGACCATGTGACACGACCCCTTCATACGATCCACGGAAAGCATAGTAAAATAACGTAGCATATGCATTATTTTCTGGTGTCCAATATAAACGAATCGTGACGAAAAGGTAAGCCGCGCTAAGCACACAGAGACAGAGACAGAGAGAGAGAGAGAGAGAGAGAGAGGGAGAGAGAGAGAAAGAGAGAGAGAGAGACGCACACACACACACGCACATACCCACACTAAAAATGAAAACATACATTTAAAGGCACACGTGACTCTGTCATATATTGGTATATATATATTATATATATATATATATATATATATATTATATATAAATTAAAGGTCGAGTCACATGGTCAATAAATACAGCTCTTACGTGAGTAATTGAGCCCTTTATTCTCATTTCTCCAAT
>CM042139.1:128498844-128519850 GCA_023376005.1 Doryteuthis pealeii
ATATATATATATATATATTGTATTGGAGAAAGTTAAATGAAGTGCTCCATTACAGGTGTAAGAGCTTTATATATTTGTTACCAGAGACTATACAAAGCCTAAGTAAGGGCCAAAGTGGAGTGTTGCATGTCACGGACTGCTCAGCCACCAGGGTCACATCCTTAAGCATCACTGATCACCACCCACAGCCAACAGGCTTCCCCTCTTACCCCTCTAAAGAGGTGCATTCGGTATATTCTAAAGCCCCACCGACAGGGCGTAAATAGTATCTCATAACAATCATATATATATATATATATGTGTGTGTGTGTGTGTGTGTGTGTGTGTGTGTGTGTGTGTGTAGTTTATAACATCCGTAAATATCGGTGATTGAGTATACATATGTAAGTTGGGATAGCGTAGACACAGAATCAATAGCACTTGATTATTGTCCATTTCTTGCCGATGAGATAACTGAGCACCGTCTACGCAAATAACTAAAAGTAAATATTTTATAAGAAAAAGGTCCGCAAGTGGTTTTATTTTTTATCTATGTATTTCAATTATACAGTAGGCGATACATTTTCCGTATTTTTTTTATCCGTATCAAGGTAATAAAATTGTGTGTTATGTTGGGACTCATTTCAATACATAGTCATTTTTAGGGTAGTCATTCCCTGTCTCCAAACATACACACACACACACACACACACACACACACACACACATATATATATATATATATATATATATATATATATATATATATTATTGCTGATCAGGGACCGAGTATTAACAAGAAAAACAATCAATCACCATGCCCCGTTGATTCTCTCCGCGCTATTCTTGCTTAGATCGATATATGCTCTATCACGGATATTTCTATATAAATAAAACAATTATATTATTATTATTATTATTATTATTATTATTATTATTATTATTATTATTATTTTCACTCCTTTTGATTTTTTCACATCAGCGTCAACTGATGGTATTTCACTGGAGTCTGAGTGACAACAAGTCTCCTCAGGTCACCAGGACTCTTCTGAGTATTCTAGCCGATTGCAGCAGAGCAGTAGCTGGATGGTCTCAATTATTCCTCTGATTTTCTATTCCTCCAATTTTTTTTTTCAAGTTCATTGGGACCGTTCCAAGTTCACCAACTACATTATTATTATTATTTACTCCTTTTGAGTTTTCACATCAGTGTTAGCTGATGGTCTTTCACTGGAGTCTGAGTGACAGAAAGTTTCCTCAGGTCTCCAGGACTCTTCTGAGTATTCTGGCAGATTGCAGCAGTGCAGTGTTCTGAATGGTTTCAATCCTTCCTCTGATATCCAAACTTTCCAAACCCTTTTCCAATCCCTTAGGGACTGTTCCAAGTGCACCAACTACAATTGGTATAACTTTCACTTTCATATTCCATAACTTTTTCAGTTCTCTGGCAAGGTCCATATTTGTCAATTTTTCATTTTCCTTTAACTTCACCCTGTGATCCGCTGGCACTGCAAGATCCACCAGTTGACAAGTTCTTTCTTTTTTGTTAATCAACACTAGGTCTGGTCTTCTTGCTGGGATAAGGTGATCCGTTTTAATTTCAAAGTCCCAGAGAATTTTGTGCGTTTCGTTCTCAAGAACAGATTCTGGTTTATGCATATACCATTTTGTTGTGTGGTCAAAATTTAATTTCTTGCATAATTCCCAGTGGATCACCTTCCCAACCCAGTCGTGTCTAGTTTTGTATTCTCGTTGTGCTAGTTTGCTACATTCGCAGAGTATATGGTTAACAGTCTCATCTCTATTACCGCAAAGTCTACATTTACTATTTTGTTGGGTCTTATCAATTTTCGCTTTGATGTAGTTTGTCCTTATGGCATTATTTTGTGCAGCAAATATAAGTGTATTATTATTATTATTATTATATTATTATTATTATTATGTGTGACAGAGAGAAAGAAAGGGAGAGAGAAAGAAAGGAGCGTGAATATCTGTGTTTGAGTGTGCATCTATATGTCTGGAGACAACTGAGGAACACGTTTTGTAAAAGGGGATTTAAGTAATAGGTATCTTGATTATAAATTCACTTACACATATGCACTCATATACACACACATACACTTACATACACACACACAAACACATACAAATATATATATATATATATATATATATATATATATATATATATATATAGAGAGAGAGAGAGAGAGAGAGAGAGAGAGAAAGAAAGAAAGAAAGAAAGAAAGAGAGGCACAGGTAATGAAAGAGTGAGAGACAGTGAGTGGAACACAGCAAGGTAGTTTACATAAAGATTCCAGTCTGGTTTTGGTGACGTCTTTTATATGAGTGGACTGAGTCGCTGTCTTTTTCAACTACTTCGTTCGAGAAGCGGCGAAGCAAAAGTTCCATCATAGAGTCAGGGTCATGAAGAAGCAGATTAATTTGCTTCTGTCTAACGCAAATTATTGCAAATGTCTTGAAGCCGTACATATTTTATTCAATGCCATGTTAGACTGTCACGGAATATCTATGTTACTTTTATCAGACAGGTAGGTAGTTATCAGGAAATAACTCATCCGTTTGGGGCGTGCCTCGTCACTTTCAAACTTACTTCAGGTGTCAATAGACCGCGTGCGATCCGAAATAAAGGCTAGATATTTTGAGTGCTGATTATTGAGGCAATAATTGCCCTTACTTTTTAGTACAATGTAATCTTCATAAGCTTCCCACCCCCCAAATAAACGCCATTTGCTCCTATTCAAAATTAATATGGGATTAGTAAATTGTATCTTGTTATAGTTGCCTCTGGAAGTAACAGCATCCTGTTGGTACGACTCAGAATACGCTGACTATGTACCCGACGAATCTAAGAACCCACCACAAAAACTTCCCCACTAAAATGAATCTGACGGTGACGCACTAGTTCTGAAGATACGGGATTGTGAAGTACCAATTCATTGTCATTATCCCACCTTCACTCTGACCCGGAGTGGCTGTAATTGTTAGAGTTCAATCTATGAATCAAATAGATATGTTTATAAATTATTAGAACAAGTACAAAATACAAAAGCGAGTTTGTACCCTAAGTAAGTAAAATCATCAAATTCATTAAAAGATTAAAAAATAAAACAATTTGAAATGTAAACTTTAAATATGTATTAAAATAAAACAAACTATATATAGATATATAATACCAGTCATGTATTTATTAAAACTTGTTTTAAAAAAACAATGAAGACTGTCTAATGTTGCATGTTCAAATTTTGAGTGTATTTATTCTATGTTATGACGATTTTGGATAATGTGACGTAAGCAGTGACGTAATTTTTGTTAAAGACAAAAACCGAAAGCGAATCTCCATTATTAATAGATGAGATAGAATACTGTATTTATTTACCCAACGCCTTCACACGAAAAGAATGTGACACAAGGTCAATACTTTAGCGGTATTTAATGGGTTTTAATTCAGAGTGTTCCCTCTCCCATACCATAGCTCACACACCCATATATCCGCGCACAAATGTTTTGTGTATGTTATGTATATTTATTTATGTATGAGACCTTGTGTGTGATTATAAGTGTGTGTGTGTGTATGTGTGCGTGCGCGCACGCGCGTGTGTTGCTATGCGCTTGTGTATGTTATTACTTGACAGGTCGGAAATTGTCTTGTAGGTGTATGTATCAATGTGTAGCTAAACCAGCGGAAATGTTTGTTTCCATATAACGTCTATTTTATAATATAGTGTTAACACCATATTATATAAATGCCGTAATACACGTTACGATTAGCATTGAATTATAAAATATAACATAACATGTACTAGTATTATATAAGATACTACAACAGGTATCCTAGTATTATATCATTTCTATATATTATTTTTATGTTTTAAATCAAGAATTCATTTTATTAATTACTATGATGATGATAAAACTGTCCCCTTAGCTTTATTCATAACGATAAACACAACATAAATTCTATTCAGCTAAACTCAAACAAACACCGCCCTGTTGGCTAGGGCGTTAGAATGCACCGACTGCACCTCTGCAGGTGCTAGAAGGCGGTGGCTTCGGGTCTACATGTCCTGGGAATGACATTTAACTCTATCTGATGGTGAGGTTCCAGTTTTGGAGGTTTGGGGAATGTGGAGCACCTCTTCATCACCATTGCTCCCTGGTCCACTCTGACCCGGAGTGGTAGTACCTGTTAGGGTCCCATCTATGGGTTAAATAGAAAAATGTGTTTCTAAAAAAATTGTATTATCCATTAAGAATTGATTTATTTCAAAACTTTATCGGCATTAAATGACCCACTGAGGTTGATATGCCGTAAAACAAAACAAACCAAAAACCAAACAAACACTTTCAGAAGAAAATCAGACTTGAAGAAGCAAAGTTAGTGAAATAAATATATTTCTGCTACATAGAGGTTTTCATATATTTATTCATCTCACCCTATCTCTCTTTATCTGCCCTCTCTCTCTCTCTCTCTCTCTCTCTCTCTCTCTCTATATATATATATATATATAATATATATATATATATATATATATGTCGGTTATTTTGCTGCATTCTTTGCAGGGCTAGATTAAAGCCACTAAATGCCACAAGCATAGCCCTACAATTTTTATTTATTTTGTAAAAAAAAAACAACAAATATCTGCAAGAAACCCTAGCAAATCTTTGCGTATCTTTTCTTTAATCTAGATATATTCAAGAAATAGCGATTCGATTTTAGTTAAAATTTCTCTTGCACTAATATATATGTATATATATATATATGTATGTATATATATATATATATATATATATATATATATATATATATATATGTGTATATATATATATATATATATATATACTAATCCTATATATATATATATATATATATATATGTATATATATATAATATATATATATATATATTATATTTATTCTTGCTACGTGAAAGAGTGGAAATGAAATGTATGTGCATACTGAAACTGTGTTCGCCCAAATGCTTTTAACCTTTTCAGTGAAGTCTGTGCGATTACAACATGCCGAAAAGATGTGCAGTTTCGACTCGGGAGGCCAAGTGAGTAGGTGTTATGTGCACAGACGTAAAAGAAAAAAAAAGAGAGGAATCGATTGATTTATACACCTCACCATATCACAACTCATACAGGAATTATGAATATATTTACATTTATGCATACTAGTACGCGCCACGTAGAACGAACGTAGGAGTACACATACATATAACGGTATGTATGTATATACGCACATATATCACACATTATGTACATAGGGAATTCATATATGACATTCTCCTTCTATGTAAACGTAAATCAGAAAAAAAATTGGCAGCACATCATTTCTGTTAGGGAAATAGATTTAAAATGCTCTAACTTAAAGATTGGAACTATTTCAAATCAAATCTGCAGTTTGTGGGGTCTGCTCTCGCGATGAACGATATTTATTAATCATCCAGGCCCTCCATATGATAGAGACAACTGCATAATGTTTAGTAAGATCCTTAATTTCTTAAAACACACATAAATACACACATATATATATGTGTGTATATGTATATATTATGTATGTATAATATATATATATATATATATATATATATATATATATATATATATAATATTTTGGGATGTTTGTTTATTTTTAGAAGCATTGGTTAAATAAAGTATATATTAATATTTATACTTTTGCTTGAAGGCAATTACAATGCGCATATCGCATAAAATTCGATAATTATAGAAGATAAATAATATTCACAAGTGAATCTCGCAAAGAATTACTCGGCGTGTAGAACATCGTACAGCAGCTGTTTCGACTTTATTAAGTCTGATCAGCGATGTATACTAACGATCTCCCTCCGACAGAAATCGAAACCGGGACTTTAGCAGGATAGTCAGAAACTATACTGCCTCGGCCACCGATACAGCACCGAGAAATTCCTGTGAAATTAACTTACATCGCTGATGAGCTTAATAAAGTCGAAACAGCTGATGTACGATGTTCTACATGCCGAGTAATTCTTTGCGAGATGCACTTGTCAATATTATTTATCTTCTATAATTATCGAATTTTATGCGATATACGCATTGTAATTGCCTTCAAGCAAAAATATAAATATTAATATATATATATATATATATATATATATATATGTGTGTGTGTGTGTGTGTAGTAATATATATATATATATATATATTGTGTGTGTGTGTGTGTGTGTGTGTTGTGTGTGTGTGAGTTTATTAATAATGTGAACACAAATTAGAAAGTGAAATTCTAATTATATTTAATCATATATATATATGTGTGTGTGTGTGTGTGTGTGTGTGTGTGTGCGTGTCAGCTTATGCGTGTGTATGAGTGACAGTGACACAGATAGAAAGGGTGATACATGAATGTATGTGTGTGAGAATTAGGGTGTGCCCATCTGTGTGTATGGAGATAATAGTGGAACAAGCCAAATAAAAAGTGATTTTAAGCAATTGTTCAGAGATTACGTATCAAATAAGCAGTTTCGTCTGACGATTGTCTTCTGTTTTATAGAAGATACATGAAGCTATTAAAACGAGACAAAAATTGTAAGATCCTAATTCCTATATATATTATATATATATATATATATATATATATATATATATATATATATACTAGTCAATCACAGACACGTGTTTCGAAGTTTATTTCTCATTAGTGCGGCTCGACTTTTTAACAGGTACCTCTAGCCGGGTGCAAAACCCGACAGAATTTTTGTCTGCCAAGCTCCTTACCTTACGGCTATCGAGGATTGTCAACCAGGGGTGAACAATTAATTGATACAAACAAACTTATAGGATGTATGTTTTTACAATCACCAGAGAACTCAAGTCTATAAACAACAGCTTTTACACTAAACGGTGAAAGGTCATATTTATGTATATACATAGTATGCTATATCTATAAGTAAATAGTTTATTATCGGTGATAAAGCATGCATATCTAAGTTATGGTATAGTGGACATGAAATCAACGGCGCTTGGTAACTGACAGTTCCACAACTAAGTGCTCTTGGTTTGAAAATTGCATAGGCGAGAAACTGTCTGTAAGCAAGTGCCGTTGACTTTATGTTCCCGCTAACCTAACTTGTTTAATGATATACCTATTTTACGGCAAATTCAATGCCAAAGCTATCATTGTAAAACATAGTAGTAGTACTATTCAACCAATAGCTGGGGGTGTTTATATTTTCCCGTAGAGTATGTCCGAAAGTGAAAGAAATAACGTGACTGGAGTACGAACTCGATTACTATGATATCAGAGTCCAACGCGTTAGCCACCACAACACGTTTGACTGTAAACGTTGTGACTGTTAAAGTCACTCTTAAATACAGGGCAATGTTACTGTAATGATACTTGAAAATAATTCTATTCAAAAGCGGCAGATGTGGTAAAAGGTGTCTATCAATATAAGCAACATAAAAATGACTGTCCAGTATGACCATTAAATTATGGTCAAGCAGCCAAAAGAAAGCCACTGCAGAGAACATTAAACAGGAAAAGAGCTACTGAGATGGTTGACCAACTGTTGAAGGTTTGGCATGCTGCCATCGACCAAACGATGAATGCTGGCCTAAGAATTTTCTTTGAAACACCAGGAGCGTCTTATCAAAACTGGCATATTTCATGTTATGGTATGGAGCGTAATTTAGAGAACTTGTTCTGCAGTCTGTGAATAAATACAATTTTTAGAAAAATACACATCAATTCTGAAGAAAGACGTGAAATAACACGTATTGTATAAAAACACCGAAGTGCCGAATGATAGACCTAAACTATATTAAATGATTTTCTTTACTACATTAGACGTCTGACTCGAATTCTTCTCGACAATCATATAGAATGCCGTAGGAGGATTGGGCTCCAGTGTATGAACAGGGAAATTGGGGTGTACTATTAAGACCGGGGGACATACAAAGAAGAGTAACAAAACCAATATAAAGAGTAAAAGATTGGAGTTGTAGGAGAAATTGAAGAAATTAGAATTAACTACTTTACTAGAAAGAAGAATGAGAGTTGATCGAATTGAAACATTAAAAATAGTGGAATTTCTAATTTTGGTAGACATGTTTTAATATTTCTCCTCGGAAGAAAATTCACTGTCAAACCAGATTTTAAAAACTAAGTATATTAATGAATCGGATGTTTTTACTAATGTATTTTTGAAATCAAATTAAAAACAGCAACAGTGTAAAAAAATGTTAAGATTGAATTGGATGATTTCAGAAATAATGCTAAGAAAAATAAATTAAGAAGGGTTTTTTGGGATCTATCATATGACCTACTTAACAGAATTTAATATGTAGATAAATATTGTATTAATAGTGTATACGTTCTATGCAAATATTTTAAAGGTTTATGTAAGAAGATAGTAAATGGGAGATACTTATGGAATCATAACAAACAAATAATGATAATAATATTAACCGTTAAATGACAATAGTTACATAAAATTAATGCTGAGTCTGAACAACTTATCCATAACTGAAGGGAGAAGTGGAAGATTCATGCCTGTCCAAAGAGTATTAGCTCGATGTGAAACGTGAAAGCTTTTTTCAGAATTTGAACATGGTTTGTGGAGAACTCAATTTTATAGGATGATAACCATTACGTCACGTGCCTCCACGTGATATGTACATGTATGTAACCATCACACAACAAAAGATTATTTATCATAACTAAAGTCCTGTTAAAACGATCCAAATGAAATGCTCTTATAGAATAAAGCAATTTCCAGTGCAGTAAGAAGTTGAATTATACCATGGTTGAATATGTATTTACCACCACCCCGCACAAATAGGATGTGACACGAGGTCAATTTTAAGCAGAGTTTAACAAGTTTTAATTTAGAGGATTTTTTCTTCTCTTAGACCGTTGGACATATCATAGTTTAATACAGGTCTGTTTGCTACGATTAAACAGTTAGGCTTCTTGTTTGAAGCTCTTCTATGTGTGTGTATGTGTATGTGTGTGTTGGTATAATGTATATATGTATGTCTGCACACATGTGTTGTGCCTGTGTGTTGGTCTAGTGTATGTATGTATGTGTATGTGTGACTCCGTGTACCACATCTTTTAAATATCTACTAAAGATTGACCTTGTTCTGTAGGTTATATGGATATCTATCTCATTAGCAAGTGCAATATGCCTCATGCATCGAATGTTTAATCATGATATCTAGCAAACACAGACTTCTGTTCGACTTCTGAAACGGTCCAAGTAATGAACACACGCCTAAAAAATAAAACATCAGCAATTTCCTCAACTACAAATAAAATCTCTAATAAAATGATATTTTATGCTGTTGCATTCTCACGGAAATTTTACAGATAAAGATAACATCCCGTCTTCAATTCTATGTTATGGCTGTCCAAAACAGGAATAAAATGATATCTTTCAGCACTAGATAATTATCCTAAGCAACTGGGAACAATCAATCTTCTAATGGCCAAATAAAAGTAATGATTAATTCCACAACGGGGCTTCCATATATTTTGAATGCATAAAATCTCGTTAAAAAAAAAGATCAAAACTATTACAATTTCACAGGGGCTTCTTTATTGATAATTTTCCTTCATTCTCAGTTGTTAAACACTTAATATATTTAATAGTATTTTAAGAACTATTAAGGAAACTTAGATTAAAACAAGAATTTTGATTCCTTTTCTTAGAAAATTGATTAAAGTATTGAAAACACCATGAGCGGGATTTTATTTTTATTTATTTATTTATTCCCGTCTTTATTGTACAATATAAATGTCAAGTGTAAATGTAAAAAAAAAAAAAAGAAAGAAAATATAGGACAGAGAAAAGCCTACAAACAATAAGAAAGATAATTGATAGAAAGAAAAAAGAAAGAAAGAAAGAAAGAACTGAATAGAGAAAAGCCTACTTTTTAAGTAAAAGAAATGAAGAAAAATGAGTGTAAGAAAGAAAGAAAGAAAGAATTGAATAGAGACTAGGCAACAATTTTTTATTGTAAATAACAGGAAGAAATAAATAAAGAAGGAGAGAAAGAAAGAATTGAACAGAGAAAAAAACCTACAATGTTTTTTTATATCAATAAAAAGAAAGAAGGAAAGAACTAAACAGAGAAAAAACATACAAAAATTCAACATACAATTAAGAGAAAGAAAGAAAGGAAGAAAGAAAGATGAAAGAAATAAAGAAAGAAAGAATTAAAATATAAATGTTCAAATAAGTAAAAAAAAATACACATGAAGCTAAATGTTATCTTATACTCACACTTTAATTTTCATTTATTTTAAATGCATACGATCTCGTTAAAAATACTTCAGTTTCAGTGGAATTTCTTTATCGATCATTCGTTAATACACTTAGTATATTTAATAGCATTTTAGAAACTATTAAGGAAATCTGATTAAAACAAAATCTCACATAATGTTTTCTTGATTCTTAAAAATCCAATTAAAATCTTTAAAAAAAATAACGAGAATTTGTTTCTATTTAATCTTTATCTATTTTTTTTTAGTGAACAAAGTTTGGGCTATCCTTACTTTCCATCCTATCAGTCATTAGTCTACAGCATCGTCCACGATTTCTATTTCAGAAGTAGTTTCTGAATACTCTACTAAGGCTACTATTTACCCATAGCTAGAAACAATAATGGATTCAGCCTTTCCCAAGAGCAATATTACTCACCGTGTCAGTAGAGGCTATAATATATTGACTGCATCCTCCGCAGAGGAGTAAAATCTCCCCCACGCACACAAAGATGGGGTATCCCGCTTCTCCCCTACCACCACCATAATAAATAAGAGGGATTTTTTTAAAAATCCATTTTCAACGACGATAAACTTTACGCAAACTCCTTTACCATTGGTAGAATATGAGATGATTTTTACGTGGAGGACAACTGGCTAGAATTCAATTACCCTTCCTCTAGACCGGTTGCTATTCCAAGGGCAAAGAACCCATTCTGCCTAAAACTGAACAACAGATAAATGCATCTTTTTCCAAAGAACATTAGCGCTTAAGTGAAACGTAACAATCTCCTCCAGAATTGTAACTCTTCCATTGTCTACGCCGATAAACGTTACTCTGCAGAATGTGTACAAACAAGCTGTTATCATACATATGTGTTGAGATCAAAATTTCAGAGACTTGTTTATTTAAATATTTGGCCGCCCTCCATTTCGAATAGACAACTTATATAAACATATTCATCCTTCAGTGTTTCTAAAAAGCTTAGAACATCAAAAATCACGCGGTCACCGAAAGTTTATCGGGCGGTCACAGAAAGGCAAATCCGGCGAGCATAGCGGTTTTGATCGATGATCGTGCTTGTGCGACACAAAACTTTCATGTTTTCAAAGCATTGCGAGTGAAGATGTCATGTCGGAGCGCATAATTCCTATCTCGCTTCATTCCATAACAGTTACACAAAATCTCTCTCTCTCTCTCTCTCTCTCTCTCTCTCTCTCTCTCTCTCTCTCTCTCTCTCTCTCTCTCTCTCTCTCTCAGAAATCTCCGAACAGTAGGTAGAAATCGACATTGAGAATCTGGGCGGGGGTGTATCTTCGTTGAGGGTCGCCTTGACTTCTAGTCACACTCCAGTGCTGCTCCGCCACCCTTGAAGTACGAGTCTATCATAAAATCTCAGATCAGCTTGTGAGATGGGGTAAGAAAAATGAGTGTAACGCATCCTCGGATATCCACAGCATGGTGCCACGTGACATGCTAACTTGCAACGATTACCACTGATCGCACTTAGCTGTTTGTGAAAGGAATAGTTTCGGTACTTTTAGATAGCATCACGTGCTCAGACATACACACACACACACGCACACGCACGCACACACGCACACGCACACAGAAACACACACGCGCAAACACGCACGCACGCACACACACACACACACACACACATAATTATATATATATATATATATATATATATATATATATATATGCTTCAAATATGGCAATCTGTATATTTGCATTTGAAAGATCTTAATATTCAATCAATATATGTACATATATAAAAACATTTGTTCATGTAAATGTATGCACAAGACATTGCAAATATATGAATAAAATTATTATTTACAGTGGGAGATTTCCTGAAGTTACTAAATAGACAACTTCTGATATGGATTCGGTTTTTTAAACCTGTTCTACGAATGCATTGAGCACTCTTCTATATTCGTTATTATCCCTTTGTCTTTTCTTTTTAGACTTTCTAATCTTCTTTTTTTTCCGTAGACTCATTATCTCTTATATATATATATATATATAGTCATCCAGAGACAGTGTGTTTCGACGTATCACGTCTCTTCAGTATGGCTAAAGCCGGATAGAAACCCGATCGATTCATCGTCAGCCGGTCTGCTTAACCGCTCGGCTATCGTCACCTACAGAATGGGAAGGCGATTTAACTGTTTAATACACACATCTGTATGTATGTAAAGGCCGCCATAGAGTGCTCCATCCTTTTTATAGGAGAGCGTTGCGTTTATATATATATATACACTATAGTGTGGGATTGTCACTGTTTCAACTTTTACTGGAACGGTGTGTCAAGCGCAGAGTTATTGTGAGAGTGCTCAATATAAAATAAGCTGTTATATAATATAATAAAAAAATATATAAAGGTTTTACATATCTATTTATTTGATGGTTGTGACTGTTCCTTTGTCACCAAATTAATAAGTATTTAAAACCTTTATATATTTATTTTATTATTTTACACACACACACACACACACACACACACACACACATATATATACACACACACACACACACACACACACACACATATATATATATATATATATATATCATTACACGATTATCCCTTAGGTAACTCATTCACAGATGCTGTCAAATAGATATGTTAATACGTATTTAAAAATAAAGAAAACAGAAAAATATATTAATGTTTGAATGCCGCTCTGTATTGAGTGTTCAAAAAGGTGATTTACAATGTTACAAGTTGAGAAATTGCACGTGTTTCTGGGCGCAGACCTCTTGATAAAGAATGAAAATTATCAGAAAATTACAAAAGTGACCTTAATGGATTGTTTATTATAACATTATTGAGCAAATGTGTCAATAAATCAACGCCTATAATTGCTATTAACAATGGGTATATTTTGGCATAGTTCATACATTTACTTACTGAAATGTTTATTCCTGTTCCCTTTCTTCTATTCCTTAAATTACAGTATGATTCATACAATTAACCCTCAAGTAATCCTACTCTCATCTATCCAACACACACACACACCCACACACCCATACACACACACACACACACATATATCTCTATATATATATATATATAGCTCAGTCGGTAGAGCGTTCAGCTAGAAACCACAAGGTTCCTAGTTCGATACCGGTCCGCGCCAACTCAGCGTGTGAGTAGCACAGGGATCTCTGTGGTAAAGTAAGGAGCTGATGGTAGGTGTGGCGCTAGACTCCCTCGCTGACTGGCTGATATCGACTTTAGGCCGCCCCGTCGACTTTACTTTTTATATATATATATATGTCTATAGGAGGCACGTGGTGTAATAATACACACACACTGTTAAGTGTTTGAACGCCATCCTTGGCCAGTTGAAAAGGACTTAAAGTAAGTAAGTCCAAGCTATGGAATCCTTTGGTAAGTGAATAAGGCACAGTGATATAATCTTATGCTCAGTCGTCCACGAATGTTCAAGTAGTTATAAGTAGTTAAGATCAGTATGCTCTGCTTAACAGTGATTGGCCAAGAGTATGGTCACATAGTTTTCGGCGATCTCTATAAGTAGAAGTGGGCTTCAGGCACACACCTTATTACTATGAGTAAATAGTAGATAAGACTAGGCTTCTTAATCCTGATCAGACCAGCAATCTAGGAGCATGACATCTCTGAATCCAAACCCGTTAAAGTCAACATATATATCCCTATATGTAAATACATACATATATATATATATATATATATATATATATATATATATATATATATATATATATATATAATATATATATATATATATATATATAAATATGTATATATATACATATATGCATATAAAAATATATACATATACATAAATATGTATATATACATATATATACATATATCAATATATATCCATATATATAAATACATATATATATATCCATATGTATATATTCATATATATAAATACATATATATATATATATATATATTATATATATTTAATATATATGTGTGTGTTTATATATATATATCACACACAGACTAAACAACATTGAACCCACCATACAATTTACACATGAACTAGAATCTAACAATTCCCTACCTTTCCTAGACATCTCACTTTTAAAAAACAACACATAATATATATATATATATATATATATATATATATATATATATATATATATATATATAAATTATGGACAAAATTGTTGTAAAATAGGAATATTACTTCTATGTTATTTATTTTTTATTCTTCTCAACAAGTTTCAACC
The DNA here is from genome assembly GCA_023376005.1 of Doryteuthis pealeii. Classification (NCBI taxonomy): domain Eukaryota; kingdom Metazoa; phylum Mollusca; class Cephalopoda; order Myopsida; family Loliginidae; genus Doryteuthis; species Doryteuthis pealeii. Next base: position 128,513,339 of record CM042139.1, read on the forward strand.
TCAGTTCATCGTCAGAGGGAAAAGGTTTTGTGAAATAAATTTTTTCAAAGTAAGTGAAAAGACACAGAATAAGAAAGGAAAAATAAGAAGTATCATATCCATTGTTTGAGTGAAAAAACATCTGCTTAGATTATCTTCAATTGATATTTTATATATACATATGTCTCTGTGGAGGATTTACGTTTAGGGGCGGTTTCTTTCAAGTTAGAAGTACATGACCATTGGCTGATGTATTTGTTTAAAGAGGTATTGGTTACATCCACATCTTATTATCAGACAGGTTAATTAATTTTCATAATAATTACAAGTGTTTAAATTGTTTCAACAGTTATGTTCTCTACGCTCAATTAATGGTTATATATATATATATATATATATATATATATATATATATATATATATATATATATATATATATATATATATATATATATGATGGCAGCAAACTCGTGTTCAAGTATTGCCATTGCTGATATAGTAACAATAATAATATCAACAACAAAAAAAAAGAAAAAAAAATGGTCAACATTTCAAACAATATAATAGTGAGCTTCAAAAAGTTCAACAATGAGCTGCACGAAAGTGGCTCTTTAGTCTTGCCAAAGTCTTGCCCATCTTCCCACATTTACAGGTAATTCCAGGGAGAACAGGGTATTTTATTAGTCCATCCCGCCGATGCACAGATTGGTGACTGATCAGGCCAGCTTTGCTCATACATAGCCTTCCACACTGGTCAAATAGTAGACCAATTTGAAGCCCTTGATTGTCTACTTTTTTATTCTTGCGAATATCTCTTTTCAACTGCTCATGCTGTATACGGCTGGTCTCATATATATATATATATATATATATATATATATATATAAATAAACGTACGTGGATATATATGGACATACACACTCATATATATGCCTACGCTCATATATACACACAGCAGTAACTGAGAAAGCTAGAGTGGTCCTGATGATGATATTGTGGAAATGTAATATAGTGGCACTCTCTTCGGCTGGATTTTGTTTATATCCAAGACAGTTCAGTCGCAGGTGGTGTGGATTTGATGTCTACACATCCAGCCAACTTTGTTATGGATTTTTCCAAGTCTGACGTTTTTCGTTTATTTTTAAGCCAGCCTCGCTTGTCAGCATGTGAGCCGTGTTTATGTTTTTTGGAGTATTAAAAACCCCTCTGCTATGACATAACGTAAATATTGGCACTCGTGTTCTGTTCGGCAAGATATATATATATGCTGGTCAATCTTCCACAAATTCTATTCAAAAACAAAATATGTTCAACTGCATCAATAAATGATCATAACTCGCAATATTCCCCACCATATTTTATTGGGTTCTAAACAGAGGAAGACTAAGAAATAAAACATGAAACGTTTTATATTTAAAAAAAAAAGAAAAAGTTGCCGTTGATGTACTTTTCTTCTCACCGACTACCAGACGATCAGGGTAAAATTTAACTTGGCTTCTTCCTGTCTGGATAACCATCAGCCTGTCCTGAAAGATTGTTTTCTTGTTCCCATTCAATATCGCATTTGATGTGCCCGGGTCTCCAATCCCATGAAAGGTTAGATGCGACACAGGGTTATTTTTAGCTGAATTACTGCTGGATTCAACTCATAGTTCTCCTTCTCTTAGACTGGTTGTATAATCAATGCGAGAGATTCCAGCCGGTCCTACTATTTATCTATAGCTGTGATATGAAGAAAAGATGGATCCATACATTTCCCAAGGGCAATAGCGCTATGTGAAAGGTGAACAGCTTCGTCCAAGATTTGAACTCAGGTCAGTGATTCAATTTTTTACGATGATAAAAGTTGCGCTAACTGTACAGGTACATATATCACTCTTGCTGAGAGTATCACCCTAATGATACAATAGTTAAAAAGAAACCTATTCTGATTGCTGCAAGTAAATTTATTGGTTTTTTTCTTTAGTCGAACACATAATATTGTTTTTCAAAGAAAACTCCATCTAAAGGGAAATATTGCTATGATAAACATTCGTTAAAAATGTGTTCAAAATGCATAATACTTGGGATCAGATACAGCAAACAGGTGCAATGCATAACGACAAAGAGAAAAAAATAACAAATCTTTCAGGACAGGCTGAGGGTTTACCAACAGGAAGAAGCCAAGTTAATTTTATCCCCTGATCGTCTGGTAGTCGGTGAGAAGAAAGTACATCAACGGCAACTTTTCCTTTTTTTTTTTTAATATAAAACGTTTCATGTTTTAATTTTCTTAGTCTTCCTCTGTTTAGAACCCAATAAAATATGGTGGGGAATATTGCGAGTTATGATCATTTATTGATCAGTTGAACATATTTTGTTTTTTTGAATAGAATTTGTGGAAGATTGACCAGCATATATATATATCTTGCCGAACAGAACACGAGAGCCAATATTTACGTTAATGTCATAGCAGAGGGGTTTTAAATACTCCAAAAAACATAAACACGGCTCACATGCCTGACAGCGAGGCGCTTAAAAATAAACGAAAAACGTCAAGAGCTTGGAAAATCCAACAAAGTTATGGCTGGATCTGTAGACATCAAAATCCACACCACCTGCGACTGTAACTGTCTTGGATATAAACAAAATCCACCGAAGAGAGTGCCCACTATATTACATTTCACAATATCATCATCAGGACCACTCTACTTTTCTCAGTTACTGCTGTGTGTATATATGAGCGTAGGCATATATATGAGTGTGTATGTCCATATATATCCACGTACTTTATTTATATATATATATAATATATATAATATATATATATATGAGACCAGCCGTATACAGCATGAGCAGTTGAAAAGAGATATTCGAAGAATAAAAAAGTAGACATCAAGGGCTTAAATTGGTCTACCTATTTGACCAGTGTGGAAGGCTATGTATGAGCAAAGCTGGCCTGATCAGTCACCAATCTGTGCATCGGCGGGATGGACTAATAAAAATACCCTGTTCTCCCTGGAATTACCTGTAAATGTGGGAAGATGGGCAAGACTTTGGCAAGACTAAAGAGCCACTTTCGTGCAGCTCATTGTTGAACTTTTTGAAGCTCCAACTTTATATTGTTTGAAATGTTACCATTTTTTTTTTCTTTTTTTTGTGTTGGATATTATTAATTGTTACTATATCAGGCAATGGCAATACTTGAACACGAGTTTGCCTGCCATCATATTATATATATATATATATATATATATATATATTATATATATATATATATATATATAATATATATATATATATATATATACCATTTATTGAGCGTAGAGAACAATACGTTGAAACAATTTAAAACACTTGTAATTATTTGAAAATTAATTAACCTGTTGATAATAAGATGTGGATGTAAACCAATACCCTCTTTAAACAAATACATCAGCCAATGGTCATGTACTTCTAACTTGAAAGAAACCGCGCCCTAAACGTAAATCCTACCACAGAGACATATGTATATATAAAAATATCAATTGAAGATAATCTAAGCAGATGTTTTTCACTCAAACAATGGATATGATACTTCTTATTTTTCCTTTCTTATTCTGTGTCTTTTCAACTTACTTTGAAAAAAATTTATTTCACAAAACCTTTTCCTCTGGACGATGAACTGAGGTTGAAACTTGTTGAGAAGAATAAAAAAATAAATAACATAGAAGTAATATAATCCTATTTTACAACAATTTTGTCCATAATTTATATATATATATATATATATATATAATAATATATATATACCATATATATATATATATATATGTTGTTTTAAAAGTGAGATGTCTAGGAAAGGTAGGGAATTGTTAGATTCTAGTTCATGTGTAAATTGTTATGGTGGGTTCAATGTTGTTTAGTCCTGTGTGTGATATATATATAAAAACACACACATATATATATAAATATATATATATATAAATATATTAATATTATATGTAATATGTATATATATGAATATATCATATGGATATATATATATGTATTTATATATATGGATTATATTGATATATGTATAAATGTATATATACATATTTATGTATATGTATATATTTTTATATGCCATATATGTATAATATATACATATTATATAATTTATATATATATATATAATATATATATATATATATTATATATATATATATATATATATGTATATATATATATGTATGTATTTACATATAGGGAAATATATGTTGACTTTAACGGGTTTGGATTAGAGGATGTCATGCTCCTAGATTTGCTGGTCTGATCAGGATTAAGAAGCCTAGTCTTATCTACTATTTACTCATAGTAATAAGGTGTGTGCCTGAAGCCCACTTCTACTTATAGAGATCGCCGAAAACTATGTGACCATACTCTTGGCCAATCACTGTTAAGCAGAGCATACTGATCTTAACTACTTATAACTACTTGAACATTCGTGGACGACTGAGCATAAGATTAATATCACTGTGCCTTATTCTCACTTACCAAAGGATTCCATAGCTTTGGACTTACTTACTTTAAGTCCTTTTCAACTGGCAAGGATGGCGTTCAAACACTTAACAGTGTGTGTGTATTATTACACCACGTGCCTCCTATAGACATTATATATATATAAAAAGTAAAGTCGACGGGGCGGCCTAAAGTCGATATCAGCCAGTCAGCGAGGGAGGTCTAGCGCCACATCCTACCATCAGCTCCTTACTTTACCACAGAGATCCCTGTGCTACTCACACGCTGAGTTGGCGCGGACCGGTATCGAACTAGGAACCTTGTGTTTCTAGCTGAACGCTCTACCGACTGAGCTATATATATTAATATATATGTGTGTGTGTGTGTGTGTGTGTGTGTTGTGTGTATGGGTGTGTGGGTGTGTGTTGGATAGATGAGAGTAGGATTACTTGAGGGTTATTGTATGAAATCATACTGTAATTTAAGGAATAGAAGAAAGGGAACAGGAATAAACATTTCCGTAAGTAAATGTATGAACTATGCCAAAATATACCCATTGTTAATAGCAATTATAGGCGTTGATTTATTGACACATGCGCTCAATAATGTTATAATAAACAATCCATTAAGGGTCACTTTTGTAATTTTCTGATAATTTTCATTTTTATCAAGAGGTCTGCGCCCAGAAACACGTGCAATTTCTCAACTTGTAACATTGTAAATCACCTTTTTGAACACTCAATACAGAGCGGCATTCAAACATTAATATATTTTTTCTGTTTTCTTTATTTTTAAATTACGTATTAACATATCTATTTGACAGCATCTGTGAATGAGTTACCTAAGGGATAATCGTGTAATGATATATATATATATATATATATATATATATATATATATATATATATATATATATATATGTGTGGTGTGTGTGTGTGTGTGTGTGTGTATGTGTCTGTATATGTGTGGTGTGTGTGTGTGTGTGTGTGTGTGTATGAAATAATAAAATAAATATATAAAGGTTTTACATACTTATTAATTTGGTGACAAAGGAACAGTCACAACCATCAAATAAATAGATATGTAAAACCTTTAATATATTTATTTTATTATATATGTAACAGGTTTATTTTATATTGAGCACTCTCACAATAACCTCTGCGCTTTGACACACCGTTCCAGTAAAAAGTTGAAACAGTGACAATCCCACACTATAGTGTATATATATATATAAACGCAACGCTCTCCTATAAAAGGATGGAGCACTCTATGGCGGCCTTTACATACATACAGATGTGTGTATTAAACAGTTAAATCGCCTTCCCATTCTGTAGGTGACGATAGCCGAGCGTTAAGCAGACCGGCTGACGATGAATCGATCGGGTTTCTATCCGGCTTTAGCCATACTGAAGAGACGTGATACGTCGAAACACACTGTCTCTGGATGACTATATATAATATATATATATAAGAGATAATGAGTCTACGGAAAAAAGAGATTAGAAAGTCTAAGAAAGACAAAAGGGATAATAACGAATATAGAAGAGTGCTCAATGCATTCGTAGACAGGTTTAAAAACCGAATCCAATATCAGAAGTTGTCTATTTAGTAACTTCAGGAAATCTCCCACTGTAAATAATAATTTATTCATATATTTGCAATGTCTTGTGGCATACATTTACATGAACAAATGTTTTTATATATGTACATATATTGATTGATATTAGATCTTTCAAAATGCAAATATACAGATTGCCATATTTGAAGCATATATATATATATATATATATAATTATATATATATATATATATATATGTGTGGTGTGTGTGTGTGTGTGCGTGCATGCGTGTTTTGCGCGTGTGTGTTTCTGTGTGTCGTGTGCGTGTGTGCGTGCGTGTGCGTGTGTGTGTGTGTATGTCTGAGCACGTGATGCTATCTAAAAGTACCGAAACTATTCCTTTCACAAACAGCTAAGTGCGATCAGTGGTAATCGTTGCAAGTTAGCATGTCACGTGGCACAATGCTGTGGATATCCGAGGATGCGTTACACTCATTTTTCTTATCCCCCATA
>CM042139.1:128519950-128544950 GCA_023376005.1 Doryteuthis pealeii
TTTGCCCGTCGCGAAACGGGTGAGTAAATACCATGCTTGCTCACCGGTGTTTTTCGCTGAATTCCCCATCTACTTTGCGACCTTGTGTCACATTCTACTAGGGGCGAACGGGTTTGGTAAATACGTACTGCACACCAGTTTTTTCTTTTGGATTCATTTATGGAATGGACAAACGTATCGCGTAAGAATCCTTTTCTTCGCAGACCTAGTTTATTCGGACAATCATGGATTATCGATTTCAATTTTCGAACGCGTATTACGCCACATTTCTTAACGGTCAATAATCGAAGTAGTTAAATTACCGAAAGCAAAGAGTACATTATGTGAGTTTTTCTTTATCTATGGAACTCGCAGCGCATGGACTTCGACTAATAATTTTTTCAGTTCTTTGCAAGCAGCCGCACTACTGTCTTGTGATTCAATGCAGAAAGCGTTTTCTATGTGGAGGAATGTAAACGATGAGAAGTTGCAGCTGATTCTTAAGGGTTTTACGCGGGTGGGAAAAAAAATTTCCACTGGGCGGGAGCCCAACTGAACATGACAGAGAATGAGCGGAGTAAAGCATAGAATTGGGGGACAGGTAGAAAGATACTTTTTCACATTATGCGAAACAAGTTTATTGAAGATTAATATATTGATTTGCATGATTTTAGTTGCAGGAATCGCGTATGATCTTACTAGATATGCAAATTAACAGCGGTTAGCAATCGGAGTAAAGAAACTGGGAGAAACCAATTTTATTAATCAGGTTGGTTTGCTGGCTGGTTGCATTTAACGGCACGTCACGCTTGGGTTATTTTATACCGAAGAGTTTTGTTTTATTCATTCTTGTTGGGTATTCAATCATTTTTTTTAAACTTCAATTTAACACATTTTTAAAACTCTTTTTATTTACCCATAGATAGGACCCTAACAGGACTTACAATTCCGGGTCAGATTGCGACTTGCGAGTTATAGCGATGAAGGGGTACTCCACATTCCCCAGAGCTCCAGAATTGGAACTTTCACTAATAGATACAGTTTTAACGTCATACCAAGACAGTTAGACAACCAGGTTTCTATTACGTATATAATAAAAAGAGTTGGGCGGTTGATCAAGAGTAGAATATTACTTAACGGAGTTTATAAAAAGAGACAGAAAGAATGGAACCGGTAATATAAGCTATTTGTCCTTATTCAATAACACAACTGATACATTCTAAGTTACCAAGAAAGTCAAACAAAATAATTTAAAAGACGAAAAATATATAAACGAAAAGCTCACCTTCTAAAAATATTCTTTTCCTATTCTTTATCATTACTAACAGTGCGTTTACCATTCTTCACACTTCGTAACTTTTGCCTCTTTACGCTGTCAAGTTTCTTGCGCCAAGGGAAAGCTTCGTTCTTGAAAATTAAGTGCTTCCGTAGTTTAAGGTTCAGACCTCACAGAAAATTAAACTTTTGGTATCTGCCTTAGCGTTTGATATCTACCAAACTTTGAAGTTACAGTATTATCTCATTTCACCACTCAGCAAAACGTTGAGCGTCTCATAGTGACTAGCTCTGAAAATAAGTTAATAAAACTCCACTCTATACAATACTAGTAAGAATATCTAACACACAACTTTCTCGTCTTCCTCTAACACTCCCCTCTCTCTCCCTCCCTCCTCTTCTCTCCTCATCAATTCTCTTAATATATATACTATAAATGCTTCGCTTTCGGAGAAGCTGGTGGCATACTGGCATGACTTTTCTGTTATTAGCTCACTTGAGAAACTGTGTTGGACTTAACACGCAAGATTTCACAAGTCATGAATTTTATTAATTTACAACCTTTATCAGGCTTTAGGAACATTATAGTTTCGGTCTAACTTGGGTGAGAATTTTTAAAAAGAAGTTTACACAACACTATGCTCATCGTTAACGTCTACATGATGGTTTATTAAAAAACGGAAAACGTCTTTAACTGTCGACTCTAACATTTACATGATAAGCTTACCTTTTGGAATACTTGTTTTTTGTTATTTTCTTACATTTCTATATCCATATAATAACTGCTATTGAATAAAAGGTTAAACATATTAAGAAACAGTGTTTTATATATATATATATATGAATTTTTATCCAACATGAATGCCTAAGATGAATATTTACCTGCTTCTCTCGGCCCACAGACTTTGCATTCATTAAAAGAGAAATACAACTGCTGTCCTGGGTTTCATCACGCACATTATTTCGTTTATACATTTAGCACGAAAAGTTCTCGAATAGCCAAATAGAATTTTATCATATGGCTTTTATATTGGTTCATACTAAATTTCTTGATATTCATTTTTTCCCTCGTCGTTACTGCATTGCACCTTGGTTTGCTGTAGTCTGTCCCAAGTATTTCATGATTGCATTTTGAACACATTTTTAAACGAATGTTATTATCATTTAGCAATATTTCCTTTTAGATGAGTTTTTCTTTGAAACATATTATGTGTTCGGACTCAAAGAAAAAAATCTCAAATAAATTTACTTGCAGCAATCAGAAATTCTTTTAGAGCTATTGTAGCATAGGGTGATACTCTCGGCAAGAGTGATATATTGTACCTGTACGTTGCGTAACTTTTTATATCGTAAAAATGAATCACTGACCTGAGTTCAATATCTTGGACGAACGCTGTTCACTTGCACACTTAGCGCTCATTGCCCTTGGAATATGTATGGATACCATCTTCTTCATATCACAGCCTATAGATAAATAGTAGCCGCCGGCTGGGAATTCTCTCGCATTGATTATACCAACCAGTCTAAGAGAAGGAGAACTATGAGTTGAATCCAGCATGTAATTCAGGCTAAAAATAACACTGTGTCGGCATCTAACCTTTCATGTGAATTGAGACCCGCGCGCACATCAAATGCGATATTGAATGGGAACAAGAAACAATTCTTCAGGACAGGCTTGATGATTCATCCAAACAGGAAGAAGCCAAGTAAAATTTAACCTGATCGTCTTTGGTAGTCGGTGAGGAAAAGTAAACATTCACGGCAATACTTTTTTTTTTATATAGACGTTTTCAGTTTATTTCTTAGTCTTTCCTCTGTTTTAATACCCCAATAAAATATTCGGTGGGGAATCATTTGCGAGTTATGATTCATTTGTAGATCGCGTTGAACATATTCTTTTCTCTTCTTTGAATACGAATTTGTGTGAAGATGAACCAGCATACTATTATATATCACTCTTGTCCGAACAGACACCACGAGTGCCAATATTTACGTTATGTCATAGCAAAGGGCTTTTAATACTCCAAAAACATAAACACGGCTCACATGTCTGACAAGCGCAGGGCTGGCTTAAAAAATAAACGAAAAACGTCAGCACTTGGAAATCCATAACAAAGGTTGGCTGGATGTGGTAGGCCATTCAAATCCACACCACCCTGCGACTGAACTGTCTTGGGAGTATAAAACAAAAATTCCAGCCGAAAGCAGAAGCTGCACCTAATATTACCATTTTCCCACAATACCATTTCATCAGGTGACCACTCTGCTTTCTCAGTTACTCCTGGTGTATATTATGCGTAGGCATATACTCTATGAGTGCTGTATGTTCCATATATACCACGTACGTTTATATTATATATATACTATATACTATATAATTATAATATATATATATATATATTTGAGCCGGCCGTTATACAGCATGAGCAGTTGAAAAGAGATATTTGTAAGGAATAAAAAAGTAGCGATCAACGGCTCAATCGGTCTACCATTGACCAGTGTCAGGAAGGCTATCCATGAGCAAAGCTGTCCTGATCCAGTTCACCAATCTGTGCATCGACGCGGATGGCACTAATAAAATACCCTGTGCTACCCTGGAAATACCTGTAAATGTGGAAAGTGTGCAAAGTCTTTTGGCAGGACTAAAGGAGCCCATCTTTCGTGCCAGCTCATTGTTGAACTTTTGAATGCCTCACCATATATTATTGTCTGAACTGTTGACCTTTTTTTTTGTTATTATATTGTTACTATATCAAGCAATGGCAATATTGAACACGACGCTTTGGCGCTGCCACATATATTTATATATATATAATATATTATATTATATTATCATATATATATATATATAACCATAATGAGCGTAGAGACATACTGTGAACAATTTAAACACTTGTAATTATTATGAAAATTTAATTAACTGTCTTGATTAAATAAGATGTGGTGGAATTTACGTTAGAAGCGAGTTTTCTTTCAAGTTTAGAAGTACATGACCATTTGGCTGATGTATTTGTTTAAAGAGGTATTGGTTACATCCACATCTTATTATCAGACAGGTTAATTAATTTTCAATAAATTACAAGTGTTTAAATCTGTTTCAACAGTATGTTCTTCTACGCTCAATTAATGTATACTATATATATATATATATATATATATATATACTATATATATATATATATATATGGATGGCAGCAAACTTCGTGTTCAAGTATTGCCATTGCTGATAATAGTAACAATAATAATACAAAAAAAAAAAAAAAGGTCAACATTTCAAACAAATAATAGTGAGCTTCAAAAAATCAACAATGAGCTGCACGAAAGTGGCTCTTTAGTCTTGCCAAAGTCTTGCACACTTTCCCACATTTACAGGTATTTTCCAGGGAGGACAGGGTATTTATTAGTCCATCCCGCCGATGCACAGATTGGTGACTGATCAGGCCCAGCTTTTGCTCATACATAGCCTTCCACACTGGTCACATAGTAGACCAATTTGAAGCCCTTGATTGTCTACTTTTTTATTTTCTTGCGAATATCTCTTTTTCAACTGCTCATGCTGTATACGGCTGGTCTCAAATATATATACTATATACTATATAGTATATATTATATATATATATATATATATAATAAACGTACGTGGATATATATGGACATACACACTCATATATATGCCTACGCTCATATATACACACAGGAGTAACTGAGAAAGCTAGAGTGGTCCTGATGATGATATTGTGGAAATGTAATATAGTGGCACTCTCTTCGGCTGGATTTTGTTTATATCCAAGACAGTTCAGTCGCAGGTGGTGTGGATTTGATGTCTACACATCCAGCCAACTTTGTTATGGATTTTTCCAAGTCTGACGTTTTTCGTTTATTTTTAAGCCAGCCTCGCTTGTCAGCATGTGAGCCGTGTTTATGTTTTTTGGAGTATTAAAAACCCCTCTGCTATGACATAACGTAAATATTGGCACTCGTGTTCTGTTCGGCAAGATATATATATATATGCTGGTCAATCTTCCACAAATTCTATTCAAAAGAAAATATGTTCAACTGCATCAATAAATGATCATAACTCGCAATATTCCCCACCATATTTTATTGGGTTATAAACAGAGGAAGACTAAGAAAATAAAACATGAAACGTCTTATATTAAAAAAAAAAGTTGCCGTTGATGTACTTTTCTTCTCACCGACTACCAGACGATCAGGTTAAATTTTACTTGGCTTCTTCCTGTTTGGATAATCATCAGCCTGTCCTGAAAGATTGTTTTCTTGTTCCCATTCAATATCGCATTTGATGTGCCCGGGTCTCCAATCACATGAAAGGTTAGATGCGACACAGTGTTATTTTTAGCTGAATTACTGCTGGATTCAACTCATAGTTCTCCTTCTCTTAGACTGGTTGTATAATCAATGCGAGAGATTCCAGCCGGTCCTACTATTTATCTATAGCTGTGATATGAAGAAAAGATGGATCCATACATTTCCCAAGGGCAATAGCGCTATGTGAAAGGTGAACAGCTTCGTCCAAGATTTGAACTCAGGTCAGTGATTCAATTTTTTACGATGATAAAAGTTGCGCTAACTGTACAGGTACATATATCACTCTTGCTGAGAGTATCACCCTAATGCTACAATAGTTAAAAAGAAACCTATTCTGATTGCTGCAAGTAAATTTATTTGGATTTTTTTCTTTAGTCGAACACATAATATTGTTTCAAAGAAAACTCCATCTAAAAGGAAATATTGCTATGATAAAACATTCGTTAAAAATGTGTTCAAAATGCATAATACTTGGGATCAGATACAGCAAACAAGGTGCAATGCATAACGACAGGGAAAAAAAATATCAAGAAATTTAGATAACCAAATAAAAGCCATATGATAAAATTCTATTTGGCTATCGAGAACTTTTCGTGCTAAAATGTATAAACGAAATAATGTGCGTGATGAAACCTCAGCAGCAGTTGTATTTCTACTTTTAATGATGCCAAGTCTTGTGCCGAGTAGAAGCAGGTAAATATTCATCTTAGGCATTCATGTTGGATAAAAATTCATATATATATATATATATAAACACTTTTCTTAATATGTTTAACCTTTATTCAAATACATTATTATATGGATATAAAATGTAGAAATAACAAAAACAAAGTATTCCAAAAGGTAAGCTTATCTGTAAATGTTAGAGTCGACATTAAAACGTTTCCGTTTTTTAATAAAACCATCATTAGGACGTTAACATGAGCATAGTGTTGTGTAAACTTCTTTTTTAAAATTCTCACCCAAGTTAGACGAAACTATATGTATCCTAATGCCCTGATAAAGGTTTTATAATTAATAAATCATACTTGTGAAATCTTGCGTTAAGCCAAACACATTTCTCAATGAGCTAATAACAGAAGAATCATGCACCAGTATGCCACAGCTTCTCCGAAGCCGAAGCATTATATATATATATATATATTAGAGAGAGAGAGAGAGGAGAGAGAGAGGGGAGGAGTGAAGAAGAGAGAGTGTGTGTTAGATACTTACATATATGTAGATGTGGAGTTTTATTAATTATTTTTCAAGAGTCACTATGGACGCTCACGTTTTTGCTGAGTGGTGAAAATTGATAATTACTGTAACTTCAATTTGTAGATATCAAACGCCTAAGGCAGATACAAAAGTTTAATTTTCTTGAGGTACTTGAACCTTAAACTACGGAAGCACTTAATTTTCAGAACGAAGCTTTCACCTTGGGGCGCAAGAAACTTGAAGCGTAGAGAGGCAAAAGTTACGAAGTGTGAAGAATGTAAACCACTGTTAGTATGATAAAGAATAGGAAAGAATATTTTTAGAGTGAGCATTTCGTTTATATATTTTCGTCTTTAAATTATTTTGTTGACTTTCTTGGTAACTTAGAATGTATCAGTTTGTGTTTATTGAATAAGGACAATAGTTATTAACCGTTCCATTCTTTCTGTCTCTTTTTATAAACTCCGTTAAGTATTATTCTACTCTTGATCCAACCCCCAACTCTTTTTATTATATACGTAATAGAAGCCTGGTTGTCTTACTGTCTTGGGTATGACGTTAAACTGTATCTAGTAGTGAAGTTCCAATTCTGGAGCTCTGGGGAATGTGGAGTACCCCTTCATCGCTATTACTCCCAAGTCCAATCTGACCCGGAATTGTAGTACCTGTTAGGGTCCTATCTATGGGTTAAATAAAAAAAAAGAGTTTTAAAAATGTGTTAAAAAATTGAGTTTTAAAAAAATGATTGAATACCCAACAAGAATGAATAAAACAAAAACCTCTTCGGTATAAAATAACCCAAGCGTCGACGTGCCGTTAAATGCAACCAGCCAGCCAACCAACCTGATTATATAAAATTGTTTCTCTCATTCTTTACTCGATTCTAACCGCTGTATTTGCATTATTAGTAGATCTACGCGATTCCTCAACAAATATGCCAATCAATATATTAATCTTTCAAATAAACTTGTTTCGCAATAATGTGAAAAAGTATCTTTCTACCTGTCCCCAATTCTATGCTTTACTCCCTCATTCTCTGTCATGTTACAGTTGGGCTCCCGCAGTGAACTCACGCGTACTAGATCAGCTGCAACTTCCTCATCGTTTACATTCCTCCACATAGAAAACGCTTTCTGCATTTGATCACAAGACAGTAGTGCGGCTGTTTGCAAAGAACTGAATAAATTATTAGTCGAAGTCCATGCGTTGCGCTTTCCATAGATAAAGAAAAACTCACATAATGTACTCTTGCTTTCGGTAATTTACTACTTTCGATTATTGACCGTTAAGCAAAATGTGGCGTAATACGCGTCGAAATTGAAATCGATAATCCATGATGTCGAATAACTAGGTCTGCGAAGAAAAGGATTCTTACCGATACGTTTGTCCATCCATAAATGAATCCAAAAGAAAAAACTGGTGTGCAAGTACGTATTTACCAAACCCGTTCGCCCCTAGTAGGATGTGACACAAGGTCGCAAGTATGGGGAATTCAGCGAAAACACCGGTGAGCAAGCAGGTATTTACTCAACCCGTTCGCGACGGGCAGGATGTGACACAGTGTCACAAGTATGGGACATCCAGGGGAATATTGCTGAGTAAGTATATATTTACCCCCCCCCCATCCACGCCGTACACGGCAGAGTTTGAGATAAGATGTCAAATGGAGTAAAACAGGTTAGAATTCAGAGTTTTCCTTTTCTGAGATCGGTTGCCAAACCAACTCTAAAGGACCCAGTATGCCCTACTCTTTACCCATAGCTGGCGGAAGAACAGATGGATTCATACTGTTCCATAGGGCATTAGCTCGAAATGAAATGCAAACTGTGTCGTGTTGTCGATTCAATTTCCTACGACGATAACCGTTTCACAAGCACGTCTCCCCAGTGATGAGCAAGTATGTTTCATTATATCCTTATGTTCAGCACAGTTGATGACATCTTTTAAAAATCAAATCCACAGTTTCCTGATTTCCCTTTTCTAAATACTAATAGTCTTCACGTTTTAAATTCAAGGAAGATTTTATCCAGTCCCCTCACCAGTCATTTTGATGTTTCATGATTTCTATTGATCTCTAAACGTAGATATTGCATAAAACGATGAATGGCCGCGGTTGTTGGATAATGGTTATATAGAGGTTAAACTCCTTCTCTGAATTTTTGAGATGAGGCTTGATAATTATTATTATTTGTAATATTCGGACTATTGTCCTCATCCTCATTGTTATCTGTACAACGTTTCGGCCGATGTGCCCTGAATAAAGAGTTAGGTTCAAAGTTATCTGAGGGCTCCTGATTACGACAAAAAGGTTCCCGATTGCGACAAGAATGCTCCTGAGTCCGACAGGAAATACCTGAAGAAGGCCGGAGGGGCATATCGGCCGAAATATTGTACATATAATACAAATAATACTGTTAAACTCCACTTAAAAGTTGGCCTGGTGTAGTATCCTGCTTGTACTGAGAGGCTGCGTAAATACATACACTAACATGCTCATATAGACCTGCTCGAACCTACACGCATATGCTTTATGACACCTTAATAGGGGCACTCAGTAATGTCGTAATGGTTAAACTGCTGAAATGCAGCATCATAGTGTAATCGAACTCCAGTCGTGCTATTACGTTCTCTTTTGGACAAATAAATTTGAGAAAGGTGCGAACCTCCTCATCTCCCGGCTGTCGGTAAAAATAGTACCCCTACTGTTCTTCTACAAGGGTGGTTTTGGCATTAAATATCCCAGTAAGGTTGATATGACAATAAACAAAGCAACCAAACCAATATATGTTTCCGTTAAATTACTAAAACTACGTCTTGCCAACAAATAACTTGGAATAAGTGTGATGTCCAATTGTTTTCCCCTGTGTTGTCTTGTTCCTTTTTTTAAATATTTCTTAAAAGAGATTTTGGACGCTAGAAACTACTCAAATTACAAAGTTTTTGGCAGCAATTGTTCAGAAACTTGTTTTTATAATCATTATGTTTCTTTCCATTTTTATCATTCAATACTTACATCTCAAACGAGAGGATTGTGTTACTAACACGCAAACAAATTATTTCTGTTCGCATCTGAATTATTTGATACGTGTAAACGCCGTTAGTACAAAAAAATCCACGTGACAAAACACGCAGTTATACAACTACCACTTAGATTAATTGATTGATGGTTTGATTTTAATGACATGTCAACCTGTCTAGGATTATTCTAAGTCTAGATGTTAGGGAATTGCCTTCATTATACGTTCATATTTACATTTTTGTGCTGTTTCTTAAGAGTGATTTCTTTTGCACACTGTCCTATCAAATACGAATAATTTTTAAACAGATCTATTTGATTTATATATAATTGATATGTCCTAACTCTAATTGTAAAGATGATATTGACGGGGGGGGGGTCCCCGTGACATACCACAGTCGTGCTATCACGTTCACTTTCGAACTAATATCCTTGAAAAAGTTATAAACCAGCTCATCTTCCAGCTATGGGTTAAATAGCCCCAGTACTGTTCTTCTACAAGGACGGCTTTGGTTCAAATAACACACAAAGTTTGATATACCATTAAAACAAACAAATGAAACCAACCAACCATAAATAATAATACCTTCACCAGTCACTTAAATTTCTATGATGATTTAATTTAAAGAAAGGTTTTTCTTATATTTTATTTATAAGTGTATGTTTTATCCAATATATGATTGTTTCGGTAGAGACTAATAGCAAGTCTATATCTAGTTCTTGAGGTTTCAGAGAATAGTTATCTTTTATAATCAAACTACTTATTGTTATCTCTCTTCCATACAACAATTAACTGTACAAAACCTATTTTCGTGTATGCATAATGTATTTAATGTAGCTGTGGACCAACAGGATAAAAAGTCTATTCATACTTGGTCATATTTGTCTGTAACACTATCCTGGCACATAATTAGAACCCTAGTAACTTGTTTCCTAGAAAATAAAAGACAACAATAAATCCCATGTAGTCCCAATCAAAGAGTCTATTGTATATGAGTTTGAGAAATAACAAGTCTCTTGCATGTGTATGTCGTCGGTGACAATCTGCAATTGCAAAATGCATAGTAATTACAAATCGGCGGTTGTCAATTCTTCCCGCAATTCTCTTCAGACGACAATATATTGTCTTTGTCTCATTCGCTGCCCACAAACACATGGTCGTAATCAGAAGAAAAAGATGCGTAAACTTCCATGTACCATTTAAAAGCAGAAAGGAATGTTCGGAGGGATAAATCTGAAGGTTTACGTCAGAAAATAGAACCGCCAATCTTATAAAAGTTTGGTTAAAATAAGAGCTGCTTTGAAAATAAAGATACAATTGTAATTAACCATGCTTTAGTGGGGGATACTGTGCTGGATTATGATATCGTCGTAAGCGAGTTCGAATCCCAGTTGCGTTATTACGTTTACTTTTGGACTAATACTCTTGGGAGAGGTATAAACCCCCTCATCCCCCAGTTATTGGTTGAGCTCAGTCGGTAGAGCGTTCCGCTAGAAACCACAAGGTTCCTAGTTCGATACCGGTCCTCGCCAACTCAGCGTATGAGTAGCACAGGGTTCTCTGCGGTAAAGCAAGGAGCTGATGGTAGGTGTGGCGCTCCAACTCAGACGTCAAAACAATCTACTTGGTCTAGCGCTATTGAAAAGGGGATAGACTCCCTCACTGACTGGCTGATACCGACTTTAGGCTGCCCCGACGACTTAAATTCCTCTTCTACAGTGATGACTTTACCAATTTTGATATGCCATTAAACCAAAAAAGCAATCCAAGTTTGGCGGCTCTATTTTCTGACGTAAACTAACGTAAAACTTCAGATTTATCCCTCCAAACATTCCTTTCTGCTTTTAAATGGTACATAGAAGTTTACGCATCTTTTTCTTCTGATTACGACCATGTATTTGTGGGCAGCGAATGAGAAAAAGACAATAATTTTAGGACAATATTTGTACAGTTTTATTAACATAAAGTTGATTTGTTTCTTATGCATAAATGAATGCATTATTTATAAATTCATGTGCACTTTCGGTTTAAGATTCTGTGATAGTTTTGTTGTCAGGCGCATCAGTCAACTGAAATCCTTTCAAATTAGGAGTATTTATTCTATTAAAGAGTACTAGCAAATATATGCACCCTCCGGGTGCAAGTATTTAAGTTTTAATATAATAAAATATCATGTTAAATTAGAAAGGCTAATGAAACTGAATAAGAATTCAGATAAAAATATTTGGAACAGAGGGGGTATAATCGGAAAATAGAACAACTTTGAAACTAACTGTTCCACCATTTTCCCTTTCTGCCGTCTTTCAGTGGTAAATTTCCCTAATTTAACTATTTAGTTAAAATAGGAAGAAAAGAATAAAATTACAGTTATTTCTTTATGTTAATAGATTTCTGTTAAGATTTATCCCCGGGATTTTGGCTCATATTTATTAAGATAAAACCAAACAATTAGAAATCAATAATACTAAGCATATATTTATTAAAATCAATTTTTTTAAGATGAATATGCAAATTAGCCTTCCCATTCACACTGTAAACCGCTATTTTTTTGAATATATAAATATAATTGCATGTTATTAGTATGTAGATATTGTTAACAGTCTTAATGATATAAAACAATTTTACTAATAATTGAGGTTTAAATAAAAAATAAAATCATGGAGAATGTGTGTAAATAACAAAGGGAATTGTGACTTGTGTAGTTTCGGTTACAGGCAGACAAACCCACAATCTCCATTATAATAAGATAGAACCTGTTTTCTAATCTGTTATTCAAAGAGTTACATAAAGAAAAAAATATTATGCAAAGAAAATGTGTATATATTGGCGAGTCCAAATAAAAAATATCAGCGACTAAACCCCCTATACATAAAGTGAAAAATGCGGCAAAATTATTTTAATGTAATTTTTTTTTAAATAACAAAAGCGTTAAAAATTGGTAATAGTATTAAAGTTTTGCTTTTTTTAAAATCTTATTGCCACAAGAAAAATGCTACTCGGTTTCATAATGCCACTTGTCAAGCCGGATTAGCAGACTATTGTTCACTGGGAGCTCCATACTTCGGGCCTTGTGTCACAACTAAGGTAAACTAAATAAATAACTAACACATTTTCTTTTAGATTGGCCTCACGTTCTACCATGCTTTTTTTCTGTTTAAATCTTAACGCCTTTTTTTTCTTTTTTTTTTTTAATTTGCAAATGCTTTTCAAAGGATTTCCCCTCAGATCTTATATTATATCAGTCCGGGGATGTAATTGAAAATAAAACCCTCAACCGGGATCAAACAGAACAATTTTTAAGTAGAGTTTTACGATGAATCCAATGGTGGTATTTACGTTTATCACTGAATTAATTCAGGGTCATTAGGGACCAAATTACTGGAATATATAAAACAAATAAATATGCTATGGGGAATAATGCCGACAAATTAAAAAAAAAACGAATCTCTATATGAAGCATTCTGTAATGAGGTTCATCTCCATTTCAAAAAGTATTATTTCGTTATTGGTAAATAGCGGTTAACATGTACACATTTCTGTTTTAATATTTTCACAAACACATTTAGCGATAGGTACTGCTATCCAATAGTGTGCGATATGAGATTAAAAAGTGCATACTTGAATTTATTCGGATCCTATATAACCTAGACCTGGTGGTGTAATAGTTAGTCGTACGAATTAGACTCGTCGACCCGAGTTTAAATCTTGGACGAGGCTGTTTACATTTCCCATAGATGCCCCCGAAGGAGAATGCCGACAGAACTATTCCCCACCATTCCGGGGTAGACGCACATTTTGAGTTTGTAGTGGGGCGTATCTATGTCTGTATCTCTCAAAAGCGCAGAAAAACTATTTCTGTACATAGCGAAAGTATCAATAGATACTATGTGTGTGTGTGTATATATATATATATATAGCTTCTTGCTTCCTGCAGGGGCTTTAATTTTACTGTTCTCCGAGCGAATATTGACAAAACCAATAAAAAAAACAACAACCGTTGGTTTCCAGTAGTCAAAGCAAAGATTATTTTAAAGTAAATGTGGGCGTATGCACATCAAAATGCTGAACCATAGGAATCGAATATTGTCTTAAAAGGCTAACGACACCACTCTACAGAATTTGAGTCATGAAATAATGTCGCGATTATATTGTATATTTTGGCAGACGTTGACGAGAAACGAGGCTTAAGAACAATACACTTTCTTTGCCAGCAAAAACATCATCTGCTACAACTAAACAAAAAAGAAAATAAGCCGCAAATCGTTTCAAGACCGAGATGAGGAAGAAAAAATCGGAAGCTATAAAAACAAAATTAAAAAAATTGCTAGTAGAGTAAAAGCAATTGCTCTTAATTGCTTAACTTCACCTTTTTTGTACCGTTTTCTTCTGCGGATTTTTTTTCTCTTCGGTATAATTTGCCTGTGTCGCCGCCGACTTCGCTGTTTTGGTATTTGTTTTTCAAACGATGAATGTTTAAGAACAGCATTTGTTACGGGAATGTAAACAGTAAATATAAACAATGGCTACTAGAAAAGCATCTAGTTAAAAAAAATAATTTTTGTATATCAAAAGTTAATCGCTCTTTAAGTTTTAGCGATATTGTGTGAGCTTTGGCTTGTGAAGGTTTTCTTCGTATGTTGTCGGTTGTAAATCACAGCTCGTTGCTACAAATTAGCTGTAATTGAATAAAAGCTGGACACATTTGTTAAAGCTTGTTGTAATAAGGAAATATCCTCAATGGGTCAAAACTAATCCCAAGAGGAAAACTGTGCCCCCTCCTAAATAGACGCATCAATGGGTTCAAGTGTTCTCTGTTTTTAACATTAAAAGATAATCGCTCTTTAAGTAAAAGTGGTATTTCGTGAGCTATGACTTTGGCTTGTGAAGGCTTTCTTTGCATTTTGTTGGTTGTAAACCACACTCGTTGCTACAGTTTATTAGTAATTGAATTAAAGCTGGACACATCTGTTAAAGCTTGTTTGTAATATGATTATAATGGATGGGATATATAAGCAAAACCATTCAGGACTATATATATATATATATATATATAGATATAGATATAGATATCTCATCAAATTTTAATTGAAAAGAAAATATTTTTAAAAATTGCAGCTCAAGTTGACAGAAGCAATATCTTGTCTCATATGTGTGTGGGAGGAGACCGTCTTCACCGAAAAATTAACACCAATAAAAAATAAATATCTTTATAAATGGAACATAATATTTGTTAAAGTCAAAGCAGTAGTAAAAACCATCCTATTATACTCAAATATTCTTCCTTTTATATTTTAATGCAAGTTGTTAACGTCAAAGACAAGTGATTTTTTTTTTTTTCAATTTCTTGTCTTTTTCGTAACTGTCTAGGTTTTAGTCTATTGTTTTAGTTTAAATTTTGGTGCATTAAGAAAATCCATAGCGATTTTGCTCTGTAATTTCAAAGCAGAAACTCAGACCAATAAAAGCATAAAATAATATAAAATAAAAATATCCCCCCCCCCTCCAAAAAAAGAAGATAACTTGTCACTGGTAGATTTTGCAGTTCCAGCAGGTCACAGGGTAAAGATGAAGGAAAACGAAAAGATAGACAAATACCTGGACCTTGCCAGAGAATTGAAAAAGCTGTGGAATATGATGGTGAAAGTGATACCAATAGTAGTTGGTGCACTAGGAATGGTCCCCAAAAGACTGGAGGAACTGGTAATCAGATGAGGAATTAAGATTATCCAGACAACTGCAATCTTCTAGAACACTCTGAAGACCTGAGGAGACTTGTTGTCACTCAGAATCCAGCGAAAAACCATCAGCTAACCCTGATGTGAAAAATTTACAGGAGTGAACATAATAATAATAATAAAAGAAGAAATAAGCTGACACATTGTAATATACTTCCTATGGACATTGTCAATCGGATCTACATGTTTATAGATTTTAGAGTGATCCACGCATTAAACAGCGATGTTCCATTTATTTACAACGGTTTGCCGCTTGTCTACTCGAATACTTCATTCTACGAATGTTCGACAAAAAAATGCAAAAATAACGAACTCTTTGGCATCGCCAAAGTGTATGGTATTTAAAGCAGCAATTGTTTTTCTGTTACAAGGGCAGAATCCGTTTGAACCCTTAGAAAGGGGTTAAAAGGAGAGGATCGAAAACGTCGACGGCCACTTATGAAGATGATCTCTGCAGCAGTGGCCGACTTAAGAATAAAAATGAATTTATGATAAGCCACTCGCTGGTTATTGCGTGCATCCACATGGGAAAATATGAAAATATACCGTAATTATTTGTGTATAACACTCACTCGTTTATTAAATTTATTAAGTAGGTATTTACTACTACTTATGCGATATATATATGTATATATGTGTGTGTGTGTAGGATATTCATAAAGACCTACAGGAGTTGTAAAATGTATGAACAATGAATGCGCTCATCTGGGAAATCGATAATCTAAAACAACCTCAAGAATAACATTTCAAGGATTGAGCTTTCATAGGGCTTTACTACATGAATTTATCTTTTGTGCAACACGAATTATTAAGTTTTTAATTTTAAATCTGCTGCAGGACTTTACTAAGAACTTATATGTAAATATATATTCTGAAGGGATGCCCTTAGGACAAACATAATCATAAGAGGAAAACCTTAAAAGCAAAATTAATAGAAGTTCCCCTGAAACGGTTTCCAATAAATATCTTTACAAATTTATTTGCATGGAATGACCTAGCAAATTTAGAATGTCAATTTTGATTTTATCTTGTACTCGATAAACTGTGAACCATTTGGCATTATAGCAAGATTGCTATAATGCCAAATGGTTCACAGTAATATCACAAATATCGGATATATATAAAATAAAGTAATCGGGGCGGCCTAATGTCGGTATCAATCAATCAGCGAGGAGTCCAACCACTTTTCACTAGCGCTAGACCAAGGAGATTATGTTAGCGTCTGAGGTGGAGCGCCACACCCACCATCAGCTCCTTACTTTACCGCACAGTCCTGTGCTACTCATACGCTGAGTTGGCGAGGGCCGGTATCGAACTAGGAACCTTGTGGTATTAGTCGAACGCTCTGAGCTAATCCGGTTCTATATATATATATATATATATATATATAATCAATTAATGCCGCCAGGTCAGATTTACATATTTATTCCTTGCCACACATCCCTATCGGTTATCACTCCTCTAAGGTCATCTGCGCAGCATACAGTATCCGTGCATGGCTGATCGATGTAGGCTTTTGTTGGCCAACCCACACTTGTATGTCTAAGTGTAGGTGCCCATAAGAAAATGAAGCTTATGAGCTCGTCCTTGCTTCTCAAGCGGTGTTCGGCATGCCTTGTTCGTCTTTCCCGAATGGTTTAAATGATAGGAGAAAAATGGCTGCTTTTGTGAGATGCTGCTTCCAGGATTTGTTAAAGACAGACCACAGGAACCTTGCACATTTTTTTTCTATTTTTTTTTCCGAGCGTTTCGTTAAAGTCCAAGTAATGTCGCCATACAGTATCACTGACACGGCTACAGCTTTGGAGAATTTCACTTTATCATATATATATGTGTGTGTGTAAAATCGCATTGGCGGGAAACTATCAGTAACCAAGCGCCGTTGACTTAATGTCCTAGACTAACTTACTTATATATGGTCTATTCACGATATTAAACACTATTTTCTTATAAATAGAGCTCACTACATTATCAATGTGTGTGTATATATATATATATATATATATATATATATATGAGAGAGAGAAATTCAATTTAGAGAAGAAAAACTATCCTAATAAATATAAGTTAAATCTAGTACACGGTAATGCAGATTTGCTTTTTGTTCTGTTGTTCACAAGCCTCGAATGTCGAAATTGGTTTTCCCTTTGATAATTACAATCCTAATGGATAGACAAGGCAATGAGATAGTCTTTAGATTTCAATAGCAGACAAAAGAAGCCAATGTAATCTATTTGTTTCTATTACAGATTGTTAGATGTATAAAACTAAGTATTGAGGGTATTTGTGATATACTTTGTGTGAATGTGTACATCGGAACCTTTCTTGAATGAGGCTGTGAATTTCACCTGGGATGAGGAGAGCAGGGAACTGCAGGGATAACTTTTGAGAAAAAGAGGAAATAAAAGAAATGGTAGACGAAAGAAGGAGAGAGGTGAGAGAAGGATAGAGGGGAATGATAAAAAACATCATTTGCCGAATCTAGGTTGGAATAGAGAAGTAAGTAAAAAGGGTAATTTGATGGAGCCGAACAATCAACCGAAAATGAAGAGGAAACAAAATTACTGCAAATCGATCGTTTGTTCTGATAAGTAGAATCCTCTGCCCGCATACACATACACACACATTCGAACGAGCATACGAACATACTCCAAGGCCAACAATTGCATCACATTAGCGACGTTACGACATATTCAATTGTTGAAGACAAACGCCACCAAATTGATTTTTAAACGATAATATAAATCTGCTAAATAAATAGAAATAGCAAGATATATAAACAGTTAAAAATAACATGAACCTGTCGTTTCTCTGTAAAGTTCTGATTAGTAGACTAGCCTCACAGGTCATCTCTAATATAGAAAGATTGATCCTAATATGATGCTCAGTATTCTTGGCCATGTGGCACGCGAAGAAATCAATCTAATTCATTGACAATTATATATTTTGTAAAAGAATTAGCTATATTTTCTTAATCCATTAAAAAGGGCAACACGGATTTATCAAAGATTATTGACCAACGGCCATTCCTTTTATAGATATTGCCCTAATAAAGATCTTGCTATGATGTGCCATTTTTACTTAGCTACACTTATATTATTATTATTATTATTATTATTATTATTATTATTATTATTATTATCTATATTTTTGCTTGAAGGCAGTTACAATGCGTATATCGTATAAAATTCGATAATTCATGAAAATAATCATGACATGCGAACTCGGCAAATATCGCGCCCTACGTAGAACATCGTACAGCTGTTTCAACTTTATTAAGTCTCATCAACGATATATATATATATATATATATATATATATATATATATATATATATATATATATATATATATTTATTAACTAAACGGTTTGTTTCCCTTTGAACTAATGCACTTGGTAAGAACGTTTAACCCCTAATTTTCTATAATAAATAAATAAATAAAATATATAAAGGTATAAATCAATTATATATTTCTAAAAATAATTTAAAAAGTGATTAAAAATAAAACAGAATAACACATAATAAAAAGCAAATAAAAGACCAATAAATGTATAACCAAGAAGAATGAAAATAAACAACATAAAAATAAGGATATATAAAATATGATAATACATACATATAGAAAACGAATGTTTATTAATCTCCATATAAATAAGAGATTTATCTGTAACAATTTAAATCCCGGGCAACGCCGGGTACCTCTGTTAGTATCTTAATTTTAAAAGAAGACGAACGAAAAGCACTTTTCTATTATACGTCACACCAACTTACGTAAATGCTAGCTGGAAAGATATTAGTTCAACTCCAGAAAATGTGTACACGACAGAAATATTATTTAATGCGTGGTATTTCGACGAGCAGTACTTAAGAATCACATCTCCAAGCATTAAGCGCTTTGAGGAAACAATAAATAATGCAAAGACAAAACAAAAAATCCTCTCCCCCGCACAAAGAATTGATATCACTATTGTCTATATGACAATACTTTGGTTTTAGCTTTAATGCAAAAATATATTTTTCTTTCTTTCATCTTTATTTTGGAAGAACTTTTTATCACTTTCTTCTAATGTGTATTTTATTAACATAATATCAGTTTATATCTTATTTTAAGGAGTGCTGTAATGTCCTCGGCCAGACCAACAAACGAATAACTTTGAGCTCTGGTGGTTTGGTTTCTTAGTATAATGACATATCAACCTCTATAGGTTATTTAATACCAAAAAACCTTCCTTTTTTAGAAGAAAATTTGTGTAATAAGTAATTGAGTCACCTCCCCTTTATTTAACTCCTTTAGCTTTGTAAAACTCTCCCAAGAGAACTGCAAATGTATTCAAAATAGAATAAAGCTTACTCAAGTCCGACCGTGTATGTTCTCTTATTACTACACTTTGCTGTACTATTTAAACCATAGCTGGGGGTGAGAGGATTCATAACTTTCCCATGATTAAAAGTAAAGTCGTCGGGGTAGCCTAAAGTCGGTATCAGCCAGTCAGCGAGGGAGTCTAACTCCCTTTCAAGAGCGCTAGACCAAGGAGATTGTTTTGGCGTCTGAGGTGGAGCGCAACACCTACCACCAGCTCCTTACTTTACTGCACAGATCCCTGTGCTACTCATACGCTGAGTTAGCGAGGACCGGTATCGAACTAGGAACCTTGTGGTTTCTAGCCGAACGCTCTACCGACTGAGCTAACCCGGCCCAAAAATGAACCCCAAATCTATTCTAAGCCAATAACAAAAGTAATAAAACTTTAAACAATTACCCAAGTGTGTTAGTCCGAAAGTGAGCGTAATAACGCGACTGGATTTCGAATTCCATTATTTTGAGCTCTGAAATGTAAATGCTACTGCGCATATTCATCCTACAGTTTAACACACTTGTCACATTGCTATCAAGATTTACTTATTTCAAAAATTAAAAAATAACAATAAAAAGGTCATCCCCTACTTAATTTCTCCGAGCACTTTTCAGTATACCCTTTGTGCATGTAAGTGTGTTGATGTATTTATTCGGCGTATTTTTATCTAGCTCAGGGCGATAATAGTGACGCCAGTGAATAAGGATTTTAGATGAGATTACTAGACAACGCATGAAGTCGTCGGTTTCCATTTTTAAGAGCAGTTCGTGATGGTGTCAATGCTTATATTTAGGATGTAGTACGGGATTCCAAATTATTTTATTTCCGTTACATCGACAATCTGGATTATTGAAACAATGACGTAATGCCCGAATGAAGACTCGACAAAATTATCATAGCATTTCAAGCATTTTGCTCTAATAATAATCTCGCTATTATGTGTCGTTTTGGTGGTAATATGGTTGATATAATTTTTTTCCAATATAAAATAGGATAATCATAAAACTGTATGAAAATTCACAAATAGTTTTCAATAGGTTAGACGTATTGCATAATAGCTCCGGTGAGGATCGATAACGTGTAACTCATGAGGTTTTAACCTTTTTAATCATATTTTATACTAGAAAAATATTGTGATATTGCTCCAAATTTTTTCTAAAGAGAGTTCACTGACAAGGTTTTGCGGATGAAAAACAATTTTTGCGGTATATATTGAAAAGACGATAATTAATGGATAAGACAAACAAAAACCGAGACAATCACAATGTTGACCGTCGAGAGAAAGAAGTAACCGAATAAGTCGGAATTATGAATGAATATTACAAGAACTCAATATATTTGTAGAGCTGGTTTAGAAAACCGATAAAAGCAGAATATATCTACCTAGATTTTACTAATAGGATCTTGAGCAAAATTCTTATTGACATTGACTAAAACAAGCGGATATAAACAAAGAACATTAGAGAAGGAATGAATATATTACAGAAATTCTCATTTATATATATATATATATATATATATATATATATATATATGTGTGCGTGTGTGATAGAGAATTTTTATAATATATAGATTTGCCATGCAAAGATTTTTCTGCAACAGGGCTTAACATATATAAGCTAGTGCGTGTTAATGTAAATGTATCCAGTTTATTTTTAACTGGTATAGGGACACGAAACCGGAATAAACCTTTAAGAGCGAACTACACTGAATTACACCGAACCAGCATTGTTATTATTGTTGTCGCACTCGTTTATTCTCTTAACACCCTCTCTTCTCTCTTTTGCAGTGTTTCGTTTCTCTCTCCCTCTCATTTCCTCTCTCCCCTTTGTTTTGTTTCTCTCTATCCCCCTCACCCTTTCGTCTGTCTTTTCCTTTGTGTTTGCTCTCTCTCTGTCTCTCTCTCTATATATCTCTCATTTCCTATCCTTCCTTATCTCCCTTTCTCTTCTCTGTCTAGTTACACCTCTTGAGAATTATCGATAATCCCTCTTCCTCGTATCTTGAGCGTAATGCTTTGTCGTTCATTGGAAACGGTTGGTAATGTCGACAAATGTAAAGAGGCGAAGAGACGACAGTGAAGATTTTTTCTTAAGCTTCGAATGAATAGAAAAAAACCCTGATAAGATTAATAACAACCCAGAAAGAGGCGATCTTAAGTGTTAGAGCACAGAGCTATAATAAAAGGTGATTTCCGATTAAACTTTTCTAATAATAGATATTAGCCCATATATGTGTATTCTTTTTTCTTTTTTTTTTTTTCACGCGTAGGTGTGACGCTTTCGGCAAGTGTCTGCAGGCTGTGGACTCGCACACTGAAGCTGATTGCTCATCCATACTTTAAAAAAAGAATATATTCAGATTTCGCCTCTCTTTGTCTGTCTAATTATTAGTTAGATGCAACAGGTATCATTTCTTATTTCTTCTCTCAAATGTTAGGGATGTCTTCAATGTTCGGAAATGAAAGGCAGGATGAACTGCCGGCTACCTTTTGATGAGACTGCTAGTCCCTGTCGATAAAATAGACAACACTTGGTGTGCTGCGTATACAGGAGAGGACGGCCAGTATGAACACGAGAACGTCCGAATCTTGTTTTGCATAGCATGATTACTGCCTAAAGCGTTAGTCTTTGTCAATATTACTAGCGTATGAGAAAGTCGTGATTCTAATTTCCCTTTTTTACGTTCTTTCTTTCTTTTTTTTTCTTTTTTTTTGTGTTGATCGTATTCACGTCTGCTTTCTGTGCTCCGGTTATGTTTGACCTTCGTTTGAGCCATTCCTGCGTAGAAGTCTTCGTCGTATCTGCCGCAGACGTGTCTCTGAGTTTTTGTTTTCTTTCGGGTTTTTCTTTTTGTCTCCGGTTTTGATGTTGGTTCTTCCTTTCTCGTCTGCTTCACCGGCAACAGAAAAAAAACAATTTACTTAGTTATCTATTTATCATAAAAGTTCGTCGTTTATAGCATAGAAGTCATTTATCATCGTTGGAAAAATAAATGAAAAGATAAAAATATGTATTTCTCCTGAATTTAGAAATTCACTTAATGAATAACCCTTTGTCTTATTCTGCCCAACAAACACACAAAAACGTCGTATGAAAAATGGTATATCGATAAAAACATGTTATTATACTGTAAAATTAAAATAACGCAATACTCTTGGGGAAAGGTAAGAATCCAATTATCCTCCCTCCAGCTATGGAATATAGTAAGACAGACTGGCCTCTTTAACCTTGGTATTTCAACCGTCTAGAAAGGGAACTCTGAATTCAAACCCGAGAGCAAGGGTGACGAAGGGGTGCTTTAAAATTGAACGTGTGTCGTTCATGTTGAGAGTTTGGTGATATATATATATATAAAGATAGATCATTGATAATCATTCACTCGGAGAGAAGTGAGATGAAGTGACATTTGAATTTTTTACTTGAATCGTCGTACAAGTCAGAAAAGCCTGGAAGTAAATTACATGATTCTGTAGAATGCGTTAGAATTTTTTTTATTAAATAATTGTGTTTTAAATGTTCACGCTTATTATAGCGATTATATTCCTTATGGGAAATTTCCATACATAAGTACACAATTTATCGAATTTAAAATTAACTTCCGTAGACTAAAAAAAAAATGTTCAAAATGTCAGCTTTTGATTATCCGTTAATTTAAAATAGACTGCAGCTAATATTTCAGTATTTTTATTTTTATTTTATCTTAATTTTTACTTATCTTATTTTTATTTTTATTTTTAAGCAATTTTAATGTATCAACGCTTATCACTTAATCGTATCCTGCTTATCTATCTTAATTATATTGTTTTTTATTGTTATTTGATCCTTTCAAGAGAAAAGTGATTCTTTGTTTTGGGGTTATTCATTTTAATCCCGCTGTTTAGATGGTTGAATAGAATTATTTTTTTCAGCCAGATTTATCTTAATAGAAAAGACCTGCCAAAAGCAAAACACTAAACTGCAGATAAAATATTTTTCAATGTAAACACGTGAATATGTATATACTTAAGATCATTTGATGAAAATATCTCGTGCTGTAATTGTGGCTGTTTACTTTATTTTTTAAAATCCTTATTTGTCCATGGCTTGAGTATGAGCTTGTGAGAAATTATTGAAAAAATAGATCTTTGTACACACTTGCCGAGGAGAAACAAGAATCTAGAAGCAGGTCCTTGAGACTGAAAAGAGGCTCACGTTTATAAGAAGGAAAATTAGTGCATGGTTTTCTCTAAAAGTATATATTTGTGTGTAAGCACATATGCATATACCTATATATATTTATGTGTGTGTATATATACATGTTATTTCTATATACATCTTATATATATATATATATATATATATATACCATACGCCTGTAACCAATAAGCTCACAACGAAAAATATATCTGGTGATGTAATAGCCGTAGTCAGAATTACGCTGGTGCCATTTGGGCAAAAGGTCTGAGCGGAGATAAATGACAAAGATGAGGTGGATAGGATTAATAACGGACTTTGCTGGAGTAGGTAAGAGGAAAGGGAGTGGTTTCGATAATCCGCCCTATTTGACCGGCTGATTTACAAGATTAGCCGGTATTACAGATTTCACTGTAAAACTATCTGGATATTTAATGTCACTGCAGCCACCGGCATGTCGAGTTTAGTTGGCTGATACTATGCAAAAGTATGTCAGATTCTATAAATATGGACAGTAGTACACAGGGAATTTTTTGACAGAGAAAGATGTTGAGATATCAATGTTAAAGATCGATAGTTATAGAAAAGTGTATAGAGATATTAGAAGATAATTAGATATCATTAGGTATATGATTTTTGTGTAAGATACTTTAAATTCATTGAGTTCACAGCATCTTTGTGTAATTCTCATCTAGCCTTTTTTAATATATTTTTTGGTTTTGTTTAAAGTGTGAAAGAATATCCCTTTAATATGATAGTAACACAAATGTGAAAATATACATCATTTAATGTGTAATATTAACAGTAGTCATGACAGTAGTACTGTATGGTTGCATCACTTGGAATCTAATGATAAACTTAGAAAAAAAGCTATATGGAACTATACAAGGATGCTGCGTGCTGTTTTGAAAAAAATATCTCTGAAGGAGCATTCTAC
>CM042139.1:128549950-128602450 GCA_023376005.1 Doryteuthis pealeii
TGGCGCATCAGAGAGAGAGGGAGGGGGAGAGAAAAGAAGGAACCTGGAATGTTGACAGAAAAAGAGTAATTCTTTGCAAATTCTTTCTTTGATGAGCAGGCCACGCTGCGTATGTTCATGTGCCAGTTCTTTCTGTCAATGTGGGTATATGTGCACAAACTTTCTACTGAGAGATAGACAAGTGTGTGTGTGTGTGTGAACATATCTGTATCCGCTTAGTACCCAGGGTAGGTACCTTGGTGTATATATGATCTGATATACGCTTATGTGTCTGACTTTTTGCGCGTGAATGGGAGAAAATGCGGGAATAATTTATGTTGTTTATATTTCTGTATTTACAAAAAAAGAAAAAGATAACAGCCGTCTGGTGAAATCAATGGAAGCATCCTCTCTAGAAATGTGATTGTCTTATATATCTCATATATACAGAATCACCTATGCACATGTAGGCTACTACTGATTATTTGTTAATAGAAATTTAAACTTCTAAACTAAAGATATTACGATTTTATAATATATCATCTGGGTAGCCTAAAGTCTGTATCACCCAGACAGCGAAGTCTATCTCCTTCACTAGCGCTAGACCAAGGAGATTTTTTGCGTCTGAGGTGGTGTGCCACATTTACCATCATCTCCTTTTATAATATATAGCGGATCATTATACAATATAAACTAGTATTATTCATTAACAAATTATTTAGAATTGATATATATGAAGCACTGTGAACATTAACTGTCATCTAGACGATTTACCAATGATTGTCTTCAGATATATATATATATATATATATATATATATATATATATATATATATATATATATATATATATATATATAATGATTAGTTGTACTTATTTTTCAACACACATATATACATATATATATATATATTCATAATTTTCATGACTAGGGTTGGTTCAATTCTATCGGTTTTGGTAATAATTAATCACTAATAATGTTTCAACTTCATAATGTCCGACTAGAAATAATAAAATCTGTATATTTGGTTTAGAATTTTTTTATATTTCGAGTTTAGTTAGTTATGTGGAATGGTGTATATATATATATATATATATATATATATATATTATATATATATATATATCATTAGGATAAAGAAGAAAATATGTTAACGGCGCTTGGTAACTGACAGTTTCTTGCCTATGCGTTTTTTCAAGCCAAGGGAATTATGAGGAAAAACACAAATAATAGAATTTGAATTGATAATAATAGAAATAAATAATAAATAATAGAATTGAGCTCATGTCTTCGTTGCCTTAACATATATATATATATATATATATATATATATATATATATATAGTGTGTGTGTGTTTTGGGGTCAAGAACCCGTTTTTTGTTAAATTTTGTTTCAAACATCAGTAGTCCAGCTGTTTTGTACGCATTGCCCTCACAGACCTTCGTACTTTTCCAGCTTATGTTGATATACCTTGTCAACTTTTCCCTATCTTTTACTCAATGATGTAAACTCTTCTTGGATCAAGTGGACAGATCCGAACATCGGAATGCTGGCCAGTTAACGTTTTCCAAACTGAAAAGGCTGGATGATGTTCCAAATTTATCCGTGATGCTCCAGTCCATCAAACAATGAGGAATTATATATATTCGTAAAAGTAAATCCTCGAATATTTTCTTATTTTCTTTTATATAGAATATCAGAAAAGCGACTTACTATAAAAATAATGAAACACTGTGAAGGTGAAAATGAAGGGCATTTAAGAAATAATTTATGTTGCTTTCGCATGGTAAAACCAATGTAAGTAATTTCTCTGAAACAGTAATAGCTTTATTTATCTCACATCTACAGTGTCACCTATGCATAAGTAGACTCCTTCAATTATTTTGCTACCTGCACACTGGGGTGGAAAATACACTGACTGCACCTCTGCAGAGGGGTGAAATCCCCCAATGAAGCTACCTGTTGGCCGTGGGTGTCGAACCGGTTGCTTAAGGACGGAATCCTTTCTGCTGAACAGTCCGTGATATGCAACAATCTTCTTTGGCCCTTACTTAGACTAGATAGTTGGTTGGATCAATCGGCTGCTCACGTCAAGCCCTATCATGTATGATTTTCCCGACCCTATTGTCTTTATGGCAAGCCCCCAACCCTTTTATCATATATTTTATTATATATGCTAGAAGGCAATGGCTGAGGGGCTTAGTGTCCATTGTATGACGTTAAACTGCTTCTAATGGGGAAGTTCCAATCCTGGAGATATGGGTAGTGCGGAGTACACTTTCAACGCCATTACTCACAGGCTTACTCTGACCCGGAGTGGTAGTACTTATTAGTGTCTCATCTATAGATTAAATCCATCAAAAAGTGAGTTTTTAAAAATGGATTTAAACAAAATTTAGTTTGAAAAAAATTGAATACCCAACAAGAATGAATAAAACAAAATGTCTTCGGCATAAAATAACCCAAGTGTTGACATACCGTAAAATCTAACTAACCATCCGAATAAGCAACCAATCATTTTGTATAAAAGTTTAATTTTCTTCTAAACTAAACAGAATTAGTTCAAAGATATTTACAGATTCAAAATAAATATAATAAAAATAATAAAAATGTATGTGCCTTCTTTTATTCAAAAGTTAAGTTTGTTAAAAAATGTGATGTAACACTAGTATCAGACTTAACAAAGAAATAACAGGTAGAAACACAATAAGAATTAAGGTCACGTGGAAAGAGTTTACTATGCAAAGATACGAGGTGAACAGTAATAAGCAATTGCTAGGTAGAATTAATAAGTCCTGTGAGATCTCGCTGTTGTTGTTCTCTTACGAGGTTACTACGGAAATTATTCATAGGAAAAACAGATGAATCCATTCTTATTATTTCGGTACTATATCACAATGTCAGTGACTTTTATCCTAATTCTGTGTACTTATTTTCGGAGTGCGAGTTTATTATACTTTTATTTACAATGAGAGTTTGGAAATGATTAAAATACAATAATATCCATTTTGATTCTATAAAGTAACTCGAGACAAAATCCTGCTATCGTGGGTTTAAAAGAAAACGTTTTTTTTTTGTTCTTTTTTACTGAATAAACCAACAGCCACAAAACCCCGCAATAAACCTTTGTGAACGAATATAACTAGGACTAAACAAACAGCCAATAGAGCCAATAACGCTGCTCAGGACGACAAGGTTGAAAGTTCCGGGGTAAAAATATGGGACATATTCTCTACCATCTGGATACTGATATAAGGAAAATAAGAAGACTTGAACGCCCAATATAATGAAATAATCCGTGGTCTATAACAAAACCTGCTTATATATATATATTGGTTCACCCAAAGACAGAAAACTAGCAAACGGTGGTTGAGAAAAGAGATGACAAAAAATTATCTTCCCAATAGAAGAATTGCCACTTGCCAGACAGCGAGATATTTCATTAATTTCGGGAGACAGCGACGCAGTTGTCGTCACGTGATAAGACGCTTTTCTCTATTTCTATTTTTACAAACGAATGTACGTCTAAAAATGTCAACAGCTACCCGTCCTTCTACGCTCTCTGTACATCCGTTGACACGCCCGATTTCACCGAAAAATCGTGATTGCATTTGTAAGGAACAGCCAAACCTTTCTACGCGCCTACACTCATTCACCCACTCTCTGTCTCAGTCATATCTGTCTGTCCCTCTCTGCCTCTGTCTCCCCCCTTTCACACATACATACATACACAGTAAAGTGTATTTGCATATATCCCTGCCTTCTGAGATGTTTGCACGCTAAACACAGGCAAATATCTTAAAAAATATAAATGTACCATTTAAAAGAATATGTATAAAAATACCAAGGATTGACTGATCTAAGTATATATACAGAAGCCTAACCACCTCGTTTCTGTGTGCAATATGCTTATATGGTGAGTGTTTAATAGTTCTCAGCGAAGCCATAATACAATGACACAGAGCCTTGAAAAGCACATAACACTCTCCATGTTGATTTCAAATTTCAACACAAACTTTCCCCAACCATTTTTTTTTTTTAAATAAAAAAAGTAATTCTAATTGTCTGTTGGCAGAGAACATTTGAAGAGTCCCTTGTAAGGCTACCAAAAAGCTTTAATTCGGTGATATAAAATTACTTACTACTATCTGCTATCTCTTCGAAGTATTTTTGATGATGTATGCAGTTATTTCCCTAAAAGTAATAGCAAAATGTTAATCAGTTCGTATGATCTGTTAAGATTCTACGAACCTTATGTAGTACCTAGTCGGTGCGCATAACACACGCATATATATATATATATATATATATATATATATATATATTATATATTGTAATGAAAATCTTAAATTTAGCAGTTATAAATTTATTTTAGCGTCATGGCTTTTTCAAACCTAATTTCTAAATATATTTTGAGTGAAAAAAACAAAACAATTCGAAATAAATTTGCATCTGATAGATTATTTATTTATTTATTTATATTCTACCCCGTGTATGTGAATATATGCGCACATATATATATATATATATATATATATATATATATATATATATATATATATACGTAGGTAAATTTTTATTTATGTGTACGTTTGAGTTCGCAATTTTGGTTAAATATTTTATATTATTCCCCCACACACACGCACACATATATATGTGTGAGACATAAGAAATTCATTAATCTGCAATTGTCCTAACCTACGGGTTTTAGACATTTTAAGTAATGATTTAAATAAATTTCAGTCTGTATGTATTTGCGTGTATTTATATATGTTTGAATGTGTATACATATATGTCTGTAAATATGTATATATCTATAAATATGTAATAATGTATATATTTGTGTATGTGGGTATGTGCATATTAGGTGATAAATTCTTATTTATATAAATGTATTTACAAACGACCATACGAATTTCATTAAACAAGGTAGACAACGATTTTTTGTAACTTTAATTATGCCAGAGGTTAACTTGTCAGTTGTAATTGCAATTCCAACTCATAAACAAAGACTGCTAGAAACTTATTTCTCTCCTAGTATACGCCAAATACTCGTAAACAGTGCAATTATATTATACACCATTAATTGTAAAATAAAGCCTTCAGATTTTAAATGCTCCTATCATAAATTCAAAGTACAGTTTGTTTAATAGTGTATCAAATCTTTATGGGTTATTTAATGCTGCGATTTGATATATTTCTTAATTACTATTTTTAAACGTATATCTAACAGTGGCACGTTTTTGTCTATAACCATTTATTTGCACACAGTTATGTTATTGTTATCAAATATAAGTAATTTGAAAACAGTTGTATGGTTTCAAGTATTCCTATTTAAGAATAATAGTTTAAACACAATTATATGGTTTCAAGTATTCCTATCTGAGAATAATAGCTTATACACAATTAAGGAAGCGCGTGGTGCGATGGTTAAAGTCATGGAAATGGACTCGTCGCCCCGAGTTCAAATCCTAGATGTAATAATTGCATTTAACTTTGCGCTAATACCATTGGGAAAGGTATGAATCCTACTCTCCCTCCAGCTATGGATAAATACTAGGGCAGACTGGGCTCTTTAACCTTGGTTAGGTAACCAGTCTAGGAGAAGGAAAACTCTGAATTCAAATCTGTTAAACTCCGCTTAAGAAATTGACCTTGTGTCACATCCTGCTCGTGCGGAGGGGTTGGTAAATATATATATACACAATTATATGGCTTCAAGTAACTATTCCTATTTAATAATAATTATCATTTGTTTGCAGCGTTATAGTTTCAAGTATTCCTATCTTTCCATTAACACCAATAATTTTAAACAATTATATGGTTTCAAAGAAATAACAATAATCCTTAGTAAACAATGATAACTTCAAGTGAGTATTCTTCATACAAAGAATTTGCATACAGTTAAATATCTTTTAAGTATTCCCATCTAACATTAATAATTATATGTAATAAACAGTTGCCTGTGCACAGTTATATGGTTTCAATTAATTCCATCCTATAATAATCATTCTAAACAGATCTATTTGAGCCATAAATCGAAACGTAAGAGGTACTAACACCCCGGGC
Source organism: Doryteuthis pealeii (assembly GCA_023376005.1). Taxonomy (NCBI): domain Eukaryota; kingdom Metazoa; phylum Mollusca; class Cephalopoda; order Myopsida; family Loliginidae; genus Doryteuthis; species Doryteuthis pealeii. The sequence continues at coordinate 128,556,001 of CM042139.1, forward strand.
CAGAGTAGGCTTGGAAGTAATGGCAATGAGGATATAGCTCCTGCACTGGTGCCTCACCACCTGTTAAGTAATATCCAGGACACTTCTTTAAACTTTTTGCTTACTTTAAGCCGCTCAAGGCGGCTCTCCCACTGCTGCCAAGAAAAATATAAAAACTGATAGTAGATAAATTTTAATTAAGCAGAAGGACTCAGATTACAATAATAATGTGATTTTATTTGAATTGAATAATTACTGAGGTGAATAGATAGTGAAATTTGAAATATCACATCAAACACATTAAAAAATGCCAATAAAATGTTGTACAGCCGTGGGGGAAATTTGGTAGTTAAAGACGGTCTTAACCCTCGGCAGGGGACACAGCGTATTCTAAGCTGTGCCGACAGGCGTATGTAAAATAAGAGATAAAGAAAGGCAAATAATATCCTTCTGAATAATTTTTTCGAGTTTGAATTCCTGCTGAATATCAACTCTCAAATTCGCGATATAACGATTGTCAAATTCTCGATATAAAGAGAATAATTAGGAAACGCTAATTAGATTCTTTCATTTTTCCCGAATAGAAGCATGGAGCGCATTATGAATCACGGTTATTAAATATTACCAGTGGACGTCGTGGTGTAGTGGTGAGCAAGCTAGACTAGCAGATCCATTGTTACTGTGTACCAAGTTCGATCCTCAATGGATTTCCCATTATTTTTGCCTTGTGCCAAATATAAGCTATCAACCACGGTTATTACATACTATCAGTGCGCAACTCGTGGTGTAATAGTTAGGAAGGTAGTCTCGCAAATCCATTACAACTGAACAGCCAGTTCGATCCGCGCTGGATGCCCCATACTTTCAACCTAGTGTCACATCTTGCCCATGGCGAACAGGTCAGTAAATAAGGGAATACCTATATTGTAGTGGTTCGCAAGCTCCTCTAGCAGATCCATTGCTGCTGGAAATCGACCTTGTGTCACATCCTACCCATAGTGAACGGGTTGAGAATATACTTACCTAGTCTACCAAATGCCTAGCAAATCTAAGCAATCCTTTTTTAATGGCATCTCATCGTGGTGCCATGGTTAGCAAGATAGTCTCGCAGATCTATTTGTACTGAAAGCGAGTTCGATCCTCGCTATATATCTCATACTCTCGATTTTATGTCATATCCTGGCGAACGGTAAATACCTACCTACTACCATCGTCTTTTGTTCCCCTCTTCAGACATATGCATAAACATAATTCTATTATGTAAATATCCTCCGATTTAAATACTTAAATTCAGCTTATCGGAAATCAGAAAACGAATGGAAACTGTCAGGTTATTTTGCTCACAGGAGAAAAGATATTCAGCCTAATATGATATTCAGCCTAATATGATTTTTCTTTATCAAATTTATTGTTTTCAGCATTTGCATTCTTCCTCGCAAATCCTCCCAGTTAACAACGGCAATGCATTTATACGAATCGTGTATATCATATCTTAAGTTGATTCGACTATACCAAAAGAAATGGGACCACGTCTGAACGTCGTTTGTAATTGAATAAGTGAAGGAGAGAATGATAAGCCTACATAAATGTGTAAAAATACCGTATTTTATCAATCCGGGGTAGCTTACTGGAAAGAATGCATAAAAGAAATATTTTCATCTCGTTAACTAACCTCCCATCGACGTAATATTGCAAGTCTGTCACTTTTCTTTCGTTGTTTCCATGGAAAAGTGTTGAAATGCATTCCTTGCTTTAGAACTGCGAATCCAGAAGTTTTCAGTCGAAATTAAATTCGCCAAGTTTTGTGAATCTCATAAGATATTTCTTAACCTCTTTCGTCTTCTACGCAACTTGCACTCAAAAACCATTTACACAAGAACTGAAATGTGAAAAGAACTCCCCTTCCACTGTCCCTGAGCTGTACATAACCCCAAGATCTTTAGCATAATGATTGATTCATTTTAATGGCATATATTATCCCGCCTAGAAATCAAGTTTCTTTTTTTGTTTGTTTTTTCTTAAATGGTATTTAAAAATTCGTGGCTTATATAATTCCAGAGTCATTCTTTGTAGAAAAACATTAGTCATACTATTTAATCAATAGCTGGGGTATTAGGAGGTTTATACCATTTTCAAGGGTATTTGCCCAAAATGATAGCGTTACTGGAGTTCGAACTCGCTTACTACGATGTCGCAAACACCTCAAGTTGTAAGTTCATATTTAAATTTTTATACAGTTTTTTCTCATGGGATTCCTTTTTTCTTTTCTTTTTCTTTTTTTTGCACACGGTCCTATCTAATACAAATAATGTTGAAACATCTATTTGGCATAGAGATGGGTCCCTAACAGATACTATCATTCTGGGACAGTGGACCTGGGAGTAATGGCATACCCCCATTGCCATTACACCCAGGTCCACGGTTCCCAAATATCCAGAACTTGAAACTTACAATGATGCATTTTAGTTTCATCACCCGGACAACCTTTTTCTGGCGGTTGGATAACTCTCTGCAGCGAACATCGATAACTCTAGATGTTAGGTAGGTTATATATATATATATATATATATATATATATATATATATATATATATTGGTGCTATATTCATAAGCAAACAGTGTTCAGTATCATTGATACAGACCAAGTCTGAAGATCACACAGCTGAGAATCTGTCAGTAACCAGGCGCTGTTGACTTAATGTCCACACAACCTTAACTTATATATATATATATATATATATATATATATAACATGAGAATATACAATCCTTTCAAAGCGTTTGATAAATCTAAAAAGTGCTCAAAAATTGGTGAGCAGAATAAGAATGAATTAAATTCTCGCTTTCTTTCGATAGTTTAATTAGTATTTTAAATATGAAAGTTTCATCTGGTGATTGTGCCTTCTGTTGCATAGTTGATACATGAAACTATCATAAAAAGATATTTCAATTTAGTTGTGTGTGTGTGTGTACATTTCTTTGTGGAAACCTCTTGATGAAAATGTTTATCAAGAGCTTGTCACAACTAAATGCACATAGTTAACCGACTTGGCAGTTCTGATCCCATGTTACATAATTATTCTCAATTAGAATTATTCATGTGCTCTTAAGAATAGCTTTCTTCTATTTCTAAATACAGTTAATCTCGAGATCACAGATGATAATTGATGATCAGGGATTCAAATCTGAGCCGATTTGTTCGTGTCTTGAATATTGAGCATATTCTCCCAGAAATATTTCTAATTCATGAGAAATCGAGTTATATATACCAATCGTAACACGATAACTATTTCTAGCAGGGATCACCAAACTTTTCCCCCGGTGGATTGGATAATTGAAAAAATAACAAACGGGCCCATTATTATTGTGTTCAATACATGATAGCCAGAACGAAAGCTCTGAGAAAAAGGTGTAAATCAAAATTTATCTTTCCATGTTATATTCATGGATGAGTGACGTAAGATGCATAAAAACAAATTCAACCAACATATTTATTTTCAAAACATTATCAAAGAAGGCAACATTAGCAGAAAGGTTGAGTGAGATGTGTGAAACTGAATTCATGTACCGTCAGCGGGTCTGATAAAATGTTTTCGCGGACCGGATCAGGCCCCCTGTCCGTTGTTTCGTGACCCCTGATATATAGGATTAAAGTGGTTTCATATGGATTTTTGTTTTCGTCTTCTATTCTAAAGAATAAACTAATTTGATTTCTTATGTTTTCCCATGAATACAAAACTAAATATAAATCCATATAAAAAATAAAGACATCTAACAATTTCATTTTTGCATTATCTTAAAATCGTATATTGTTCATAAAAAAAAGAATCGTAGAGTATTTCCTGGGGAAATATCATTTATTTAAGAAATTTATCAATTCATACGTTTTTTTCCGAAATGCTATGTAATTATTTCATATAATCGGCTTAAAAACTACTCGTGAATGTAATTGATAATGTTTAATAAAATGTGAATAATTGACTTATCAAAACATCTATTTTCAAAATTAAATTATGTGCAATTAGTTAGGCTTGTTGCAAAATGGTTACCCACTGATTGTTTATTGCTAAATGCCCAGCATAGACATCATTATATAAGAGCGGTGCTAAAAACGAAACCAAACCTTTTTTTTTTCAAAAACTAATGTATTGCTTCAAAAGACTTTTCACGTTTTATCTTCAATTCTTGTATCTTCAATTATTATCACTGTAACGGTAAATAGTAGGGCGATATGGGCTCTTTAACCTTTGTTAGCCAACCAGTCAAAAGATAAGGAAAACTCTCAATTCAAACCTGCTTAAGAAATTGATCATGTGTCACATCCTACTCGTGGTAAATACAGTGATAACTTCACTAACGAGTATAATTCAATCCGCTCCTAACTCAAAGCAATCCGCTCGTAATTCAGATGTGGTCCTCGTATATCAAATCAATGTTCTCCACTGAAATAAACTGAAATGCTATTAATTAGTTCCAGTCACTACCACCCGAAAAAAACAACCTAATTTTTGTTCGTTTTTGTTTTATACCAGAAAAATAATATTGTATAAAAACATTATAAAATATCGTGTATTATGTGCTGTAATGTTTTAATGCTTATATTTCTTATAAATAATATCTCTTTGGCGTAATAAATTTGGAATGTTAAATGTTTTTAGTGAACTTATTAACATAAACATATCTGAAGCTCGCTCGTACATCAAATTTTATCTTTCACCACGTAGCAAAAATTTGACTGAGTGACAGCATTCGTTAGTCAAGTTACCACTATAATAGTATCTTCCAATGTTGATACACTACTCTTGACGATTTTTCAATCCGTTCTTGAAGTCATTTTATAATTAGTGTGAAGGTCTCAGGCTGCCGTATGTTCTATCTCTGAAATCGTCGACCTTTTAGTAAGGATTTCATCTTTAAGATTAAAATGTAAGATGAGGGAAAACTGGGTGCAGTTTGGTGTTATAACAAGTGCAGCTATTTTTGGTGTGCAGGGGTCTTATTCTTAGGTGCACCAGCAGGGCGGTATATACTTTGGACAGAAGAGAGTAGAGTTACTCAGAATTAATTGGATGCAACATGTCGTAATTCAAGGGAAATTTAAATGAATACTTGAATGCATTATCGAAAAATATGCCCACTATTAAAAACAATTATAGACATTTATTGAAACATTTGCTCAATGCTGTCATAATGATTACCTTACATATCAATTAAGGATATTTAATCTAGCGATGATTATATTTCCTACAAGATACATATTTAGAAAAAAGTAAGAACATTCATTGCATTGTAGAAACTTGTAATTTTGTAAAACTTCTTTCTGAATTCTTAATATACATCGTCGCGTAGGGGCTAACGTGATAGATTGCGGCATTCGAAATCTAGTCACACTATTACGTTCACTTTCAGAACATTACTTTTGGGGAAAGGTATGAACACCCTTATGTCTCGAACTATGATTTAAACATTCCTGTTCTGTTCTTCTACAGAGAGGGCTTTAGCATCAAATAACCCACGAAGGTTGGTATGTCATTAAACAAAGGAACCAAACCAAGGCGTTATTGAAGCATACATATTTTCAGTTCTTCTTATTAATCCTGTTTTAACTATATATATATATATATATATATATATATATATAGATAACATAGAAATTAAAAACATCTGTAACTGTTGATTTCACGCTTTCGATCTGACGGTTATGACGAATACTTCCCTTGTTACTCGCTTCATGAACTTCTGTATTATTGTTAAGTATTATTAAAAAGGTTTGGGTCCTTGTTACTTTTAACTGAATTTGTATAAACAAGTTCTTGCATACTATTGAGAGATGACGATCTCTTATTCTTTACATTCGTCAGCTGGAACTTGTATAACGTTTCGTCGACCTTTTTCAGAACGATTGTTTCCCGCAGAGCCAAATTGCTCGAACTGAGGGATGTTGTCTGTGTCGGAGCCAGGGAGAGATATCAATAGAGAGGATGTGGTGGGGGGATGAGAAAATGAAAAATAAGATTAACTGAAAATAGAATGCTCCTTGTGAGAAAGAATGTCATGTTTTTTTTTAATTTTAATTTTAATTTTAATTTTATTTTATTTTTTATTGTTAATTTTTAGTTGAAGTACTTTCTTGCTAATGTCGTAAAGGTGGGAGTAGTGGAATAACTTAAATCTGTGTCAGGCTTTTATGGTCGATGTGTTTGGGTCGATATCTATGAATGTCGACTTCTCCAGGTGTGGCATTTCAATTGATATCTCATCGGAAACTACTTATTTCCGATTTCTCGCAGTTTATTTTAGCGGTCGAAAAGTATATCGACCCAGTTTTTTTTTTCTCTATTAAAAAGCGACAACAAAATGATAAAACGATAATGATAAAAACATCACAATTGATTTTTGAGTAATGCTTAAATGTTTTTTTTTTTTTTTTTTTTTTAATCTTGAATCGAGAAAAATTTAGTCGATAGTTTTATATTATATTTATTTTTATTATTTCATAATACGAAAAATTGGCAATTATTATTTTCACTCTGTGTATTTTCCCTCCAGTTTTTAACTTGTCGTTTTTCACTGATATTAATATACTAGCTGCATCTTCTCGGATTAAACTTTATTGAGCGAAATCTAAGAATACACATTCTAAATCCCATTTTCTTCACCATTGGATAGCAGTACCTATCTGGTTAGCTCAGGCGGTAGAGCGTTCGGCTAGAAATCACAAGGTTCTTAGTTCGATACCGACCCTCGCCAACTCAGCGTAAAAAAGCACAGGGATCTGTGCGGTAAAGTAAGGAGCTGATGGTAGGTGTGGCTCTTCAACCCAGACGCAAAAACAATCTCCTTGGTCTAGCGCTAGTGAAAAGAAGATAGACTCCATCGCTGATTGGCTGATACCGACTTTAGGCCACCTCGATGACTTTACCTATTGTTCGGTGTCCTTATGAATATGTTACAACGGGATTTGAAAATGGAATGAGACACAATATCAAATATTATTATGATTGTGGCCGTGATGAACGGAATGTTCGATATAGAAATTCATTAGATTTGCATATTTTTGTGTTATTTTCCTTAGCCTATTTATTTTTTCTTCTTTCTTATACTACAGCCTGTTATTTGGTCACTAGTGACCCCAAATTAGTTCAGGAATAAATATAAATACGACTACTGGATATCTCATAAAATTCTACCCTATAAATATTTTGTTTGATCTTGGTACACAGTTTTTTTTCAATTGCATGCCTAGATAGACAGATAGACAAAGACACCATATATCGTATAAGATTGTTTTAGATAATTGATTACATAAAGAACATAAATATTGTGAGTGAAATTTCTGGTAGTATAATTATAAAATTTTTGAATAAAGACAAAATACTAAAATATGCTACGCTTATTTCTAAAGAATAGCACAAAGAGCAAGTCTCCTCAGGTTTTCAATGACAATTCTGAGTATACTAGCTGATCTTAACTGTGTTATGGTCCAGATTCTTCCCCTGATTGCCAATCCCTCCAATATCCCTTCTAAGCCTTTGGGAACCGTTCCAAGTGCGTCAACTTCAACTGGTATTATCGACAGCTTCATGTTACATACGTTATTTTAGCCCCCTGGCAAGATCCAAGTATTCGTCTATTTTTTTGGCCGTATTTCATTTTCTCTCAGAACTGAAAAATGAAAGTGAGAGCAAGCATAGACAAATCCTTTGGTTTAAAAAAAACTGGAAACCGATTGAAACCGTCCCAAGAACAGCACTAACAATAATACCATTTGTAGTTTGTCTACTTGGAATAGACCTCAAGAACCTCCGAAAGAGACTGGATTAATTGGAGATTATTGAAAACCACACAGCATCTTAAAATAAGAATACTTAAAAGAGTACTGGAGACCTGCGCAAACCTTTTGTCACTCAGACTTCAGCGAAAACCACCAGTAAAATCTTGTCAAAATATCTTGTCAAAATATGATTGTTTACAGCGACAGGTCAACACATCTAGGGTTATTTTCTGTCTAGTGGTTAGGTAATCGTATTCCATGTACGTTAATATTTACATTTTTGTGTAGTTGCTTCTAAAGTGGGGGTTGGGGGGGCGAGTGCACACTGTCCTATACGAATTATTTTTTAAACAGATTTTTGACCCATTGATGCAACTCAAACTGGTACTGCAATAGCATTAAAAGGGTACTCCACACTTCCAGGAACTGGTGCCTCATCATCAGATGCGGGTTAGTGTCATACTCAGGACAGCACTTTTCGGGGCGGTCTTACCCCTCTGAAGGGGATACAGTCAGCATATTCTAAGCCCCGTCGACAGGCTGGTGTTTTGGAATATAAATATTCTTAAGCATGAGCAAGGCTTGCTTACAAATGCTTGCTTATTGTACAGTCAAAGTAGAACATGTGTTCGCGCATGCGTGCTTGTGTGTGCATGCGTTAGTGTGTGTGTGCGCGCGTGTGCGTGTATACAGAAAAATGAAAAGAAAAAAAGGTAAAGCTGGTTATTACCTTCAAACACAGCAAAACATTCATTTCATATCAACTTGTCTTTCCTCTCCACCCCCGCCTCTCTGCACAAGTATTTAAGACTGGTTGCTTACTACCCCACTGTCGAACACTTCTCACCGTCTCATCCCTCTTCCTCATCCGTTACATCCTCATTACCACCCTGCTGCCAATCATACCCCTTCCCTATCTCTTAAACGCTCCCCAACAATCGCCTTGCCCCACCGCCTTCGCTATCAGACAAGAGACTTTTATCTCTCATCCCTCCACCCACAATCGCAGACAAACGGTAACACGCACCCTTGTACACAAAAAAGGCCCCACCCGCCGTATTGGCGCTTCCTCTGCACCGTGCCATTTGACTCCTGTTAACAAACAAAACAAGTGTGAAAAAATATACTGCGTCTCTTAATATCCTGTGAATATAGAATTCTTTCCAAGTATTAATCGGGCTACTCAGCTTTTTTTTTTTTTTTTTTTTTTTTTTTTTACTTTTTGGTTAAAATATCGTTTCGATCGATGCACATTACTGACATCTTCAGGTATACAATCCTTAATAAATGAGTTCTACTTTTCCAGAAAATGGTGGCAAATTTTCTGGACTACGCACATGAAAAATGCTGTCGGGATAGGTCAGTCTAAATTTGGTAATAGTAACACAAAGAACAAATTCTATAGTCTGAATAACTTGACTAACGCTAATGGCTTCTCATTATTGGAGAAACTAAATATGGCAATAGGATATACTAAGGAGGACGTCCCAACTTTGCGTAATGGTTAGCAAGCTAGTCTCACATATCTATTACTACCGAATAGTGAGTTCGATCTTCGCTGGATCTCCTATAATTATGACCTTGTGTCACATCCTACCCATGGAGAACGGGTTGGGTAAATGCATACACTGAGGATTGAATTATAATCCCTAAGTAAATGGGTGATGAGACAAACTTAATCCTCACTCTACAGTAATCCTGTACTAACTTTAATTTAGTCTGATAGCTAGTGAGCATCAAATCCCGTAGCTTAGTCATATGATTGATTTATTGATATTAACGCCATGTCAACCCGTCCAGGGTTATTTTATCAATAGTTTAGGGAATTGTGTTAATTTTGGGGGGACACAATTCTATGAAATAGAAATGATTTTCAAACAGATATTCACAGGAGACAGCTAATTCAAAGCCCCACTAACACGGTGGGGTTATTAATGAGAAGTATATAATTTTTAGTAGTTTCATTTATTTAACTCGTTATATATATATATATATATATATATATATATATATATATATATATATATATATATGCAATTTCCTTTAGGTAGATTTTGTCAATAATACCTAATAATATCCATGGCCTGCTATTGACAGGTTATCTGATCTCTCTAAAATGATAAAACGTGAATTCTTCCAAGCTATAGCCGTATCAGTACTACGGTATAGCTGAATAACATGGACACTAACGAAACACTTGGAGAAAAAAATAGATGGGAACTACACAAGGATGCTGCGTGCTATTTTGATCAAATTCTGGAAGCAGCATCCCACAAAACAACACCTTTACGGCCACTTACCTTCTATCACAGAATGCTACAAATGTAGTTCCCTTTTAATTCATGTATAGAAAGGGCCTGAAGATTAATATGTCTGTACACAAATTATTTCTATCATTAAGATAAGGTATTATCTCCATTTCGGAACGACAGCACATCCCTATATTATGTTATATTCTCATAAAAAAGAAAGAAATTGTAGATTTTATAATTGTCTTAATTACTGGCATTTCAGTCAATAATATAGTTTTTGTGCCCCTGAAGTTACAGCGCCTCCTGTGACTGTAAAGTCCAATGTTAGAAAAACATTCTCGACCACAGATGTTGCATGTGAAGACTGTCCCTGAAGATGTTGATATGCTGGTGCTTTGTTGCCGCTGCTTCCTTCTGGACCTCCTAGCTTTATGGTGTTGTGACAGGGTGACTTCAGCCATGAACAGTCCTCTACAGAGAGCTTGTCGCCACTGAGGTCTGTCCTGTGCCAAATTTTCCCAGCTGGAAGGGGCAATGCCAAAGCACCCGAGATCGTTCTGGGAAAAAACCTTGAAACGCAGTTGGGATCGAATAATCTGTCTCTTACTAGACGAAATCTCTGCATAAAGAGCATCCTTCGGTATTCGTCCATCATCCATTCGGCGGACATGACCCAACCATGTCTTAATTATAACTATGAAATAACTCGCGTCAAAAATTCACATGTTTAAGATGATACATCACACTGTACAATACATTTGGCATATCTTTCCAAAACTACTATTAAAAGGGCCTTTCTTAGTTGGTCTTTTTAGCACCACCTTGTGATCTTTGCTAGCGATTTCTAAGTGAACAGTAGAATTTCCATACGTTCTTCTACGAAGATATTAACATTATGTAATACTGCTCAAGTTGACGCGAAGAAGGTGAAAGAACTCGTTTGCAGCTTCTACAGCGAACGTTACAGGTACAACCAGACACCAACGAACCTTTCAAGTAGAGACAGTGCTTCACATAAACACGCATGAACACTGGCCCCCAGATGCACGCAAATACCTGTTGATCCTCTTCGTTTTTATTTATCTATCAGAGATGATAGTGAGGTGTTGTTTAAGATATCAACACGTGCTTCTTATCTGGATATCTCACAGGAAGCAAAACTTCTTCGTTTTTTCTTCTTTCTTTTCCTTTTTTTTCTTTCTTAGAAATACACAAAGGTATACAGTGAAGGTGTTGGCTCTGTCTACGGTTGCTTGAATCCGATAATTATGCGCCTGTCGTAGAACAATTATTGGCAAACTTGTCTTGAAAGACCTTTATAAATAAGTAGTAGATGCTCCTCGAGTCTGGCCCAAGACCAAAATGCATTCAACTCGATGTTTGCGAGTTCAATCCTCACCGGGAACTCTATACTGAAATGGAATATTTTAGTGATATTAAATAGCAGCTATATCCACGCAGCTCATCATAGTGTAATGGTTCACAAGTTATATTGGCAGATAAATAACTACTGAGAAGTGAGTTCGGTTCTCACTGAGCGCCCGATACATGTGACTCTGTACAAACGAGAAGGTAGTTTTAATGCGCTGTTCGTGGATTTTAAAGGTTAGTCACATAGGCGAACTAAGGGTGGTGAGTTTGATTTTTTTCCCCTGAATGCTCAGTATTTTTGGCCTTATGCCACAGCTAAACTAAGCTGTGTAAATAATACGTACCTTATGAATGTGTTTTATTAAATCGCACACACGTTTATATATATATATATATATATATATATATATAATGTCGACGGGTGGCCTAATGTAGGTATCAGCGAGGGAGTATATCCCCTTTTCACGTTCAGATCCCTGTGCTACTCATACGCTGATTTGGCGAGGGCCGGTATCGAACCAAGACCCTTGCGATCTCTAGGCAAGTGGTCTACCGACGAGGCTAAAACGTTAAAAGCGTGTTTAATCAATATAATCTTTATAGTACTCTATGTAGAGAAATATTAGAATATTTCAACTTTAAAATAATAATAAAAATATTATAAAGACAAACGACTGAGATACTTGAGTGAGTTCTCGTCGACGTATCGAATATTACCTCACCTGAGGATCGGCGACGAGAAACAGTTTTTTTTATCCTGTTTTTATTATTATCCTATTTTATATTTGAAATATATACAGATATATTCAACAATGTATATTTACATGTATGGGTATTTGTGTACGTCGTAGGCTTGTACACACTATATAGACCTTGTATCATTTTGTTTTAATCACTATATGTGCCATTGTCATGTATATAGTGTTTTATATACCTGTGAAGGCTAAGTAGCAGAAAGTCGTTAGAGCGTGAAATAGACTCCGGATATTTCTGTTAGTTGTCATGCCTTTCCCAAGGCGCGAACCCACTGCCAAAATATAGTGTAAGCGTACTTGAAAGGTGAAATGATCTCTCCTTTTTTGTTTTCTTTGTTTTATTTTAGCATATCTATTCGTGAACAACCGTTTTAGGCAAAGTGCGTTTGTGGAAATACATGACATACACTCTTTAATGCATTCCAGTACTTGTAATAGTCTACAAATTTCTTAGCTGAAGAACTGGTATTATAGGATTCTCATTAATTTATATCGCAACTTTCTGATACCGAAAAATTATTATTTAAAGGCCTATCAATCTTCGTGGGTTATTTCTTATCGAGAACAATCCTTATAGAAGAACATTTGCGGTTATATTCAACCCATAGCTGGGAGGATAGGGGGTTCATATCTTTCGCAATGGTATTAGTACGAATGGGAACGTAATAACGCGACTGGTGATATTTAGTACGATGTCACAATCGCCAGGAGGTGAGGAAACAGCGTTCATTTTACGTTAACATTTAAATTTTTCTGTTTCTCCTGAGTTTTTATTTTATTTAATTTATTTATTTATTTGCACGTGGTCCTATATAATATGAATAATTTTGAAATAGACCTACTTGGCTTCTCGATGGGACGCTAACAAATATTATCATTCTTGGACAGTGGACTTAGGAGCAATGGCAAAAAGTAGTACTCCACTCTCTCCAAATCTTCACAAATGGAACCTTGCCATCTGATGCAGTTTAATTTCAAACCCAGACCAGCAAATGGTATTTGTCGGAAACTGGCTTATTCCGATGTTGCATTCCAGCATGTTAGCCACTACACCACAGCTACTTTCCCATAAGTAGTTTGTATCAGAAATAGATAAATGCTCTGACGAGTTTTGAAAGTTGTGTAGTAATTAATTATTTTTCATTTAGTGATTCGTTGAATATTGCATATTATACTACTAGACATTGGAGGTGGCGGTAGTACAGCAAACATAAGTTAATATTCTACTAGTTAAGTAGACAAATATGCAAATGATAAAAAACACAAACATTCTCCTATAATTGAGATTCACGTATTCAATACACAGGTAGGCAGTAAAATTAATTAATTTTACTGCTTAAGTGACGAATGAAGGAATCTATTTAATATATATATATATATATATATATATAAATTAGTGTAGCGAAGACAGTCAACGGCACTTGGTAACTGAGAGTTTCCCACCGGTGCGAATTTTCCAAACAAACATTGTTTGAAAATCACATAGGCAAGAAACTCTTAGTTACCAAGTGAAGTTGACTTTATGTCTTCGCTACTTTAAATTAGATGAGACTGTTTGGATTTCACATAGCGCTAATACCCCCGGGAAAGGTGTGCCTCCAACTTCTCTCCCTCCAGCTATGGGTAACTTGTAGGACAGACTGGGCTATTTAACCATCGTTTGGCAACCAGTCTAGGAGACGGAAAACTCTGAATTCAAACCTGTTAAACTTCGCTTCAGAAATTAACCTTGTGCCCCATCCTTCTCGTGTTGAAGGGTTAGTAAATATTTATATTAGCGTTTTTTTGTTTTCTTTTTTGTTTTGTTCTTCTATTTGTTTTTTTTTTGTTTTTTTTGTTATTTTTTTAGGTAGGTGTTTTATTTTTTTGTAAATGGGTGTTGAACTAACATCGAACTCAAGTATTTACTTTCAAACTTTTTTTTTTCTTTTTCTTACATCATCTCTTTCTAAGAGCTCTATTATTTTTCGGTGTATTTTTGTATTCCCTTGTGGCAGTAAATGCTTTTCACCTCGCGCCTTCTGTCAAATTATTCTAGGAGATGATGGACTCAAACACGTGCAGGAGATAAGCCGTTTCCAATTGTAGTCAGTAAAGGAAAGATGTATTATACACCCCCGCCTCATTCCCAGGAGATCGACTGAGAAGATTAAAAAAGGATCTCGGCCGCACCCCGCCGAATTCTGTGGCTTAAAAATCGAAAATAATTTCGCAAAAACCAGAACAGGAAGCTTGCTTTATAAGCATATCTATTAAGTCTACCACATGCATAAAACACTCACACACACACACACACACACACACACACACACACACACATATATTATATATATATATAATATATATATATATATATATAATATATATATAAGTACACATAACGAGATTTTTATCAGGCAGAGAGAATAAGGCATTACCAGATCAATTTACAACTAAATAAGACTTTTTTCGAGTATAAGTTCGCGCTTGACGTTATGCGTACGTTCTCGATATAGTCGAAATATCAATGAAATACTTTTAAAAGTTTATTTCACTCCCTCCTAAACTGAAACATCAATATCATCCCGGACCAGTGTTACATTAGTATTTCTACAGGCTACTGGGTCGTCTATCACACACACACATTCTTAATACAAATAATTTGCACAGAAATTATTTCAAGTATTCCTATCTAATACTAATAATACGCACTTTATTCCTATTAATATATTAACGTCGATATCATATAAATGACATGCTTACAGCAAAGGGAAAATGAAGAAATAGACAGATGATCGGTATTTACCCTAGTCTTTCGCCACGGTTGGATGTAACACACGTTCGCAAGAATGGGTCATGAGATAGACATATGGTATTCACCTTTTGTTTGTTACGTCTATGTACCTGATTGACGACGGCTAAATTCCTGGAAATACAAAATAGTAGAGGAATTCTTATTAATTATTTATCTGGGAGTAATGGCAGTGAAGGAGTGCGCCACGCTCTCCAGATTAAGAGCCCCAGTAATAGATGAAGTTTAATGTCATAACCCGGACATATCTTTTTAGGTTGTTTTTACTCCTCTGCAGGGGATACAGTCAGCGTATTCTACGTCACATCGATAGGGCTGTATAGATTTCGAGAGCGAACACTTTCACATAATTAAGATAACAATAGTTTTTGATTATCTATTGTCTAATGATTCTCTTACGCATTTTTCGGTGATAGTGTTCTCAATGTACAAATAGAAAGATTTATCGCTTCGATTTTCTGCTAAAATTTCTTTATTTTTCCCAAGTAAGCAACTGTTTTTCGGACGGTTCTCTTGATATTCAGCCTCAGTACATTCATTTAGACACTTGTTCTCTAAAGTGTCATTCGTCTTGTAGGCTCTAAGAGAGATTAACTTCGCCAGACTATTCCTGTCCGAGACCCGGTACAGAACTAGTGGCCCCACCAACAAACCGGTTAACAGGACCAGTGAGTGAGTGAGTGAATGAGTGATACACGGAGTAGCATATTAAGAATAGTTTAACAAAAATTATGCCAGATAAAACTTCGCAAGAAACTTGATAGTCTGAACGAAACAGATCTCGCGACAAAATTTTCAAAATGTGGCATTGAAAAACCTTTCAGATATTCTTTATGATCTGCCAGTTTAAATCAGCTATGTTTGTGCCAGTTGGTACGTTTGGAAGGTTACAATCTTGTAAATCTCTCTCTCTCTCTCTCTCTCTCTCTCTCTCTCTCTCTCTCTCTCTCTCTCTCTCTCTCTCTCGTAAAATATACACCAATATACTAGTGACCTATGATTATATATGTTTACTTTAAAAATTCGAAATGCTATGGATATGTTTCGAATTTTTCTAGCAAGTTTCAACCCAACTCTATAATTTGAGATCAAGCAAAGTTTTCAAATTCTTATCTCAATAATCAAAACATTTCCTAACAATGTTCTATTAGTTTCTCAAATGTATTTAACCTACACCGTATAAATGTCTGTCTCTTGTGTACAGTAGATAGAGATTGCGTGCATAAATATGGTCGTAGCACAGATAATAGGTAAATGTTGATCTAAACTATTTAATGTAAAATGTTACCGCATTTTCAATTGTGTCTATATATATATATATATATAAATGAGGAGTAAAGGATTGGGTAAATCCGACAAAATGTAATTGAAAATAGATGTGTTATTATTTTTATCATATATGTGATAAAAATAATAACACATTTTTTCTAAAAACAATCTATTTTGCGGACCTTCTTTCTTATAAAATATTGAATTTTCTCCCGTTGGAACCAGAACAACGCATACACTTACCACTCTGATTTCTACACTCCTAACCATCGTGTCCATATTCACCGGTAAGTCACCTTTACCTTTATATATATATATATATATATATATATATATATATATATATATATTTATAATGCACACAAGGGATTTATTTAAATATTACCGTACCGGCTAATAAGATAATGACCTTGAGCCAGGAGATCCACATGATATTTCAGGTGGAGGCGTGATAGAGAATGGAATCAGTGACCCTTGTATAAATTATGGAGGATATTGCATTTCACTTCATATCACTAATATCATTGCGAAAACCTTCAACCAGTCTCCTTACATCAACCCAAGATATAGCGTGAATAAGACTGGGATCTTTATTCTTGATTAGAAAACCATTCTAGTAGAAGGAAATGTCTGAATTCAAACCAGCTTTACTCCGCTTAAAATGTGCCCTATGCATCCTGTGTTGAAAGTGTTAGGTAAATAACTACACGCTATTTTGCATATTTCCCCCGTGGTTCAAACTGTTTTGTAATTTCCTATTAATCCCTCGGGAAAAATCAATGATATTCTAAAAAAAAAAAAAAGAAAAAAAAGTAATTTCCTTCTTCGTTAAGACGATACTTTTTGAGCACGTCTGCCTCCCGTACGTATGTGTTGCTTGAACATACTAAGTATTTCTTCTTGGTTACTGTAGTTATTTTTGAAGATACACATTTGAATTTTGATAGGTGATTTTAAAGATTAATGCATCACTAACGTCTTTCTTGCAATACGAGATTCTATAGCGGATTAAGAAAAGTTGAGTAAACATATTGTGTGTGTGTGAGAGAGAGAAATAGAGAGAGAAATAGAGAACTAATGACACAGAAGAATGCATTAGTAAAAGCAGGAAACAAAGTGAGGAAAGCGGAAACTCTGGGAAAAATCTGAATAAAACGAAATATAAAGACAACGGTTGCTAATGAAGATAAAGAAAACGTGAGTTACCAGCCGCTTTTAACTTTTTAACCAGACATATTTAAACAAATACTTTCCGACTTTAAAAAGGACAACGAATCTGATGATGAAATAAGTGAGGACACACTCGTGCATGTGTTCTTTGAATCTATTACTATAAAATGGCCACATCGTCTCATAACTATAACACAAGCCGTTATCACAACGGCATCGTCTTCACAGGTGTTTTGTTTGAAAATAGTTTCAGATATTGACAGAAGTTGATATTGGAAAAATTGCGGTTTTGTGCCATCGTATTGTCAACGTAGATTAGTGTGTGTGTTTAAGACGATACATTTTGAGCGTCACTTACATATATGTTGCGTGAACATTATATGTATTTCTTCTTGATTACTGTAGTTATCTTTGAATATACAATCTTCAGATATTGGCAGAATTTGATATATGGATAAATTGGCGTTTTGTGCCATCTTAGTGTCAACGTAGATTAATGCGTGTATTTCTTTTCACTTTCTGACTGCAAACACATTAGCTCAACTTGATGTTATGGGCAGATTTTAACACTGAATTTACTGAAGAATAATTGCAACTATCATATAGGTCCAGTTTAGCTCAGTAGGTAGAGTGTACGACAAGAAACCACAACGTTCCTCGTTCGATACCGGTCCTATGATTAGCACGGTGATCTGTGCTGTAAAGTGAGGAGCTGATGGTAAGTGTGACACTCTACCTCGGGCGCCAAAACAATCTCATTGCGCTAGTGAAAAGGGGATAGGCTCCTTCGCTGTCTGGCTGATATTGACATTAGGCTACCCCGACGATTTTATTTACTTAGTTGTGTTTTTTAGGGCATAATCCCCCGTAGCGTAATGGCAAACGTGCTGGATTGTGAAATCGTAGTATTGTAGGTGACTCACCTATGACACATACATGGACTTACCCAAAGGGTATATATTTAACAAAGTAAAGCTACTCAAATGAGAAGTACCAGATACTGTTCTTCGTGTAAGCTGTAACAAGAAATAGTAAATTTCTACTACTATAGGGTGGGGGGTCCCCAGGGTGTAGTGGTTAATATGGTGCACTGTGACATTTTAGTAAGCGAGTTCGCGCTCTAATCTTGCTATTACGTTCACCTTCGGACTAATACCCCTGAAAAGGTATGAACCCCTCACACTCCCAGCTATAGGTCAAATAATACCACAACTGTTCGTCTACGAGGATGGATTTGGTATTAAATATTCCTCGAAGGTTTATGTCATTAATGAAAGAAACCAAACCATACCAATTATTCTGGACCAAAGTTCATTGTGAAATCCAATTTTAGAGTGTGAGAAATTCTATCCCTTTTGACTGTTCCATAACTGTGTAAATTTACCAAACTAAGCTTGGAAAGTTATATATAAAAGAGAGAAAGGTGGTTAAGTACACAGATATATATACAGCGATTGATACAAATAAATAGATGCTCTGGCAAAATACTCTAGGGAAAATAGACAAAGAAAATGCAATACTCTTAGAAACTTCTGGACGACCATACAAAGCAGGAAAAATAAAATAAAAATTATAATGATTATTACAGTTCTGAAATCTCAGCCAGAAACACGAAAAACAAACAACTTTCAACGTCTCAACAAACATCAACCCAATTTCTTTCTCTTTTTCCGAACCTTTGATACACCCCCATGGCCAGGCGCGTAGTTAAGAAAGACTATCATGTGGATTTATTTTGTTGACACGGATATGGTTGACTGCGACACGGCAGGATCCAACGAAGCAAGCCAGCAGGAAGTCAAAGTAGATCTTTTGAGATCGGTGCCTTAAAATGTTAATATCTCTGGAATTAAATGGTCTTGCCATAGACAAAAACAAATGAATGGAATCTCCTGTGTCAAAACATTTCTCTAATTCAACTGCTGAATTGTTGCGGTGGAAGAGATACACGTGAATATACGACTGACTTCTGTTAAGACTAAATGAGAGTGCAGCGATTCCTAACCCGTTAAGTTAGTCATGGGATAACGATTTTCACAAGTGCTTACTTCTTTCACTCTTTTCTTTCTTCCTAAATCGTGGCATGTAATTGTCTGTATGTCAAACTGTCTTGCGATAAGGATTTGGTTTTCCAATAAGTTGTAGTTCCATTATCAGGAGTTTAAGCCAAAAATGTGAATTTGATTTTCTGATTCTATCTTCTGTGCTGTGGCATAATGGATGGAATTGCACAGTCCTCTTCTTTCAGGATGAAGACGTCTCCCTTTAAATTCATCTATCTAAATCTTGGTTTTGACCATGGCTTGAACTATTGGCTGTTTTATTCTAGAAATATGCCCTGTAAGCAATCGGGGTAATAATATTCATTTTAATTTTCGTATTTACGGAGATAGGGAATCAAAGAGTACCAGCCAGTTACATATTTGCCATGTTTTCAAATGATTTCGGTTAGTTTCTTTGTTTAATGGCATATCAAACTTTGTGGTATATTTAATGCTAAAGCAACCTTTTTAGAAGAACACTAATACTACTATTTAACCCATAGCTGGGGTTTTCAAATGGATAATTTTGGAGTTTTATGTTTCATATCTCGTTATTAAAGGAGGAGAATTTAAGACCAAGCTTCTTTTTTTAGTGAAACATTCTGGTAAACCCTGCAATAGGGAATGAATGATCTATGTATTTAATTCAACACCCAGACCATTCGCACCGGCAGTTATTTCCTGCGTTAAGATCGATTTATCAGGTTACTAACTAGAGTAAGAAACACACTGGGAATCTAACTAGATGCCATTAAACTACGTCACCGTTTATTAACCATAGCTGACAGGTGCCCTATTTGTATACGTAGGCTTAGTTTAATCTGGCATATGGTCCCGATTTTTTTCAAATACACTTACAAGGCTCTATGACACTAATCTTGCAACAAACTTTGCAACAGTTGCTCATAGTAAAATTTTAAAATATTTGTTTATTCGTATGTGTGCGTACACGTTGTATATATATATATATATATATATATATAATATATATATATATATATATATATATATAGCTTTTTTTCTTTTCTCACGTTTTTGTTTTTATTTTTATTTTATTTTTTTTGCTTAACGGTTCGTTAAGCAAAAAAAAATAAATAAAAACGTTATCTATGCCTATTTTAAAATGTTATGAAGATTTCTAGAAAGAAAGACTCTCCTCACTTTTCTATAATTGAACTAAACCCCAGTAGGGTACAAATAGACGGTTTCACCGTCCTCTAAGATAAAATTGTGTGTCTAGGGAATTTGTTGCTTGAACTAATGACAAATATAAAGCGGAATGCTAGTAATGTTTACTTCTGTATATAACACATAAAACACAGCAACATACCTTGTGCATTTATGAACGTGTCCTTATATATATATATATATATATATATATATATTAAAGTCAACGGGGCGGCCTAACGTCGGTATCAGCCAGTCAGTCTATCCCCTTTTCAATAGCGCTAGACCAAGGAGATTGTTTTTAGTATCTGAGGTGGGGCGCCACACCTACCATCAGCTCCTTACTTTTACCGCACAGATCCCTGTGCTACTCATACGCTGAGTTGGCGGGGACCGGAATCGAACTAGGAACCTTGTGGTTTCTAGCCGAACGCTCTACCGACTGAGCTAACCCGGCCCCTTAATAACCCGGCTATCTATCTATCTATCTATCTATCTATCTATCTATCTATCTATCTATCTATCTATCTATCTATCTATCTATCTATCTATCTATCTATCTATCTATCTCCACGAGGTGTGTTCAAATATTGTAGAAAGTGATGTTGTATTTAACATTTTCCTAATATTTTTCCATTGGTTGAACCACCTTTTGAATCTTCTTTGTTGATATGGCGTGAAGCGGTAAAATTCTGTCATTTAAATTCTGTAAACTCAAAACTTTCCATTAAGACGAATCTTCAGTTTAAGAAAACGGAAATTTATGGCTTTGGTGAGTATAAGGTGAGCTGCTCTTGCACAAAACTGTGTTTAACCAAGAACAACTGATCAGAAAGTATCGGGACTCCTGATCAAAATGTATCGAAGATTACCACTAAACTAGTTTTGACAGTCTAGACGTCAAGGCATCATCCCTTTATCATATAAGTTGCTCAGTTATGAATAAGCCTTTATTTAAACTTTATATTCCCAGAATAATATTTTATCACGTTATATATATATATATACCAACCCCTCAGAAGGAGCAGGATGTGACACGAGCCCAATATTTTCAAAGCGGAGTTTAACAGTTTTCAAGTCAGTTTTTCTTCTCCTAGACTCGTTGCCATATAAAATTCAAAGACTTCAGTCTGACTTTTTATTTACTATAGCTGGATGGAGTCTAGTTGCATGCATACCTATTAGCGCAATGCAAAATTCAACTAACTTCGTACAGTATATGAACTAGTGGCGATCTGTCCATTTTCTACCATTGTGCCTCGGATTCCTTTTATATGTATGTATGTTTATATAGACCTACTAGATATGAATCTCGTCTTGCAGGCAAATTCGTGAGTTTAGTATGTTTGATAGTCATTCGACACCTCGCTATGTGGCCTTGTCAGAATCAGATTAGTAAATGATTAATATATAATCAGTTTTATATCTCAGGAAGTGATGGTTAACAAGATTGCATATATGAGTATAATAACTTTGTCACTGGGGACCCTGTGCTAGTAATCTTGTGCTGAAATACTTTTTAACTGATATATTATAATAGTCCGTAGCAAACTAATTTAACAAACCATTAAAAACTATATGACTTCAATTCCCTCCGGTAGTGTTGTGATATTATGTGACCTGCAGTTAGTTTTATGAATATGGTATCAGTGGAGAAGACCATATGCTGGCAGGTGACAATATGTAGTTAAGTATGTTTTATTATTTATATCTAAAATTTGAGAATCTGAGTTTTACGATGTCTGTCTGTCTGTCTGTCTGTCTGTCTGTCTGTCTCTCTCTCTCTCTCTCTCTCTCTTAATGATCGAGTTTTATGCGATATACGCATTGTAATTGCCTTCAAGCAAAAAATATAAATAATAATATATAATATCTGTGTGTGTGTGTGTGTGTGTGTGTGTGTATATATATATATATATATATATTATATATTCGTCAGCATATTTGAGACAAAGGTGACAGGCACACATCATGAAGAGGCTTGAACATTGATTTTAACTGCATGCCAATTCATCTAGGGTCATTTTATATCCAGAGCTTAGGGAATCGTGTTTATATTTATATTTTTTTAATCATTTTGTGTGTCTCGTTGTTTCTTGATAGTTTTTATACACAGTCATATGATACCAAGTATCCTTATTATAAGATGTTTTGCACTAGGTTGTAGAGTATCAAGTAACTAATGATACTCTTTAGTAAACAATTATAGATTCAAGTAACTGTTTTGATTATAACTAATTTAGGTTTAGATAGCATAAAGTATCAAATACGAATAATTTTTTAAGATATATTTCATAAAACCATTAAATACGAACAGTTCGTACTACTCTGGGTGGAGCTGGGAGTAATAGCAATGAAGGGATACTCTGGAGATCTCCAGATCAGCAGCCTTGCCAGCAGATGTAGTTTTGTATAGTACCCATTTTTAGTATATTTTTGTATCCCCCTTCTTGAACAAAACTGCTTCACAACTGTATCAGATTAAGATGAGCTTAATACTTTAATAATGTATAAACACGTTGAATAGTGTTAAAACGAATATTGCTCAAAAGTTAACTCCTAAAATTAGCCTCTAATCATTGACATTAATTTATAATGTAAGTTAGATCAAATACAAAAATGTGATCTTCACTTGGTGTGTGTGTGTGTGTGTCAATGTGGTTGTTATAAATTCTTTTCATATAGTTTTGTTTCATGTGATTTGGATGACATCTACCAAATCTCTAAGTGGCAAATATGAAAGTGAAGAATTAACTAAACAATTATCGGACCTTAAAAGCTCTGATTCATTTTTCCTCCTATTTTGTCGACAAGAATTTTCCTTAATTTCTCTTTTCCAGTTTGGGTGTGATGTTTATCTTTCCTTTTTAAATAAACCTAATTAATGTTAAACGTTTCCTATAAGGTTGACATTAACATAAACTATATAATTGTCATTTCGGCGATTGGGTGTAACGGAGAAACCAATTCCATTGTTGTTTGCCGGCACCACATAAAATAGTCGTATACTATACATTTATATAATAAACAATATGACTTTTTCTGTTTATTTCATTGTTCGACAGTTCGTAAATTCTCTTCGGATGAGTGTGTCGTAAATGTCCTCTTTGCTTGAATTCTAAATTATTTGTCGAATATCAAACACGAGGATATTTGGTTTAATAAATGATCATATCTTTATCTAGATTTTCGGCTGGAATTATATGGTAGAATATATTTACTAACCGCTCTGCATGAGCCGGATGTGTTACAATTGGCCGTTTTGTTTTACGGCATATAAACCCTTTTTGGACCATTTAATGCAGAATCAAGTCCTTTAAACAAAATACTCTGGTTGCTAATAGTGCCAGCTGTTGCTTAAATGGTCACCCAATTAAGTATTGAACTGGCTCATCGATACTTAACTCCGGTGATCTAGCGGTAACCGGTGCTTTCATCGTGACTTGACCATAATTGGATGTGATACAAGGTCAATTTTTAAGTAAAACCATACAATGAAGATATGTTTACAGGCCAGAATTACACCAGGAATCCATTTATGATCTCTAAATATCCCTATGTTGAAAAGAATTTAATATTTATTAGACTTTTGAGACACAGGTAAAACCAGAAAAAATCGGAATACTGTACAAGATCATCTAAAACCAGACTTTGGAGGAGTATTAATAGCATATGGCAGTATCGATCTAAATAAAATGAATAAACACTGTTTGGCTACCCCCTCCCACTCGAGCTCGATGTGACACAAGGTTACACACAGAAATAGTAATGCAATAATTTAATAAGATGTGCGTAGTCTTACACAATGATAAAATTAGTACGTTATGGGAGTTTGCTGACCGTCAATCTATAGTAGGCACACATACCCTTTAATTGATAATACAGCGATACCTCTTGATATACTTTCGAGTTTAATTCGTTCTGATTATAACTCAACTTCCTCGTATATCAAATCAATTTCCCCTATTGAAATAAACTCAGATGCATTTAAATTGTACCAGCTCTCCCAAACACTCTTATTTTTTACGTTTTTAAAATAGGAATAGCACTGCATAAAACCATAATAAAATAGAATGTAATGAATTATGTGCTGTAATGTTTGAATGTTGTTGTTTTTTTTAATAAATATTCTTATTTTGCCTAATAAATTTGGAAGCTTATTTTTTTGTGAACTAATTAACATAAGCGTATTGAAGCTCGTTCGTACCTCAAATTTTAGCTCACAACACAAAGGCAAAAATCGACCGAGTGACAACTCGTAACTCGGAATACTTATAAGTTGGGGCACCCGTAAGTTTTCCGAGTTACGTATGTATTAACTGTAAGTGAAACTGGCCCAATGCTACAAATATACAACTAATTTATGGTTGGTTGGATTTTCCGTTATGCCAACCCTTGTTGGGTTATTTTAGCCGAAGACGTTTTGTTTTAATCATTCTTGATGGGTATTCAAATTTTTTTTTAAACACTTTTTTAATTCATTTTTTCTATTTAACTAATAGATGGGACCCTAACGGGTACTACCATTCCGGGCCAAAGTGAACCTGGTAGTAATGCCAATGATAGGGTGTTCTAATCTACTGTAAAGATCAACTTCCTTATAATATCGAATTGGTATGCAATAAGAGCTTGTTATTCACCGCGCTATGGTAGATGCCCAAAATCCTAATAATATAAATGCTTTAAAATTTCAGCTGGAAAAATAGTTAAAAGCCATCAACACTTGTCTCCACTGACAGACAAATCAATTTAAGGATAAGTAATTGCTGAGAAATGGTAAATTGCTGGTGGCGATTTGCCAGAAAACACGAGGAAACTTGTCGATTGGAGAGAAAAATATCGAAAATTCAGAAATTAAATTATTTGCGAAAATGGCAAGCATAAATAGGGAACACAGAATTTTCAAGGAAAATGTGTGATATTTCCTTTTTGGAGTCTTTGTAAACGTGAAAAAAGTTGAAATCGCTTTCTATCTCGAGAAAGCATTATTTGAGATGTTAAGGATAGAGGTGCATTCCCTGATAAGATAAAGAGAGAATTCTTACAAGCTGTTGTCGTGTCAGCGCTACTGTATGGCTGTACCACTTGAACCTTAATGAAACACTTAGAGAAAAAGTGTGATGGTAACTACGCAAGGAAACTGCGTGCTGTCTTGAACAAATATTGGAAACAGCAAACCACAAAAACGCAGTTTTACGGTCACTTACCTCTTACCGCACAAACCATCGAAGTAAGATGAACAAGACATGCTGGACATTGATGAAAATGTAAGAAAAAACACTTAAGTAACGTTTTCCTGTGGAAAACCTACGTATGGATACACCAGTGTAGGCTGGCCCGCAAAAATCTACATCGATTATAGCTGTGTAGAACACATGCCAGGGGCGATGACCGATAGGGACGGGTGGCGAGAGAGTAAGGGGTATCCGTGCTGTCTACATTAATTGATGATGGCACATATAAATGACTTATAGCTGACTTATCGTGGAGGACACGACGAGATGAGTTCAAATACTGGACTAGACTGTTTGCATTTTTACATAAGTCTAATATTCAGGGGAGAGGTATTAATCCAACTATTCCCTCTCCAGCTATAGGTAAATTATAAGGCAGACTTTGACTTTGATTAGACCATCAGTCTAGAAGCAGGAAAGCTCTAAATTCAAACCTGTTAAATTCCGCTTCAGAAATTGACATTGTGTCACATCCTGCTCGTGCGGAGGGGCTGGTATTATATATATATATATATATATATATATATGATTTCTCTTCTATATCCTGCTCAGGATTAGCATCCTCCAACGAACTTCTTAATTTTACTTGTCAAATTATCATGTAAACTAATGTTTAATATTTGTTTAAAAATTTAGTTCAGTTCTTTTTCACTTTTAAACAGGCTCATTTTTGTGCCTTTTTTAGTTCTTGAAATAAGAATCTCTTATCATATTAACACATGGAAATTAAACCAATTTATATTCTTATCTGCTTTCATTGGTCCTTAAAGTTAAGATTCGGCCTATTAGTAATGAAATTGAGTGTACTAATTATGGGATTATATTTGATTTATAATCTATATTTCGGCCGTGATTAAAGTCACCCAGTCTTCAAATATGTGATTAACATTAAACCAATTATGGGGTATCTAGCAAGGAACGAACTCGCTTTTCCTTTGTAATGAATCTGCTAGACTGGCTTGCAAACCATATCACAACGATAGGATACCCGTTCTCACTAAGCTTAGTTTAGATGTAGCAAAGGCCAGAATTATGGGGCGCACAGTGAGAATCGAACTTACTAACAGTTTGAAGATCTACCTGGCTAACCATTACACCACCTTTATTTATCCAACCCGTTTGCTACGGGTATGGTGTGACACAAGGTCGCAAGTGTGGGGCTTCTTGCAATGATCAAACGCGCTATTCAGTAATAATGGATCTACGGGATTAGCTTGCTAACCATTACACCACAATGGGACGCCCTTTTTATCCAACTCGTTCGCCACGGGTACGCATCGATGGGAATGAACTCGCTATTCAGTAGTAATAGATCTGCAAATCTAGCTTACTAACTATTACAACACAATGGGGCAGCCTTTTTACCCAACACAGATAAGATGTGACTCAAGGCCACAAGTATTGAGCATCCAGCGGGGATCAGACTTGAATGATAATATTTTAGAAAGTTAATTTTTTGCAAAAATATCTTAATGGCATTATTTAAAATAGGCATTTGCACAACCCATTCACTGCAGATAGGATGTGACACAAGGTCGCAAGTATGGGGGATCTAGTGGGGATTGAACTCGCTATTCAGTATTAATGGATCTGCGAGTCAAGCTTGCTCACCATTATTCCACGCTAGGAAACCCTATATAAATAGGTAAGTAAACATTATCAAAACCACAGCATATAAAACGCCAATTAACAGATTTATTAACTGGCTCATTTGAAAGAGCTCACGCCTTACCAAGAACGCGCAATTCAGTGTAATTATATGGGGTGTACCCAGAATGAACGGAACAATTTTTTTTACATAGAAATTCCTGTAAGGGGACATGGAAATCGGATTCCTACTACTATTAGTATTATAGATAGAATTTCAACAAACTACTAAGGAGCACCGTATCAAACTACCTTGTTTATTCAACTGCTAATTATTTTTGATAAGTAGAATTAATCGTCTGTAATATAAATGTAACACAATGCATGTGTAAGTGTCAAGAGTTTTCCAGGTTATCAACCATTTAGTGCAACTTAGTTTTAATTAAATCTCTAATTCTCGATATGGTAAATTAAAAGTGTCTGCATAAAAAATTAACGTAAACACACAAACATATGGCAACAAATATCTGGATCAAATTTTGGCGAAAATATGTATATGATGATGATGATCATCATCATCACCGTCACTAAAGAGCTCGTTGCGTAACAGTTATCGTCTTATGAATTGGACTCAGCTATCAGAGTTCGAATCCTGAACGAGACTGTTAGCATTTCACATACCGCTAATACCCTTGGGAAAAGGTATGAATCCCTCTATTATACCTCCAGCTATGGGTAAATACTTACTTTTATAACTTTTGGGATGGGTGGTGAGTGAGTAATGGGAATCCGTGCTGTTTGCATGATCTAATGATGATGAGACACATATAAATGATTTATAGATGACTTATTGTGGAGGCGTGTGGTATAATGGTTACCGACAAAGGAAATGGGAAATGAGACGCGTTCAAATCCTGGACGAGGCTATTTGCATTTCACATAGTCCTAATACACTTGGAAAATGTATGAATCAAAATATCTCCCTCCAGCTATGGGTAAATATTTACTTTTGTACTTCATCACTTCCGAGGTACTTATTTTTTCTTTGTTTTAAAAAAATGTGATAATCTCACTCGGAGTAATCTATTTTGATACAATTTTTAAAAAAAATTAAAATTCATAAACAGTTGTCTATCGGATTGCCATAATTTCCCAAATGATGAATGCCTTGAAAATCAACATTTGAATGATTAACCTTTGAGCGAGGCGTATATACTAACCCATATTGCCCTGCTGGATGATCCGCTCCTATCTTAACCACCAAGCAGGCTAACAAACGACCTCTATGCCATTGTTCTGATTTTATCTGAACGCATACTTGAGTAACGCGGATAATTGTACACAGAATTATGAGGGTTATTTCCTAAAATAGTTGTTTATGGTTTAGAAAAGCGCCCCCATGCAGAAATATGTGTTTCTAATTCTGATAACCATCCTAGAAGAGAAACATTATTTTACCGAAGCGAGAAAAAAAAATATCATATTGTCTTTTCTTTCAAAAATTGGAAATTTATTTAACTCGATCATTGTAGCTTTTACAAAAAGGAAAAATTAAACCAAAATACCAAAAACGCCGAAATGTGGACTAAGGTCGATAGAGAGATCATTAAAATAATGTACCAATTTGGTGAACGCTTCAGATAACATGACGTTAAGATGCCTACGTTAATAGCTTAGCCAATGGAAGAACCAAGATGTGTATTATGAAACACGTGATGTTTTATTTTTGGAGGAGAAGTGAGTTTCTAATAATCATTCCAGTCATTTCCATTATATATTGGAAGATAACAAATTGCATTCATTTTGAGACTAGAATTCAGAAATCTATCACTACAAATTGTATTGATGTTGCTATAATCTCCAAGTTAGACAATTTTAAATGTACTGTTCTAGTAACTATGATATGTCCTTTTTAACCTGTTCCTATTATTATCCAAAATATGGGAATCAATTTAGTAATGCATAGATGTACTGTGTTTTTGGTTATTAATCATGGCTTATAAATGTCCGATATAAGGCATGTTACGTATTATAATGTATATTGAATTACTACTATAAATTCTTACTCGAAATTGACCCGACACTTTCTTCTTATTTTAATAATGAGCTTCACCTACTTCGCATTAGGGACAGCATGTCTTTGCTTCAAGCTTCACTGACAACTGAAATTATCGCTTGTTGTTTTTTAATAGACACGTTCGTAATTCTGGCAATATTTCCAGAGATTTACTCTCTGGTGAATTCTTTTGTATCATAACATAATTTTCCTCGGTCTAGCTCCCACTGCATAAACGGTAATTGGTCGCCATTCCTTCTTATTATATATATATATATATATATATATATATATATATATATATATAGATGTTGTTTTTGGGTGGTTGTGTTTGTCTTCCTCTGGGAATAGCACTTTGGCAAATACTAAATCCGAAACTTTCATCGCCTCATAGACAGTAATTTAGGAATATAGCCCTGTTTCTGTATTACGCTATTTATATCAGAATTCTTGACGTTTACCAAGATCAGTCTAGAACATTACAAGTTCATCTTCAGTGAGACGTTCAGAAATACTTAAATTCAATTTGAAAATCCTTAAAGTATCTATTTTTTTTTACTCCTTTTTACTCCAGTAAAAAGTAAAAAACACTAGTTAAAATAACTGGAGATTTTTGGGATATTTTACCGAAGTCTAAGTGACAGCGAGTCTCCATGACTTTTCTAAGTATCCTAGCTGGTCTTAACAGTGTCCTGTTTTTATATATTCCCGATGGTTCCATGTATTTGGGAACCGATATAAGGTCACCATCAACAACTGGTATCACCGTCACCTTCATGTTCCACGGCTATTTCATCTGTCTGGCTTGATCAAAGTATTTTTCTATCTTTTATTTTTTTTTTTAAATTTCCATTCTCTGGTCTGCTAGAACGACAAAATCCAGGAGATGACAAATTCTTCTTAATTAATACTAGGTCTATCTTTTTACCCGAGATTGGGGGATCTGTATTGTATCCGAAAGTCCCTGTGAATTTTATGGGTCTCGGTTTTTAGGACTGCTTCTTGTTTGACTATCTTTTTCTGGTTTGTCTCTCATTTATTCCAAACGTTTTCTTAAAGACTAAGTGGTGAAGTAATACAGTAGTACTGATATGGCTACAGCTTGGAAGAATTCCCATTTTATTTTGACAAATTATAGTGATTTACTGATATAAAGAACCATAATATATACCTGAACTTAAATGTAAAAACTGCATATATGTTTAAACAATTATGAACATATACGATACCATACGCTCCCACATTTTAAAAATAGATTTTACAAGAATGAGTTGTAACAAGCGTTGAGATCCAAATAGTTTCCGTCCGTCAATTGAATAAAGCGTTTTCTCATTTGGTTTCTCATGGGGCATCTTATATTCTAGTCTTAAATTACTACAGCTATGTTCATTTTCTATGATTTAATTTCTTTTTTGTTTCACATTTCATCTCATCACCCAACCTGTTTAATATTTTTTTAAGCGCGTAGCGTAATTGCTATCGTCTTAAGAAATGTACATAAAGAACTGAGTGAGTTTCACTGTGTGCTGATGTCAATAAATAATAATCCAACACTTCTCCCCCACCCAACTATGGGTAAATAGTAGGACAGACTAGGTTCTTTAGCTTTAGAACGGCAATCGGTCGAGATAGGATTTTTTTTAAATTCAAACCAGCAGTACACTTAGAAATTGACCTTGTTTCACATCCTGCAAATGGCGGAGGAATTAGGCAAATACATATATTCCTACCTTTCCTATATACTCACAATTCTTGACACCCACATAACGATCACCTTTTTATTTATTTATTTTTTGCCTCTTCATTCTTTCACCATTCTTCATTTTCCTCTCTCTCCACAATTTTTCTTACTCTTATCCCACATTTCTCTCTCCCCTTTCTCTCTCTGTCTCTCTCGTATTTCCCATTATCTTCCCCCCCTCTCTCTTTTTTCTCTTTCGTATTCCCCATTTCTCTCTTTTTTCCTTCGCATTCTGCATTTCTCTCTCTCTCTCTCTCTCTCTCTCTCTCTCTCTCTCTCTCTCTCTCTCTCTCTCTCTCTCTCTCTCTCTCTCTCTCTCTCGTATTCTCCATTTTTCTCTTTCACACATACACACAAATAAACGCATACACACATTCACGTTTTCTTTTTACTTTTGACACTTTTGTCTTTTTGTTTTTTCTCTTTTTATCCATTATTCTTTTTCAACCCTCTCTTTTTTTTGTTACCCCTTCATCCATCTTCCCTTCTCGTTCTTTACAAGACCACTATTTCAAATTCATTATTGTTATTTTCTATTTATTTTCTCTTATTTTCCTACTTTGAATGTTTCTTATTTTATTTATTTATTTGCCGTATTTTAGCACTATTCATTCCTCAATGCCAGAAGTAAATTTCCCCACCGCTAGAAACATATTTTCTATCAAGCCTTAACCTTAAAACCTATAACCTCCCAACCTTAAACTAAAGGAGTTGGGAATATTTTGTAGGGCATATGTGTCACCTACAAGTCCGGCTGAAGTACATTGCTTTCTAATGTGAAGCCTAAACAAAATTATTCAACCAAAAAAGCTGCTATTCTTAAGACAACGGCTAATTGATATAGTCATTGGCTGTCAGTCACGAATTCTTTACTTCAATGAATTCCTTGTAATCTCAAAACTAGTAGAAGGGTTGAGGGAGAGAGAGGGGGGAGGAATAGAGACTCAGTCACTCCTCAGAAGTAAGCCAACCAATAATTAAATAAACATTTTCCGACTATTTTTCTATTCTAAATGTTTATCAAGAATGGTGCTAAAGCGAAGTTACATTAAAACGATTCGATTTTTTTCTTAATCTTCAAGTATCATTCACTTGTTATCAACGTAACATGATCTTCCAAGATCTTGAATAAAAACAGACAACACTGCTAAAAATTTATTTTTTATTGATTTTAAGGGCATTTCAATCCATCTATGCTTATTTCATGCCTTGAGGTTTAGGAATCACTTTCATTGTACGTTAATA
The DNA here is from genome assembly GCA_023376005.1 of Doryteuthis pealeii. NCBI lineage: Eukaryota > Metazoa > Mollusca > Cephalopoda > Myopsida > Loliginidae > Doryteuthis > Doryteuthis pealeii. The sequence continues at coordinate 128,588,433 of CM042139.1, forward strand.
TTTACATTTTTACGTACATGTTGTTTTTTAAGATTATTGATTACGAATATTTTTAAGCAGATCTATTTGACTCATGGGTCTCTAACAGATACTACCACTCCAAGTCAGTGAACGTGGGAGTAATGAAGAGGTACTCCAAACACTATAGAGGTACAGGACTAGAGATTCCCAATCAGATGTAGTAGTTTAGTGACATAACCAGGAGACCTTTTGTGTGTGTGTGTGTGTGGAAAGGTCTTATCTCTCAGCGTATTCTAAACCCAGGCGATAGGTCGGACTTCTATGGATGCTGTTTCCCCACTCCATTGAAATAGTTACTTCATATTTGTTCATACAAAGTGAAACTGAATCAAATTAATTTAAGCAGACTGGTAAACCTTTAAATAAAAGTCACATTCACGCCAATAGAATATATATCTATTTCAAAGTAGGAAGTCTGCATGAGAATAGATGTACCCAAGGTTAGATCGAGGTTACAACGTTTATGTGTTATTAGATTGTATATTCCATCTCACTCTACACATTGTCTCGACACCCACCTACAAAATTCAACTCTAATATTTTCTTAGGATTTTAGATAATAAAAAAAGTAGCACTGTATTGTATAAAAACATAATAAAATAGAATGTAATGAGTTATGTGCTGAAATGTTTGAATGTTTATTTTATTAAGAATTTATTTTCCTTTTGCGTAATAAATTTGGAAACTTAAATGTTTTTAGTAAATTCATTAACATAAGCGTATCTGAAGCTCGCTCATACCTCAAATTCTAACACAAAGCAAAACATTCACTGAGTGAGAGCTGGTAACTCTGAACACTCGTAAGTTGAGGCACCACTATATATATATTATATGTGGTGTGTGTGTGTGTGTGTGTGTGTGTATATATATATATATATATATATATATATATATATATTATATATATATATATATCACTTTCTATAGGTAGGGTATTATTAGTAAAAGCTTTGGAAAGTACGATTTATATGCATTGTTGGTGAAGTAAAAATATGATGTTATGCTAAATCGGTAAATAAGAATTATTTAATGTGTATACAAGAAACATATGAATATTATGTTCATATACATGTACATCAAAGGAATTATATATTAAAGAACCACTGAAATTGGGATATGATTGAAGAATAAACATTTTGAATTAGAGGAGTTTCATTGTAAGTATATAATAAACTTCTCAGTACAATGCGATTAGATTTGAATATTAGTGACATTTTTTGACAGGACACGTAACCTCGTTATATGATATTATATAATCTCACTCAAACCAATTGTCAGACAAAATACAATAAAGATTGTAGATAAAAAAGATAAATAGATATATGAGTTTTTCATGCAGGAAACATATGTTCATCTAGTGTATCTGGAGCAGAAACTGTGCATACCAAATAAATAGTTATCTTATCTACTTGTGAATTGTCATCCATCAACGTGTGGAATGTTTCAGAGCCTTTCAGACACAATTTTTGTGATTTTACACACACACACACACACACACACACACACACACACATATATATATATATATATATATATATATATATATATATATATATATATATAATGGGGTGTGCACCTTTCTATTCTTTTCTTTTTATGCAAAGCCCTCATAATTTTTTAAAAGATATAGCTACACTATCGCCAATAATTAAGCCATCCCCTTACAATTTTTTTATACAATCAATGTTCTTGTAATATCAAAGATACTGAGATTGTTATTGTTTCTGGTGAAACATTATATTCTCGAAACGGAGTATTTCATTATCTAGTACCAAACATTGCTGCATTAAAATTCTGCAAATAAACTATTAATATATAGTAATAAAATATAGAAGTAAAATATAACGTGCACGTCTTATATTGTGTGTACAAAAACATTTAAATTGTATTTTTTTTACTGCATTTCGATGGGGTAATAAATGATTCCTAATAATATTCATTTTGATTGTATAATGTTCCACGATAAATATTACAATTTTATAATATAATAATATTAATGGGAAAAACTCCTGAGGGGGTATATTATTATTATTATTATTATTTATTATTATTATTATCATCATCTGAATAATGTGAAAAACACTCAAGGAGTATACTAATTATGATAATGATGTGAAAAAAACTCTCATGGTTTATAATAATGATAATAATGGGCATTATTACCAGTATTAGATAGAAATCCTTGAAACCATACAACTGTGTGTAAATCATTTGTATTAGATAGAAATCCTTGAACATACAACTGTGTGTAAATCATTTTTATTAGATAGGAATACTTGATATCATATAACCGTGTACAAAAAAAACTTATGATACAACTAATTTAAGTGTAAAAGAATATAGATACGAATGTACAATGAACGCAAGAAAGTTGGTTATTTCGATTGGCGCTACATAGTCCCTGGTTCACATCGTGCAAAAATTATTCAACATCAAGAGAGATATTAAAAGGTGATAAGCGACGTTCGGCTAGAGGATGACTGAACAAAAACAGGAAAAGGCTACGTTTACTTTCTTTAGATAGAAAACTATATCTTTTGGCTAGAACCATACTTTGCACTTCAACATCTTTTGGTGTCCAATGTCTTGTAATAATATTAGTTTCTTGTAACTTGATTAGATGGAAAATATCTCTAAAATATTTCTGCATATTTTCTGCTATCAATTATTCAAGACTGAGTTAAGAAAAAAGACATGATCTCGTGGGATTTATCAGAAAAATGGAACAAGCATCGAGTCTGACTGATGTATGAACAATGCCTGCTAAAAATGTAATTGCGAAGATGCGACTTAAAACGAATTAAATAAAACTAGGTCATGGTAATTCACAAAATATTTTATACCGTATTTGACGGCTTATATAATGCACCTTTTTTTACCACAAAATCACACTGCGTCTTATAAGTCAAAGGAAAACTTTGGGTTACTGGTTTATGCTCAAATAGCCCTAATTACACCAGAAATATCTCCGAAAACATAAACAAGATGATAATTGCTTCTACACCAACAGCGGTACTTTTTTCCTAAGCTAACAATGTATAACGGTAGTACTTACTTGTATTTCATATAAAATAACACGAGTCAGGAAAAAGATTTAGTGACGATGATTAACCATACATGTACCTAAACAGACCTATTAAGGTTCTTAAATGTAAGGTATTGGGATTTAATAAGGATATGAATAAATATGAAACTTTTAAAATGACCTGATAGTAAGGAGGCATACGAATGTCAAGGTAAAAGCATTCACCTGAAATTCATAGTTTAAACTAGTTTATATATTTTCTTTTAAATGAATGTCCATATTGTGGTGCATCTTATGAGCTTTTAAAACGCCACATCAAGTAGAAAGAGAAGCTGAAAGGAATGATGCTAAGCGATGAACGGATAGATGAATTAATCTAATTGAAAGCTAACATGTACTCTATTCTATAGTCACAAATGTGTGTCTTTGCTATCCGAGTCAACATATACCTATTCTTCCTGTTTGTCATCCGGGAGAAAGGAGAGAATAAAAAACAAAAACAAAACAAAACAAAAAGACAAAGTCTTAAATTTTCTAATAGTCAATTGAACCTTTTATCCACCGTCTCCTTCGACACATTTTCATATCCTTTCTCCAAACCTTCTCCTTCTCCACATTCTTATCTTTTCTGTGCACCTTTCTTCTCTTTCTCCATTCCATCATTATTTTCTACTCTTTTAAACTTTGTTAAAGCGTTTAGTTTAACTTAGGCAACCGGTAACATAAGTATATTTATAACTGAAATAATGACACAGACGAATGATCAGTACATATTTACAAACAAATGTATTAATATATGTATTTACAAACCACCGTGCACAAGTAGGTTGTGGCACATGGTCAGTTTCTTAAGAATGAGTTTAAAAGGCTGCAATTAAGCATTTTCCTTCTCTGAGACTTTGCCTAACTAAGGTTAAAGAGCCTATTTAACCATAGCTGGAGGAGGAAGAGTTGCATGCATACCTTTCCTAATGCTATAAAACGCTATGGTAAATTCAAACAGCCTTGTCCAAGATTTGAACTTAGGTCGCCGAGTCCATTTTCTAAGACGATACCCATTACACTATGCTTTTCCATTAATATATACATGTATACACATGCACTTTAATGTGGATATCTAATATAGTCTATGCGTCTTTAAGTCGTATAGTAGAAATCAATGTTTAGCTTAGGAAAGGAGAATATATCACACTGAGGTAGATGTGGGGGCATGGAGGGTGCTGCACTTGCACAATTCTCTGTCTTTCACCAAAAACCACAAATCACAATATCTAGATTGCTTACCAGAAATATCGGTAATTTGATTCATCTCGACTCTATCTATATACCTTGAGATCAGTTTAAACATCATCATTTTATCATACAATGCACACGTTTTCATTTAAAATTCAAATTCTCTAATAAGATATAAAATAATCAATCTTGATATTGTTTTATCATACTTTGTATCGACTTTGAATATTTGATATCCACTCGAATGAAATAATTTTTACAAAATATTGGAAATTAATATCCAGTTGGTTTCAGCAATCAAATTATAAGCTACCTGACTGGAATCCAATTGATAAAACCATTTCGCATTGGAGATACTACTGGGACGTTCTTAGAAATGATCTACCAGCTTCCGAAACCATGTCGTGAACACGATAGCAGATGCATGGCAAAATCTACACGCCCGCGTATTTGTTCATATAGTTTTATTGGGAAGAACTACATCTCTGTAGATCGCCATCTACACACTTAGAGAGACACTCACTCTAACGTGAGCTCCAGCATATAAAGAATAAAAGGCGTACACATATCAAGGTATGCGTAAATAGCTGTGTGTGTATTTTTACCCTTCAACCACTTCTAAGTAAATAGAGTGAAGAGTTTGTACTAAGATTAGGCCGCTTGCTTGCCTGAGTCTGGAATTTCCGCAACAGCTGCCGAGTAAGGTACCGATAAATAGAACAAAGGCAAGTTTGGCGCGTGACACGTCGACTAGAACGTCTTTACCCGCCAAAGGAACGATCCTTGCTTTCTCTCTATCGATGAGTGAATAGATTTTTTTATTTTTTGTCTTTAATTTCTCCCAGGAATTTTGTTCCACTTGGCTGAAAGTAGGTTTTCAAAATTTCTCATCACCATTCTGTATATATATATATATATATATATATATATATATATATATATATATATATATATATATATATATATATATATATATATGGGAGAGAGAGTTCAAATGCCAGTCGTCCTATTGCGTTCTCCTTCGGAATAATACCTCTGGGAAAGTCATAAACCCCCTTCAATCTCGCAGCTATGAAATAAATAGTACCACTAGTGTTCTTCTACAAGGATGGAATTGACATTGAATAAACCATGAAGGTTGATATGCAATAAAACAAACAAATCAAACCCAAAATTATATATATATATATATATATATATATATATATATATATTCCCCTCATGGGTTGCTTTTTGCCCTGCTATTATTTTGTCATTTCTTTCTTATTTTTTACAATGTGACTATCTCAGCATTAAATAAGAGTAGGGGTATTTTTTTAATTCATGGAAAACACCAGAATATTTTAATTTTTAAAATAAATTGATTTTCAAAATATTTCAAATTACGTAAATGACTGCACACATAGATCGGGAAACCGCAATCCTACTCTGAAATTAACTAATGTATTAATATTTTTCAGTTTGAAAATAAAACGCTTCATTTTTGCGCAGTTAATCGGAGATAAAATGCCATGGCACTGTACAAATATTCTACATGTAAACATGTAGGTTAAAGCACAACATGCACACCCATCCTTGTACGCAAACCATTGTATATGCACTTGTATATTCGGCAAAGTACGTGGGCCAAATTAATATTTGAAAAACTGTAATAGATGTTCCATGGGGAATTATTTTTGCATGCACTATTGTGAAAGCGTGCTTTGCTTAATGCAGTAAATATAGACTCTGACAAATAGTCTACTCCTTGTAGCAAAACTACCCACAAGCTTCTAAAATCTGCAGTGATCTGAGCGTCTGTTTTCCGAATATGGTTTTTGGCTGGGTGCTTTACGCAGTCCTATCTTACGTCGCCAACAATGTTGTCACCAGTGTTGAATTTACCGTTATTGGCACTTCGCCTCTTGCGAAGGTGTTTGCGGCCGTTCTGGCAAAATTTCCGACTGGAATTTCAATAAACATCTGGAGACATCGTCGAAAAGTTTTAAGAATAATTATTCTACTGTCTTATAATCTTGAATAACTGCGACTTAATGTGTGGTGTGCGGGCTTTTCTTTACCAAACCATGGGTGATGTCGATGTTTCCTTTGTTTGACAGGTCTAAAATCTAAGACTGAAATATGAGTTGAATGCGAGCACATTTTGTCTCAAGAAGAACGTTAAGCTGTCATTATTTCAAATGAGAATTTAATTTTCTAAAGACGCAACCAAATTATTCCTCCAAAGCTTTACCGCTTTTTTATTATAGAAGATGAAGAGCAGATGATTATCGGATTAAATGAAAAGGACACACACACACACACACACACACATACACACACACATAATCTTCAATTACTTACATTTAATCCCTCGTTTATTTTTTCTTATATCGAGATCCAAATTATAGAGACGATGCGCTTTCGACCACCTTCAGGGTCAATTCCAGGAGGATTATTTTTGGTAGTTCTATATTTTTTTTTTTCGTAGCTGTGTTTATTCAGTTGGGGGGATATACAAAACATAACAATAGCACTGAAAAATTTAACAAGAAGCAACATGCAAAATTTAAAAAAAAAACCCTGACACATATGAAATAGCATTTTACCACGGCACCAATATATTAAACATCTTTGATAACAAATACACTCACCATAGAACCGCGAACTACAATAAACCCTCCTATATGAATAAGTCTGCAGTCACAAAAAACATAGTAAACACCCCGTGGTTTGCCATTTAACGTTCGTGACGTAAATTTATCTAAAAGTATCAATAAATTGTGCTCTAACTATGCAATTAATAATCGGCATTGAATCATATTCTTTGAAAAGGAAGATAATTGAAAAAATATTCAGTGTATATATATATATATACCAACCGCTACGCACAAGTAGGATGCGACACATTGTCAATTTTTCAGGCGAAGTTTAATAAGTTTGAATTCAGTTTACCATGTTCTAGTCTGGTTGCCTAAACAACATTAATCCCATTTTGATACATTATTTAGCCATAGCTGGAGAGAGAATACTTGGATTTATACCTTTCCCAAGGGTATTATCGGTATATGAAATACAAACAATCTCTTCTAGTATTTGAACTCCGGTTGGTAAGACTATTTCCAACGAAGATAACCATTACACAAAATACCTCCAACATTTGCAGAATTAGATAAACGATTTTTTCCATCATTGGATGGACTTATTGATATATCTACGTATATAACCATACATTTATTAATAACTGTTTTATTTTTATTCCTGTTAGCATTTATTTGATAATCTAATTTCTTTTTTTTTATCTTTTGCAGGTAAGTTCCTTATACAGATTGAACCTTCATCGTCGGTAATGTTAACATTTTGCTCTTGTCATCTTTATTCTCTATTAGTATCTGTATTGACCCAGATGGGCCAATACAGACAGTGTAACTTGTTTTTCTATTCATATCTGTTTGTGCGTAACATATTCTATCACAGGACCAGGTTTATTTGGTGGGTATCGATATGCTTATACAATGAAGTTTCATGATGTTCCCGTTAGTTCCGGTCATATGAAGCAATAAACATTTATCTAAACCTTTTACTTTTTGAAGATTCTGAAAGAACAGCATGGCTCAAAGCAAAATCATTGTCAATAACTGAATTTAGATTTAGATTACGTCACACACTGCAGTACAATATATATTACACCAAACCCACCGACAACCACATATTCCTAGACTTCAAGAGTAACCACCCTTTCAACCTAAAAAAATCGATAATATACAGTGCATGCATACGGATAAGATGCATCTGTCCAGACCCCCCAGGAATATTCCCATCACACCAATAATTTAATACAAAAATTCCAAAAAGAGCTCCTCAAATAAAAACAAGCAAAAAATAACGATCGAATCCCAATGGTCTTCTACCATGACAAACACATGCACAAACTAACCCAAACACTAAAAAGGTTTTTTTTTAAAAATCTACAAGCTGACCTAAAAATAAAATCCACCTTCCAAAAACCACCAATCAATGTTAGACAATAACTACCTAACATACGCAACATCCTCACTGCATGCAAAACACAATTACACAATAACACACATAAAGGCAACCACAAATTTAACAAACCAAATTACCTAGTATGCACACATCTAGTAACAGACTCTCCATTCACAATACCACTCACCAATATTAAGATCCAACACCTCAACTTTCCTGTGACAGTGCAAATGTCATCTACTACATCTACTGCACCAGATGCAAAAAACAGCTGATACATAGGAGAGACCCAAAAACTCTTTAGACTCAGATTCAACAACCATAAATTAACCATTAGACAGGAATCTCAATACCCACTCTAGCAAAACATTTTAAACAATTTGAAATGCATCCTAATAGATCACAACTTTCCATCCACACAAAAACACAAGCATACTGAAATTAAGTGGATAGTATTGAACACTCTTGGATAAATTACTGACATAATACTATTACAACGAAAAAGTTAAAACAGAACTCTCTCACTCGCTCACACACACACACACACACACACACACACACATATATATATATATATATATATATAATATATATATATATGTATATATATGTGTGTGTGTGTTAAGTCTGTCAATTTTGGCCAATTAACCCCGGAGTCAATAATTAACGTACATACAAACAAGCGAAGTGAATTACATACATATTAAATAGAAAGTGACGTTTCTTCCAGGTCTTGGACAATCATGACATTACAGTTTCCATTATTAGTAAACTACGCATTAGCATAACTGTAATGAGTGCGAGAAATGGAGGCTTGTTTAGAATTAGGATATAGCCGATTTACTCTCATCTTCATCACAGATTCACTGACATTTGTGTCGTCTAGAACTATTTTCACGGTATCTATTTCGGAGTTAGTTATAAGATCATTCAGTACATGTCAAGAATTTGTAGAACAATATTTACATTATTGGGGACATTGATGAATGTTTCGTAATTGACAACGTTCGCTTAGAATATGTGTGTGTATATATGTGTATATAAATAATGGTTGGTAGCTTGTTGATGTTTTACGGCATGTCAACCCATTGGGTAATTTTATGCCGATGACGTTGGTATCTTATTCACTTTTGATGGGTACTCTATTTATTTTAAACACATTTTTCTATTTAATCCATAAATCGGACCCTCACAAGTACTACTACAGCGTGTTAGAGTGGGCCAAGGAGCAATGGTGCTAAAGGGTTGCTCCACATTCCCCCAGACCTCTATAACTAGAACCTCCCCATCAGATAGTTTAATGTCATTAACAGGACATGAAGACCCTCAACTACTGCCTTCTAGCTAATATATGATAAAAAGGAGTTGTGGCTTGCCATAAGGGCAATAAGGTTTGGATAATCATAGGGATGCTAGAGCTTGACCTGACCAGCTGATTAATCGGGGCTCTCCTACCACCCGTCTAGCCTCAATAAGGACCAAAGCAGCTACCTGTGTTCCATCATTAAGAATCACGGGTCACCACTCATACCCCCACAGGTGGACCCATTGGGAGAGTCTTACCCCTCAGCAAAGATGTAGTCTGTGTATTCTAACGCTCCAGCCAACAGGTCTGATATATATGAGGAGTGAAGGATTGAGTAAACTCGACAAAATAAGGTTGAGAATAGAGGGAAAATTGGATATAACACAACTAAATTAAATTGATATTTCACCTCGGTATTTAGCGAAGCTTTGGGAAGACCATAACCTTTTTACAGTCTACTTTTATACTTGAAAAGGTAATTCCCTTTTCCTCTATTTTCAACGACATATATGTGTGTGTGTATATATATAATGTGTATATACATATAATATATTATTATACATGTATGTATATATATATGTGTGTATATATATATATATATATATATATATATATATATATATATATATATATATATAATCAACCTGAATGATGCCAGAAGAACATTCATTTTATGTCCGATTATTCTTCCATCTATTTAAGGATTGAAGTGGTGATGTCTGTGAAAGCAATGAGAGGCTACGAATTCCCTCCTATCAGATGTAGGAAGTGAATCATTGTGCTCTTTAATGCATTTTCGTTGTTAAGAAGTAAAAGTTGCAGATATGTTTAAAAATATAATTTATAGATATGTCTTGTAGCAAGTGATGATTTATCTTAGGCATCCAGGAAGATCTTCAGCTTGATACAAAGATATGCAGGAAGGAAACAGATGAAAAACGAGATATCGTTTACTTTTGGTATAGAACCAGGTTTCAATAAAAATAAAAGAAAATTCTTAGCCAAATTTTCATGCACAGATCTTGATAAATGAAAAGAATGTAAGAAATGCTTTCTAATGTTCTAAGAGATACAGTTCTGTTTTTGTTTATTTAGATATTTATTGTCACTCAATCTTGAAATACAAAATTATATATGTATTCCCACATACGGTGTGTATTCGAAAAATATCGAGAATATTATAAAACTGTATTTTCCAAAAAAGAAATAAAGAATGAATGAAACGTTATATATATATATATATATATATATATATATATATATGAGAAGTAAATACACACGCGGTGTGTTTATGATATTGCTTTTTTAGCCGACAATTTTTGGGAGAATATGTGCTTAATTAGAGTCGTACCTAATTTTGAAAGTTAATTAATTAATGATTAATTAATTAGGCGGGCATACCCATTTAAATGTAAGGCTAAACATTTTTCTCGATTTGTTTAGCCTTTCATTTAAATAGGTATGCCCGCCTAATTAATTATTAATTAACTTTCAAAATTAGGTATGACTTCAATTAAGCACATATTCTCCAATATATATATATAATATATATATCTGGATAAGTAAGGATAAACTCATAAGCGACGTTTTCCTATGGACCCCCTACATATTGACATACCAGCACTGTGCAGATACTGGATGCCATTGCAATGGGCGATAGGGACGAATAGAGAGGTAGTCAATGGGATCCGTGCCGTCGGCGCGCCTTTATGATGTTGATGCATATGCAAAGTTAATGAGAATTTCGGTAATATACAGAGACGATATGCATATTAAGCGTGTGTGAATGGCATTATTCCAAATAAAAATATATATTCTTTGCCTTTTTAATCATTGTCGGAATATGAACTTGCGTCGTTGGAAAAGCGTTAAAGCATCTGCCAGATTATGTCGTCTTAGCTTATTCCACTAATGAACAAATTAGAAAAAATAAAACCGCCCTGAAACATGTTGATGAAAATTACAAGATTGCGTTGGAATTCACAGCGTTGGTAACATTGATACAAATACACCTCCAGAAACTTGGAGTGTATATATGGCAAGAGATATTCATAACTCAAGATCTACACGTTGGCGCAAAAGTATTTTTCTTTTTTAAATGTCAACCAGTGTTTCTTAGTCTGTTTCTTACTATCTATCTGCCATTCCATCTCGGATTGCTAATATCTATCTTTGTGTTCCGACCCTATTGCTCTTATGGTAACCCCCAACCATTTCATCATATCTGTGCTAGAAGGTGGTGGCTGAGGGTCTTAGTGTCCTGTTAAGATCTTAAACTGCATCTAGAGGCAAAGTTCCAAATCGGGGGCTTTGGAGAATGTGGAGTACCACTTCATTACTCCCAGGTCCACTCTGCCCCTGAGTAGTAGTAGGAGTTGTACCTGTTAGGGTCCCATCTATGGGTTAAACAGATTAAGAAAAATGAGTTTTTTAATACATATTTTTTAAGAAAATTGAATGTCCAACATTGAATGAATAAAACAAAACGTCTTCGGCATAAAATAACCCACGGTTTGATATACCGTAAAAACGAACCAACCATATCTATCCCTTGAAATCCTTATACATGATAGTGCAAAAGTAGAGACTTTTACATTATCTCGTATATGGAGGCGTGTGCTCTGATGGTTATAGTCGTAGTCAATTGACACTGACATTAGTTCAAATCCTGGACGACGTCGTTTGCATTTCAGATAGCGGTAATACTCTTGGGAAAGGTATGCACCCAAATAATCTCCCTGCATCTATCGGTAAATAGTAGAGCGGGCTGAGTATAATCTTGGTATAGCCATTCGTCTAGGATAATGAAAACTTTGAATTAAAACCTGTTAAACTCATCTTAAGAAATTTACCTTGTGTCACATCCTACTCATGCGGAGAGTTTGATAAATATGTATATGTACCAATAGTCTCTCTCTCTCTCTCTCTCTCATAAATACCCGATGGTCTTTTCCAGATTTCAGTAGTTTTAGTTGGAGATTTTCATTCGTAGTTTTGAGTTAATTCCACATTGTGTTACCCTAGTACTAGCTGAGCATTTTCTATGACAGGGAGTAGGTTCTGTATATAGTACTGATTGTGGTTTTCTACTAAGTGATACTCGTTTTCTCACGGTTATAATTATAGGAATTAGACTAAGATTAGGAAGCAAGAAAAGATTGCTTAGAGCTAGGTGTGGTTAATATGGAAGATGATACGCTTGCACTATCATGTGTTTCGCAAAACAAAAACCGCTTGATCAAAAAGTAGCGTGACTGTTCAATCAGCATGGTTAATTTGTGCTAACTCGTCAAGACAGCCGACTAGACGTCTTCACATCATTCTTCTATGATATATGATGATCAACTGTACGCACGCTTTCATTTAAAACTTGAATTTTGAAATTAAAAAGAAAAGATTGTCTCGTAGTTTTTAAAAATTACACCGCATAAAATAGATGGAGAAATTAACTGCCCATTTTTAACTCTTTTCCTACTTTGAGCCGCTCACATCGGCTCTCGCAAAACAGTGATCCTAACGTAAGCAAAGTACAAAAAGTGATTGTTAGTTCATTATAATTCACCAGAATGACTCTGATTGCAATAAAAATAGAACTTTGAATACAATGAGTTTTGAGGTGAATAGATAGTGAACTTTGAAATATCTTATCCTACAGGTAAAATACCAAAAGAATTTGGTATACCCTTGGGGTAAATTTGGTAGGCAAAGAGTTACTATTATTGTTATTATTGTTGTTATTATTGTGTAACATATATATTGTGATATACACTTATCATTATCTATTTTGATCTATCTATCTTTAATCTGGTACTATCCTCTGTCTATCTATTGATCTTTAATCTGTTAATATATATCTGCCTATCAATCTATTTATCATTGATCTGTTAATGTCTATCCATATATCTATCTATTTGTCTTGAAAGTGTTCATCTCTATCAATCCATCTATCTTTAATATGTTATTATCTACCTGTATATCTATCTTTGATCTATCTATCCATCTATCTGTCTATTTTTAATCAGTTAGTATCTGTCTTTCTATATATATATATATATATATATATATATATATATATATAATGCTCTTTCCACTGAAGCGACAGATGTAGATGGTATCAATGTGCACATAATTTCCTTCAGAGACACTGCACCTCTTTCATTTAACTCTCTTCTGCTAACGTTCACCTTCTTAGGATGTTATTATATTCCCTGAGGTACTTGTATCACAGTTCTCTCAATTTTGCTATCTTTCTGCGATGCTTGAAAAATCTCTCTCTCTCTCTCTCTCTCTCTCTCTCTCTCTCTCTCTCATACTGTCTGACCTTTTTTTTTTTGTTCTTTCATAACCTCCTCTCCTTCTTCCTCTATCTTCCTTGTTATTACATTTCATTCTTTCTTCTCCCTAGTCTCTACATCGTTATTACCTCGTTCCTTCTATCCGTTTCTGCCTCTCACTTCTTATATCACG
>CM042139.1:128604950-128617450 GCA_023376005.1 Doryteuthis pealeii
ACACAGACACACACATATATGTGTGTGTGTATCGGCTAAGGTGCCTGACTGTGACCTCGTAGTAAGCGAGTTCAAACACCTGTCGTCTTATTTTATTATTATTCGGATTAACACCATTAAGAAAGTTTTGAATCACATCATCCACAAATATGTCAAATAGTACCCTTATTTGTCATCTGTGAGGATGATTTTGGTATTATATACCCCGTGAAGGTCGATATACCATTAAACAAAAAGACTAAACCTAATATATATATATATATATATATATATATATATATATATATATATTAGTCAGGTTACGTTGAAAGTAACAGTTACCGTCTGATCACAGAAATTAATCAGCTATGAACAGGTTTAATACTGAATTTGGTGACCACTTAAGCAAAAGCAGTATTGTAAGCAACCTGTGTTCTTTATCAGAAATGTCTTGATTCGGCATTAAATGATCTGAAAAGGGTTGATATGTTGTACAACAAAACAAACAGCCATATATACTTGCGTTCGATCTAATACCAATAATCCTCTAGCATTTATCTGATCCAGCGAGAGTTCTGTAATTACTACCTACTCTGTGCAAGATCAAACCTGAGAGTAATGCCAATGAAGGCATGATTCCACTTTCCATCAGAGCTCCAGATGTGAAACCTCACCATTGGTTTTAGTTTAGTCATACTAAGGAAACACTTTTGTATGGGTCCAACCTCTAAGCCCCATCTCCAACCAGATTCACTTGGTATTTAAACTAGTATGATACTAGTATATAAATGTCTAGATTCCTTTACTCTTTTTTTTATAGATATGAAAGAATTCTTTGATGTACTCCCATTCATGCACGTTCACAATGCTAACAATATTAGCATGTGCGTATATGGCTATAGTTTTTCACGAATACATCCCAGCTCGTATCCGTATTCATCAAGCTAAAAACAAAACCAGTACATACCTGTTTATATCTCTCCAAACTAAATGATTCTTCCACAGAAATATACGGTATTGACACACGTAAACATACCTATCTAGATGCTACATATTTAGGTATCTGCGTTCTTTTTCTTCTTTTTTTTTCCAAATGATTCTGCCTGATTATATTTACGAGGTATAGTCTTACAATTTAATCACGAAGCTGATTGTAAAATTGATTACTATCATATCCTCCTTCAGCGAGTTTTTCGAAAGTAATTAGATCTGGAAGAGATCTGGAAAGAACTAGCATCATGCGTTGGTATTGGCCGTAATTTTATTAATTCAATAAAATGGTTTGCCACTTTTTCGCTAACAAGATGGGTCGTCTCAAAATATGATGCATTCTTTAAAAACATAGTTCTTGTATAGATAGTTGTTTACTAAGCTTAGTTTAGACGTGTCACAAGAACAGAAGTATGGGGCGCCTAGTGGGAATCGAACTCACTACCAATGGTCTTCTAGTCTCTGGGTAACCATTATATACGTGAGGTGCTCTAGTTCTTGTATAGGTATGCTTGCATTATGTAGACTTTAAGATCACTAGAAAGCCAAAATACTTACAGAAAGTACATGATAGCTAATAGCAAAATATGTGTATATTTCAAAAGGATATTTCTCATACAATTGTTACGCAAGGTCGCAAGTGTTGAGCATCCAGTGAGGATTTAACTCACTTTCGGTAATAAGTATTTACCCAACCCGTTTTCCGCGAATAGGATGGGACACTCGCTATGGCATTTGCTATGGGATCAAATTCGCTATTCTATAGTAATGATATGCAGGACAAGGAAATGCCTTAAGGAACAACTACACAAAAATGTAAATATGATCGTGATTCGCAAGACTCTAGTCATAGAATAATCCTAGACTGGTTGATATGCCGTTAAATATACAAATCAATTGGTGTCTGGAAGTGTTGGAACACCATTAATAGATTCTTGCATAAATTCAGAGATAACTATGTTAGAAATTCCCAAATGGTTGAATTCCCGCCATTTTATTCATAGACAGAAATCAGCATTTAAATTAGTTGATGAAACTATAATTATTGTCAGTTTTATTTATTCATTTTCGTAATTAACATTTCGTAAGTGAGCTAGACTTCACACACCATCCAAATGAATTTCAGACTTTTTGAAACATTGGTCTTTTCATATATTTAAACATTCCTTCAAAAACTATTAGTTTTTGATAGCGGTACATTATAGAGGCGATTACTAATTAATGAAGTTCATGGCACATTAAATATTGCATTTAATTAAAGCTTTCACGTATTTATTTGTTTGGTTATTTATTTAGTTTTACTATTTTGATTAAATGTTTTCAATCAAGATTAGTATTACTATTTTTGTAGTTGTTCTTTTTATTTTTCTCCTTGCGAGTTTTTCCAACCAGTTTTAACTGAAGTCTAAGTGACAGCAAGTCTCTGCAGGTTTCCAAGTAAGTATCATAGCCGATCTTAACAATGCTGCGCTCTGCATGTCCCGGATTCTTCCTCTGATTGTCAATTCCTTCAGTTTCCTATCCAAGTCCTTGGGAACAGCTCCATTCGCACCAACCAAACTTAGTATCAAAGTTACCTTCATGTTACACAGTTTTTTCAGCAAGATCCAAGCAATTGTCGACCTCTTCGCATTCGTATTTCGCTAGAATAGCAACATCCATTAGATTGCAACTTCTTTTTTCATGTTAATTAACAATAGGTCAGCACTTCTGATCTTGATTCGGTTGTATCTCAAAATCTCAGAGAATGTCTTATTTTCTAGGACAGATTCTGGTTTGTGCATATATGATTTTCCTACTACAGTAAAATGTTAATTTCTTCTTCTTCTCATTATTATTATTATTATTATTATTATTATTATTATTTTTTTTTTTTAACAATAAAAATATTAATTAATATGGATAATGCCAATGACTAAAAGCGCTTCATGTAAATATAAAAATGAGATAAGATATTCTATTAACATTATTTGTGTAAAAATAAAAATAGCAACAATTTTGGCGTAAACAAGTCGGAGACTGGAGTTTACTGATATATGTGTTTTAGATCTCTGTGAGTGGCCATGTTGGTAAAGTAACTGGGATTGTGAACCAGATTTGCCCATGTTGATGGGAGTTCGAACCTCACTGAAAGTTGTGATGCGTGCTGTTCCTTGATAGAAATAACGACCCGGGGGAGGTGCGATAAAAAGCAACTAAAAGGTGAAAGAAAACACGAGTAAAAACATTTTAAAAATTACGATCACTTTTAGATACTACCATTTTGGGATTGTTTGGTATGTAACTTAGTGACACACAGAAGGCTGTCAGTTTTTGTTTTCTGGGAAACCGCGGCAAAACAACAAAGAGCCTTTTCGCTTAACCTGCCCATGTGCCACCGAGGCGATGTAGAAGTCATTTGCTTTTTCCTAGTTTGACACTGTAATGTAGTGACCAAACCCAAACAGGGACCCCTGTTCCCAGCTGTGTGACCGCCGAAAGGTCAATCACTAGAACAATCCTAGAAGGCATGAGAGACGGGTACACACGCCACATAGTTCATTTTGAAAAGGGGCCATTCATTGGGGAGCAGTAGAGTGACAAATAACGACCTAAATTTCGATGGTAGCGAAACCGTCCCCTCCATTTATATAGGTAGGTGTGCATAGGAACCATATATATATATATATATATATATATATATATATATATATATATATATATATATATATATTACACATAACTACCTAACAAATTTTAATCTACAAATAATTAATAATGAAATAAAACTATTATATCAATATACTACAATAAGAGTTACTAATAGAAGATTCCGCATAGGTGTTATTTATATTCTATCGTGTTTTCTTTTTTCCGTTTTTGTTATTGCTTTCTCTTGTTTCCTTACAAAGTTCTCGTGAAGTATAAGAAATATATCAATTTTATTATTTCAAATTTTATATATATGATTCATTTATGCCCCGAAGTATTTTTAACGAACATATTATTTTTAGACCCCAGATAAATGTATAAAAAACAATTTAGAGAAGACGTTGCCAGAAACCATTTAGTTATCTTTACTTACTTTTATCTTTAGTTTAATATTCAAGTCGTATGAACAGAAATAAGAAATTGTAGGGCAACACAAAAATATTTGATTTGTCATGAGTACAATGGAGTTGCGAAATTATTCAGATATTCACACGAAGAATTAGTATGTTTTAGAGAGAGAGAGGAGAGAGAGAGAGAGATTAGATTATAATACACAGGTATATTTACAATTCTTTTATTAATTTACAGATGTTTATCATGGCCAGTAGATAATTATAATTTCAATATTTTTATTCAAGTATTTTAAAAACTTGATGAACCTAACAATTTGGCTCATCCATATTCCAGCTGAAGGCTAGTAATAATATAGTTATTTTTTACATTTCAGTATCATATATATATATATATATATATATATATATATATATATAATTAGCAAAATTAAAAAATCTTTATTATTCTTTTTTTTCTTAAATTAGATAGGTCCTCAAATAGCGTCCAGTAGAGCAGGATAAAACCTAAAGTAAATGTTTTGGCACGTCCTTATGTCCTTCTATGACTATAAGTTTCATGTATTCATAAAAAATACAATTTTCACATGAAACATACGCGTAGAAAGAGCGAAGAATGACTAATAAATAGTCTATATTTCTTTCACAACGTAAAAAATGACTGCATTGCTTGTAAGAGACCAGAAAGAGAAACAATAAACCTTCTAATATCAATATATATATATATATATATATATATATATATAATGTGTGTGTGAATAAATTGATACCTTAGTTCAGATATAGATTAATTTCGGTATTTTTCCTCTTTCAGTCTGATGTTTACTAATTTGAAGATTTCATATCCGGTCATATTGTTATTATTTTTACGTCACACTGAATTTCATTTTTTTTCAAACTTCGTTTCCAGCGTTTGTTAAATACTCCGGCTGACGGGCACGTGCACACTCGCAATTTATAATTTTTTCATGGTATCAATTAATTCATTTATTTACAATATTCCGTATATGTAAAAATATATACGCAAATTTTTATATATACGTTGGGGTTCTCTGTTTTAGTTGAATCCTATAAAGGAAGCACTTAATACCATCAACATATATATGTGTGTGTGTGTGTGTGTGTACGAGAGGCGTCAGTTCCGAAGAAGTAGAATGAACTTGGCTGACGTCAGTCAAGCAGAACCTACTCGTGATTAATGATCCTTTGGCGATTCTGACAAAACAAAGAGACTGATTCCATATAAAAAGCAATGCATTTTCGTCCGATAGAGAGTCGGACAACCAACTAAAATTTAAAGACTAGCTAGAAGACGCTGGTGAGAAAAATCGCCACCCATCTCTATGCCAAATTGACTCGGACCACCACTGTTGGTGGAAATAAACTATATTAGCAAACAACTTGTCCATATCATCTATGTCCAGCCGCAAGCGATGATCTAAGCCAAAATGCTATGTTAATCAAACATGAGGATATCAAGCTTGAAGAGTTTACTAACACCATTTTAATTTCCATAACATTTCCTATGTAGTATCATTACATAAATTACTCCTCCGTCATTTTTATTTTATCTTATTTATTTTTAGCTGCTTTTCAATATTTCATCCTTGCTTACTTCTCCTTTTTACAGCCCATATTTTCAAGTTGTTTCCTACCCTCTGTGTCTCCATTCTCTCAGAAAATCCTCATTTAGAACTTCACAATTAACATATTTTCTTAATTACATTGGTCATGGTTTAGCCTCTGGCGCCAGCAAAAAACATTGAAGAAGTCAAAGAAAATTGTTTTGTTTTTTTTTCATCTTAGACTTATTCCAATCTTCTAAGGTGCACAGACAAAACGAAAATATCTACAGGACTTTGCAGTATATGAAATTGCCTAATAATTTAAGAAAGAAAGTAATTAAACATAGATAACTCCCTTTGGTTTCTATACATAACTTCTTCCATTTATTCGATGAAGTATATCGCTATCTATAATTGTTACTTTTCATGATAACCTTCTGGGTCGATTAATGAATCATTCAAACTGTAGAAAAAACAACGCGAAATCGGAGAGAATAAAATAGCTTCTGACGTGACTTGCATTCCACTCCTCGGGAGCTCGTCTTTCATGGAATTCGTCTTAACCACATCAAATACGGAGAATTAGGGGATTAGGATAATTTGAAGTTAATCCGACACCTCAACGACTCTCAAAGGCAGCTTTGATTTAATACATATATATATTTTTTTAAATTTTGAATTAAAGCAATTTCCCTATCATGATATGTTATATGTGAGTTTCATGTTGTTTACTCTAGCCGTAGAATAGTTGGTATTTACCCATACAAAACACATACTTAATTCCTTTAAAAACCTAGTTTTGTCTTTTCAAATCTGAACTGTATTTATCACATTCTCATATTTTCCTTTGTTTTTTATGAACCCTGATTTAGATTATTCGGTTCTGTTTTGTTATTTCATACCAATGACTTGTTTTCTTCGATTTTATGTTCGCGAGACGTTATTTGTGAGGTCATAAAGTCTAATTACATACTCCCCCCAACACACAAACACACACACACACATACACACACACACACACAAATCTTTCTCCCTTCCTCTCTCTCTCTCTCTCTCTCTCTCTCTCTCTCTCTCTCTCTCTCTCTCTCTCTCTCTCCTGCTACTCCTCCAACTTCTTTTTTCTTCGGCTTCTATTTTCTCTATATCTACCTTTACTTCCCCCTGCCACTTTTGTCTGCTTCGTAAAAATAAACCATCTTGAAAATTATCTCCTATCGCTTTCTTTGCTTCCCCTCAATTTATCTCTACTCATTCTTCCTCCAACTCTCTCTCTCTCTCTCTCTCTCTCTCTCTCTCTCTCTCTCTCTCTCTCTCTCTCTGCATTCTTTTTCTCCTCTCCTTGACACTGGCAACATCTTCTAGCGAAGTCTAAACACAGTAACTTCAAGCTCTAGTGCAAACGGTGTCCCAAAACAAATCTACCAAGACGAGATACATTTTACCTTATCTTTTGATGTATTCATTACGGGACACTTTGGATCGCACTACAAAAGCACTGTTAGTCGTGCTAATATGCATACCAGTGCAAGTAAATACTTGATTACATTACCTCTTGTGCGATTTTGGGTGAGTTCACCTACAGCGCCAGACAATGCAAAAGGCGGGGTGTGGTGAAGAGACACCAAAATATCGTACAGGGTTGACGCACAACCGACAATAATAGTCGAAAAAAAAACTGTCATTTCCTGCTACGCCACCTTTCATTTTCCTCTGTAATGATGCAGCCTTTCTTTCTCTCTTTTTCTTTTTTTTTCTTTTCTTTTTTCTTACATTTTTCTTTCTTCGTTCACCTTTTTACTTACTTTTTTATACATCTTCTTTGTTTCTCATATGGTTTTACTCTTTTTTGTCTTTGTTGTGTGTGTGTGTGTGTGTGTGTGTGTGTGTTTTAATAACTTACTATATTTTGTTGTTTTACTGTAACATCATTTCTGTATGATTTTTTTTTATATTCCAGACTTTGTGTTGTGTTGTTTGTATATCTGTGTATGCGTCTATACTTGTGCGTGTGCATTTGTGTGTGCTATTTTCATCACACTTCTCACCTTTTTGTCTTCTTCTTTGTCTTCTTTTTCATCAAACGTTCTGTGATTTCTACCTTCAATAGTTGAGAGGACGTTTCCGTGGTGTAGTGGTTGCTGTAACATGTTAGAAAGTGAGTTCGAACTCTAGTTTCAGCAACGGGTTAAATCGCACTCTCCCTCTAGAAGGATGGCTATGGCATTACATAACCTACGACGGTTAATTTCATTAAACAAAGAAACTAGCCATCAACAGATACCTTCCACGATTTTGGTAAAAATATTCCTTTCGGACATCGCAGTACATTTCAAGACTTTTTTTCATACTTTGTGTGTAAGTGAGTGTGTGTGTAAGTGTGTGTGTGTGTAAGTGAGTGTTTATATTTGTGTGTGTGTTTATATTTGTGTGTTTGTGAGTGTGTAGAGTGTTATTTTCACCATACCTTTTGACCCCCCCCCCTTTCTTACTTCGCTTTCTTCTTTTTCTTTGTCAAACAATTTGTAATTTCTACCCTCAAAAGTTACCTTCCTGTATTTTTTCTAAACGTATTACTTTCGAAATTCTCTGCACGTTTCAAGACTTTTTTTTATATTTTACGTTTTCATTGCCACCTACATTCCAAATATATATATATATACATATTTACCAACACCCGCGCACGAGCAGTGTGTGACAAATTTTTGATTTCCCAAGCAGGACTTAACAGATTTGAAATCTGAGTTTTCCTTCATCTTGTCTGGTTGCCACACCAAGGTTAAAGAGCACATTCTGTCTTACTATTTACCCATAGCTGTAAGGAAAATAATTAGATTCATACCTTTCCCAAGAGCATTAGTGCGATTTGAAATGCACACACGCTCGTCCAGGATTTGAACTCGGGTCGCCGAATCCATTAACTACGCTGGTATACATTATACAATTATATCATTTAGATTGATAGATATTTGTGATTTAATACAATAGGTGTCCTTGTCCCGTTGACACGACGTTTACATCAATTCTATGTTTACATTCTGTCTCCTAAATGGTTTGGAATTCGATTCGTACCAATCTTAGATTGTACATACATTGTTTTGGGGACACTCCAATACTAATTAATGAAGGAAAGTCACAAAGTATCTCCTAGTCTGGCTCCTATTTGATTACCATTGAATGATTTATAAAAAAAAGTTTTTTCCTTGGCTAGTCAAGTAATCTGCAGATATTTAGACACTCATCAACAATCGTAGTAAGTAAATGCCTGTTAAGCTAGTTTGCAAAGCATTTCATAATAGCTAGGCGCCCAGAAGACATTTATATCTAAAACACAGGCAAATGCTTTGGCGCGTTTTCAACTATTCAAGAGTTATTTCCCTTTATTTACTAACGGTTGTGTTGATCGGTTGTCTTACCTTGATTTTAACAATTCTTTTTCTTCTGATTATTGCGGTATAACTGTAATCAAATATTTAGAAAATGTTTATTTGGTAGTATTAAACGTAGCTTTTTTTGTTTTTTAAAACTTTTTCCGCCTGTAAGGAACTTTTTTATATTTCAAATATATGTAATTACCCAATCCTTCCACACGAGTAGGTTGTAAACACAAGGTACAATTTTAAGCAGTTTAAATTCAGTTTTTTCTTCTCCTGCATTGGTTGCCGTACTAAAGTTAAAGAACTCTCTTCCTTACTATTTACGCATAGCTGGATGGTATGGTGAAATGGAAGGGCAGACTGGGTTCGTGAAACTTGACTTTGTGTCACACCGTTCGTGAGAAGGGGTTGGTATATATATATATATATATATATATATATATATATATATATATATATATATATACTCATTTCAGCTTATTATCAAAGAGATTACTTATAAAAATTATTACGATACACAGGGGGCGGGAATTCTTAGTCGAGTTTATTTTAAAACAGACTTTCATAGGTAACTGCGACACTTAATTCCAATAGATGGCCTATTTTGTGTTTAACGAAATAGATCAGGGATCAGTTTGGCCAAAGACAGGGTCAGGCAAAAATTGCCTCGGGGGACCCTTTAAAAATGAGGGCAGGTTTATGATTTCATTTGCAAAAAGTAATATTATTTAATTGACAAAAGTAAACAAAAAACTGTCTTTATTGACAAACGATATAGATTATGATGACTAGAATTATTTGTAATGATACATTGCTGTGAAACATTTTCATAAAAGAAATTACGCATTAAAACATGATTAGCTTAGCATATGTCTTGGAAATGAAACAATCATTCACGGAACGTATATACAAGGTGTGTCAAAAAAGTATCGAGATTGAAGCTGTATTTACCAAGATAGAAATAAACAATGAATGGAACGTTAATTCTTTTCAGAATACAAAGTGTGTCAAAAAGTTCCGAGTTTGAAGCTGTATTTACCAAGATAGAAATGAACAATGAATGAAACGTTAATTCTTTTCAGAATACAAAGTGTGTCAAAAAGTTCCGAGTTTGAAGCTGTATTTACCAAGATAGAAATGAACAATGAATGGAACGTTAATTTTTTCAGAATAAAAGGTCTGTCAAAAGATACAAAAAAATTGATACTTTTTTGAAACCCCTTGTATTTATAGGTTTTGACGATGGTGCACGATTTTGAATTCCAATAAATGTTTTTGAGTTTAATGAGTTAATTTTCTCTTCTTCTTTTCTTTAAAATATGAGATAATAGTTTTTAAAAAGTTATATAAAATTTGCAATGGACATGGTTTGTTTTTAAGGACCCCCCCCCCTGTAGATGGCCTTTGACAGTTTCTATCTCTCGTCCTCCTGGCTATCTTGCCGCGCTCTCCAAATTTCAAATTATACACGTTCAGTCACACAGAAATGTACACATATTCAGGCACTCACATTCTTACAAAAGTTTACAAAATGTATATTCATTGTTGGTAAACAATCATATGTACTTGTACCTGATGACATCCACCGTATGACTTAAGTACAATGGAATTAAAAAGAAAAAATCGAGTTTCTTTTAATAAAGTGTATCTGGTATAATTAGAAACGTTTTCAAAAATTTAATTTTCAAGTTTTGAGAATTAACTTGTCTATAATTTTTTTTCACTCTCTTTTCTCTGATGATATTTTGTCTTCAATTATTTTGGAATATAATTTTTAGAATAACTAGATTAATGATTGATTGATTGATTCTAACGGGAAACTATCAAACATTATTTTATGGCGAAAGTTTAGGGAACTGTGTTTATTGTACATTGTTGTTGAAGTAAGTTTGGTATAATACTTACACAGAATCACCGGAACTATATATAGACTGTAGCAGCAAAGACTTCCAGTATGATTTTTACATACATCTCAACTGTAAATAAAAGATAATTAACTATTATAGCTTCAAGTGATCATTATTTATAGGAAAGTTATTACAGTTATACATATCTATCTAACCTCTCCGCACAAGCAGAATGCGACACAGTGTCAATATTTTAAGTAGAGTTTCAATTAAGTTTTCCTTCTCCTAAATCCGTTGCAGTAACAAGATTAAAGAGCTTAGTCTGCCTTACTATTTACCGGTAGCTGGAGGGAGAATAGTTAGATTCATACCTATCCCATACTATGTGAAATGTAAACTGCCTTGTCTAGGATTTCCAGAATTTGAACTCGGGTAGCCGTGTACATTTCCTACGATAACTATTACACCACGACCAAAATATCACTTAATAAAACTAAATTGTTAATGTTAATACTCACGAATTATCGAAACTGAAGATGTATTTACCAAAACAGAAAATAACAATTAGTAAAACATTAATTCACACCGTTGCTAAGTGTATGTGAAATACAAACATGCTCATTCAGGATTTGAACTCTGATAGCCGTGTTCATTTTCAAACACGATAACCATTACACAACCCGCCATTTCTGCATGTAACGCCTTCATTCATACGTAATTTCCTCTATTTTTTGTCACCGCTAATGAAAGTGAGAGACCTTTTCATTTCGAAGATTTTTTTTTCCTTTTCATTCTCAATTTGATCCATTGCGTTTTCTGATCATTCTTTCCTTTCTATTTAGTTTTTCCAAAAATCTGTAATACTAAGGTATTACAGATTTTCGATCTCTGATCTTCAAAAACTGTCTTTCTTTCTCGCCTTTTTTTCTTCATTCCTGAAGCTTTATGATAAAATTCCATTAAGTTGTTCGCCATTTTACTTCCTTTTTATAAAGTCAACCTCACAATCCTTAGGCAGTTTTTGAATTCTCATTTTATTGATTTTCATAAGAACCGCCATTTTTTGGCCTTTATCTTTTTCAGACAATATTCTATTTCAAGCATGTTCTCCCTTCTCAGCTTTCCCCTCTCTTAATATTTTATTGTAAATACTTGATATTTATACGAGTGTGTGAATTGACGTTGACCTATATATGAGTCGGAGGGAAGTCCCCGTAGCCTAGAGGCTAACGTGCTGGACTGCGACATCGTAGTAAGCGAGTTCGAACTCCAGTTGCGCTTTCGATTAATACTCTTGATAAAGGTATGAACCCCTTCACTTCCAGCTATCGATCAAATAGTATCACTATTGTTCTTCTACAACATGTAACGTTAAAATTCAACATAATGGAATAGATATAATCTTACGTATAGGTCGACCCAGATTTATCGTAAAGAAATGAAATAATTATGTAAATCATTTATTTCTTTACCATAAATCTGAGTCGACTGATACACAAGATCATATTATACAGAGGTCAGTTGTCCAGTTGTTCGTCTGACATGGATGGTTTGTGTGATAGGACGTAAGTGGCCGTACAGCTGCTTTTCTTCTCTTTCTTTCTTCACAATAAAAACGGAATGGTCCTTTATTTAGCTGAGGTGAAGACACCCATTTCCCTACACAAAACCCTTCCCCTACCTACAAAGCTTCTCCGGATTGGA
>CM042139.1:128619950-128629950 GCA_023376005.1 Doryteuthis pealeii
TAAGTATTTACCCAACCATACCGCACAAACTGGATGCGACACAAGGTTAATTTTTAAGCGGTGTTTACTAGGATTGAATTCAGTTTCCATTCACCTATGGTTGCCATACATTGGCTGTTTGCATTTCACGAGGTAATAACCTTGGGAAAGGTATGCATCAACTTCTCCTCTTCCTGCAGCTATGGATAAATAGTAGGATATACAGTGTTATTATGATAACCAGTCTAGGGAAAGGAAAACTCTCAATTCAAACCTGTTAAATCCCGCTTAATATTTGACGATCTGTCAAATCCTGCTCGTGCTGAAGGTTTGGTACATACATTATAATATTTGACTATTCAGCAATATTAGTACATTAGTACTAGTACTTTAAGGGCCGGGTTAGCTCAGTCGGTAGAGCGTCCGGCTAGAAACCACAATGTTCCTAGTTCGATTCCAGCCCTCGCCAGATCAGCGTATGAGTAGCACAGGGATCTGTGCGGTAAAGTAAGGAGCTGATAGTAGGTGTGGCGCTCCACCTCAGATGCCAAAACAATCTCCTTGGTCTAGCGCATGTGAAAAGGGGATAGACTCACTCGCTGATTGGCTGATACCGACTTTAGGCCGACCCGACGACTTTACTTACTACTTTACTAGTAAATCCGCATTTTATTTAGTAGCACTTAGTAGAAGGATTAGCATAATCTCGTATTTAATGAGCTTAGATTTATTTTAAATTTACGTTTATAAATAAAATAAAAAAAATAATTCATTCGTAATAAATAAAAAGCAACTCTTGCTATTGACAGATTTTCAATCATATGGAAATCTGTTCACACTAATTTTTAGTTAAAGCAACACTTCTTCCAAGCCGTAGTTGTATCAGTGCTACTCTGCGGCTGCAACACTTGGCGCCTAACGAACAAACTAAATGGGAGTTGCACAATAATGCTGCGTGTGGTCTATAACAAATCATGGAAACAACACCCTACAATAAAGCAGTTGTACAGCCACTTTCCTCCGATCTCACAAACCATCCGAGTGAGACGAACAAGACATGTTGGACACTGGTGGAGAAGCAAGGACGAACTCATGTGACGTTCTTCTGTGGAAACCTGCATATGGGCACGCCAGTGTAGGTCATGAAGCAAGGACCTACATCGATCAGCACCTTCGCAAATTCTGGATACTGCACAGAGAACCTCACGGGGTGGGGGCAACGACTGATAGGGATTGCTGGCAAGAGATTATCCGGGATACCCGTAATGCCGGCATGACATGATCATATGAGACCAGATTTACTTTTACTTTTTAAACACATCTTTCACCAAAACAGCATATATATATATATATATATATATATATATATATATATATATATTATATTTAATTTTTAAGCAGAATTTAACCGGTTGGAATACAAAGTTCTACTTCTAGACCAGTTGCGATTCCAAGGTTGCAAACAGCGGTTCTCGCCAGATCACCGAAATTAAGCAATGATGAATCTGTCCAGCTCTTATTCTAGTAACTACTTAAGCAACAACAGGTGCTGTAAGTAACTCGAGTCATTTGTTTATCAAAATGAATTGATTCAGCATTAAATGATCAAAAAATGATTGGAATACCGTAAAACAACCAATCAAAGAACCCAGTCAACCCTAATATTTACCCATAGTTGACAGGCGGATGTATACCTTTCCCAAGGGTTTTAGTACTATGTGAAATGTAAACAGCATAGTCCTGGATTTGAACTCGTGTTGCCGTGTCCATTTCCTACGACGATAACCAATGGTTATGTAGACCTGCAATTTTTTTACATCGAAAATGGACCACAAGCAAGAAAAGGTTGAGAAACTCTGATTTATCCTGTGATAAAGTGAGGAGCTGATGGTAGGTGTGAAACTCCGCCACAGACGTCAAAACAATCTCTAGCGCTAGTAAAAAGGGGATATACTCCCTCGCTGTCTGTCTGATACCGCTTTAGGCCACCCGACGACTTTTACTATCCAGCGATAAAATCATAATCTTAAAAAGTGAGGGACTGTAATCGCTCAAACACAAACACCCGCGCATGTGCGCAAGTACTTTAACATATGTAAAAATTGATTGAACATTAAAGAAATTACCCATTGAGTGACAGACAGACAAGCTTGTCTCATATTGATAAATACTTCTGCTGACACGACACTGGCACTCTATCTTACCCGTAGCAACCCACCCACCTAGTTGCACTCAAAACCACACACAATAATTAAATATCTTGTTTTCTAAATGATCCAACCCCCAATCACAGTGATGGGCTTAGTTGATTTAATCCGTGTTTCGTACTCATTAAATTACACTTTCTGTTATTACAAAGGTTTAACCTATTGATGATTAGTTTTCATTCTTTCATTGTTATTGCTGTAGCCTTTGACATGAGGTAAAAAAGAATATGACGAGGGGAAATCACTTGCTGACTGTCCGAATTTTTCATTCTTTTCAGTTGCAATTACGCTTGGTTTCTTTTCGCTAATCTTTCTGCAAACTTTACTGTTACTCTCGCCCAGTCATTGCCTTCCCATGTACATATATATATATATATATATATATATATATATATATATATATGCGCGTCTCTCTCTTATATATATATATATACATGTATGTATGTAGGTGTACATGTATCTATCTATATCAGTGTGGGTGTGTGTCTGCCTTTATTTTTATATATGTATGTGTCTGTCAATATGAGTTTGTGTGTGTTTGTCTATCTATATATGTGTCTCTCTGTCTATCTATATGAGTGTATATGTATATATGTGTGTGTGTGTGTGTGTGTGTATATGTGTGTGTGTGTATATATATATATATTAGGGTGTGTATCTGTCAATATGAGTGTATATGTATAAACCTGTCTTTTTGAATATATATATATAAGCGTGTGAGTCTGTGTATATGTAGATAAGTGTGTGTATATATATATATATATATATATATTATATATATATATATATATATATATATATATATATTCCTGGTAGTTAGGATCTTTCCATGTGTGGTTTAACCAAAATAATGCAGGTAAACCGTAATGAGAGCTCAATGTGGAGCGCCAGTCAGTGGACGGACAGAGCAAAATATTCAATAAATTCATTATACATATATGTATAATGCTGGGCCAGCTGTATGGCCCTGCGGGTATTACTTTACATTTACTCTGGTTGACAAACTTTCAAACAGGATGAAACGAAAATTCGAATTTTTAAATCAAACATTAACCTGGGTGATTGATAGAACTTAATCTTCCTACGTCACGTTTTATCCATTTAACCTTGTGCTAATTCAGCTTCGTGATTAGTATATATTAAGTAAATATGAACATCTATTTCCACGTAAGTATATCAGCTTGTCTTTATGTACATAAGTGCGCGCGTACCCTATCTATCTATCTATATAATATTATATATATATATATATATATATATATATATAATTATATGACTATATTACCGTTACGATATGTAATATGCGTGGTTACCGTCGTAGGAAATTGACACGTTGACCCGTGTTTAAAATCTGGACAAGTATTTCACATAGCACTAATACCCTTGGGAAAGGTCTGCTTCCAAATACTCTCCCTACAGCTATTGGAAATGGTAGGGCATACTGGGCTCTTTAACCTTGAGGAGGTAATCAGTCTAAGAGAAGGAAAACTTTGAATTCAAACCTGTTAAACTACGCTTAATGAATTGATCTTGTTATAGTGCAGAGGGGTTTGGTAAATATATGGATATTATCGCAACACAAGTTTCATGAATCTTGTAACGTGGATATAGCTTTATAATCTTATATTTTAGGTTTTAAACCTGTTTTGCTATTATAGCATTGATCACGTTTCTATGTAAACACTTTTACTATTTATAAATGCAAACACTTTTTTATGTATATATATATATATATAATATATATATTAATAAGTCATCCACAGACACGTGTTTCGGCATATCATGCCTCTTCAGTGTGGCTAGACACAACTATCCTTGGGTAGGGTTCGAACTCAGACTGACCGCATGGTAGTCCGATATCTTATCCCCTCGCCCACTGACAGTTGATGCGGGGACTGGTGTTTTTAAACTATTAAATACATAAGAATGTATGTATCTTTCGGTCACTGAGAGATCAAATTTCCGGAGAAATGATCATTGCTTATTTGCGTAGTAGTGAGAGTTAATTTAAATTACCAATTAGAGAGCTCATTACCAAATTTATGGGAGCATATATTAATAAGTCATCCACAGACACGTGTTTCGGCATATCATGCCTATATATAATATATATATATATATAGCCTGACAAGCTAAGTTCCCCATGTCAGTGTTGATCTTCGTATGTTCGTCGTTTTAGATATCTCAACACGCTGGTAACATTTTATGTTGCAGATTTCATAAATACTGGAAGCTCGGTGATACAAAATTTTAAAGTTTTATCAAAATGTAAACTAGGATTAAGGACGTTGACCTTTTAAGTGAGACGTATTTTCCCGCTTGCTAGATCACTGCTATACAAACACCTTATGCAGGAGATGCTCAATAATACAACCGTATAATTGTGCAATATAGATATCAGCTTTGTATATTTACCTGTTTGCTAATTTTCATAATGCTCTTGGTATTTTTGTGTTTGTGTGGGAGTATTAATCCGCTAAAACTATGAATTAAGACTTATTCGGAAGTAAAGGTCACAGATCAGCAAATACTATTCGATTTTGTTTTATTTGCTCTACTTTTTTTTATTACTATAGAATTCACTCTCTCTTTCTCTTATTCAGTTTCTAGTCTCGTTTCACAGTTTCTTACTCTCCTTACTCTCCCCATATCTTTATTTTTGGGATGACGGGGTCCCCGTGGCATCGTGGCTAATGTACTGAACTGCAACCTCGTAAAAAAAAATTAAAAAAAAAAAAAAAAACAAAGTCGTCGGGGTGGCTTAAAGTCGGTATCAGACACAGCGAGGGAGTGTATCCCCTTTTCACTAGCGCTAGACATGGAGATTATTTTAGCGTCTGAGGTGTAGCGCCACACCTACCATCAGCTCCTAACTTAACCGCACAGAACCCTGTGCTACTCATATGCTGAGTTGGCGGGGGCCGGTAGCAAACCAGGAACCTAGTGATTCCTAAACGAACGCTCTATCGACTGAGTTAAACCGGCGAATTTGAATTCTAGTCGCACTATTACGTTTAGTTTCTGAATAATACCCTTGGAAAAGTTATGAACTCCCTCATCCCTACAGCTATTTGTTTAACTAATGTTCTTCCCCAAGGATGGCGTTGGCATTAAATAACCCGTGAAGTTTGATACGCCATTCCACAAAGAAACCAATCCACACACAGTATCTTTTTAATATTCAAGTGTATTACGTTTCAGCCCCATTATTTATTTAATCTTTTCTTTTTTTTATTCTTTTCTTTCACGTTATTTTTCCACTGCGCAATTTTCCCTCTTTTTTCCTTTTTCTTCTTTTATGAACTTACCTTTCAATTTTCAACCCCCTGTTTATCCTTTACTTCATCTCTATCTCTATCTATCTATCTATCTATCTCTCTCTCTCTCTCTCTCTCCTCTCTATATATATATATATATATATATATATATATATATATATATATATTATATATATATACTAGCAAATATAAACCTCATATATATATATATATATATATATATATATATATATACTAGCAAATATATGCACCCTCCGGGTGCAAGTATTTAAGTTTTAATATAATAAAATATCATATTAAATTAGAAATGCTAATGAAACTGAATAAGAATTCAGATAGAAAGATTTGGAACAGAGGGGGTATGATTGAAAAATAGAACAACTTTGAAACGAACTCTTCCATCATCTTCCGTTACTCCCGTCTTTCATTGGTAAATTTTCCTAATAAAACTGTTTAGTTAAAATAGGAAGTAAAGAATAATATTACAGTTATTTCTTCTTGTTAAGGGATTTCTTTTAAGATTTATTGAAGAGAATTTTGCTCATATTCATTAAGATAAAACCAAACAATTAGAAATCAATAATACTAAGCATATATTTATTAAAATCAATTTTTAAAGATCAATATGCAAATTAGCCTTCCCATTCACACTGTAAACCTCTATTTTGTTGTATATATAAATACAATTGCATATTATTAGTATGTAGATATGGTCAACAGTGTAAGTAATGTAAAACAATTTTATTAATAATTGAGGTTTAAATAAAAATAAAATCATAGACAATGTTATGTAAACAACAAAGATAATTGTGTCTTATATAGTAATATAGTTTCGGTTACAGACAGAAAAACACACAATCTCCATTATAATAATATATATAATCATATTTTGCTCTGTAATTTCATCTGTTTTATACTGTCTCTGTTGCTTGAGTGATGGTTAGCAAGCTAATCTCGCAGATTCATAACAACAGAAAAGTGGGTTCAATCCTTGCTGGATGCCCTCTTCCTTGTGACCTCGTGTCACATCCTAATAGTGGCGTACGGGTTGGGTTAATACCTACTGTCCTTGTTTATATATTTATATAGTTCTGTTACATTCACATTTTCCTTTTTCATTCATTATTATTTTTTACATTCTCTTTCTCCCTGTGTAATTTACTTTTATTGATTTACTCTATCTCCTCCCTCTCACTCTCCCTTACACACACACACACATATATATATATATATATATATATATATATATATATATATATATATATATATATAATATTTCCCGTTATGTACTTTCCTTCTATTACTATATATCCCTGTCTCTTTCCAACCCATCCACTTTCTTATCGATTTTTGATAAAAATTATCTCATTACCCTTCTTTTTTTTTTATAGATGTGTCAATAACTGCTACACAGTTAGCACTGACACAAATAAAATCAGTTTTATACACACACAGATGTGAAAGTAAAAGTGTCAAAAAAACAGGCAAACTTTGTTGTCTGTTAATTCTGAGCGCTATCAGTAATGCTTTTTTCCTACAATCTTACAACGTTTACATTATTCGGAACACACCAGTATTTAAAGATTTGTGTATATGTGGTGGGATTGATAAATTCATGGCCTAATATACAAGGAATTTAGTTACACATTTCCTAGTAAATATGGGAAATATCGTATAATACTTTGAAAACTTTAAATTAATTACTCCTTTATTTTTCTACGATAGAAAACTGGGATTTTAGTGTCAAAAATTACACGACATTCATCAAACTGCCTAATCATGTAGAAAATGCGATATACATTATTAAATGTCAGCAGCATGTCTCCGTAGATCTTCAGAGTTGATAAATCTCTTTAAAGCCAAGGAAGCAGTTGACTTCGTGATAAACGAATCTGTCCATTTTTCTTAACATATAACACACTTAAATTATCTTGCATGTCAAGGTTCTATGAATTTTTGTATAGTAAAATTTTATCTTTGACGCTCAGTTCCAGTAAATAAGACGCCTTACCCCCGTATTGAACAGTGTCCGAGTAAAGTTAACGCAGCCGATATTTTGCCACTGATAACCTTGTTGATCTGTTAAGAAACATTGCTACATTGTACAATTTTGACGCACATGTATTGTAACTGTTAGTAGAAGCAAATGGACACGGTTGTCGGAGTTCAACACTTGAATGAGATTGTTTACATTCCCCATAGCGATAATACCCATTGGGAAAAGTATGCATCCAATTATTCTACCCTCCAGCTGTGGGTAAATTGCAAGACAGGCTGGATTCTTTAAACTTGGTATGGCGACCGGAAAACTGAAAAAAGGAAAACTGAGTTAAACCCCGTTAAATTCCGCTTAAAGAGTGATTGAATATAACATCCCACTCTTGCTGAGGGGTTGGGTAAATACATACATTGTAAATATTATATCATATATGTCAGTCACACTGCAATAGTAAGACAAAAATATAAAATGGTTTTCGGCTTTGAAAATTAATCCTAGTTTAAATTATCTGCACACACACACACACACACACACAGATATATATATATATATATATATATATATATATATATATATATATATATATATAACTTCAAAGAAACTATCCACATGAAATGCGAAAGAGACGGTATTTTTATCTGATGGACAGTCGGACAGAGCCAAAGCGTACAGACTGGCCAGGGTCCCTTCTCTAGACAATTTACCATCACCTCTCTCTACATAACGTCTGTTAACTCGGAGCGGCGCTATTGATGAAAATAAAACTATATTTGCCGTAATTTGTAGTGGGATGCTTTTTTGCACAAAGGGTGTTTTAGGGGACGATTTTGGTCATTTTATCTGTTTCTTAGTCAAGCCAAAAGCCACAACTTAAGAAGCTGCATCTGCAAGCCAAGCCGATGATGGTCTAAACCACAAAGCTATAGTTACCACTGGATGCAGTTTAGTGACATACACAATATCTTGAGTTCTAATGTTCAGATTAGATAGATAGACCATTTTCATCGTTAAAACTGATGCTAAATATTTTTATTATTCTCAAATTCTCAACACTTAACCTTGTGATACACTAACCTTAGTACATATCTAAAAGATTTTTTTGTCGTGTATAATTTATTCATTCTTTTTGGAATTTTTTTTTAGAAGATAATGTGTTGAGTTATGTTAACTGGTTGTTATTTTGATAGCAGTAAAGTTGTTGTTTTTTGTTGTATTTTTTTTGTGTTTTTTTTGTGTTTTTTTTTTTTTTTTTTTTTTACAAAATGACGACCACTCCTTGCAAATGACTGTAATCGAAACAGGATGGCTGTCATAAAACTATGGCAATTCTCCACCAGACATTTTTTGTAAGAATGATTACCTCTGTTCTTATTTATACAAAGCAAAGCTTTTTTTCTTTGTGCAGAAAGTTTCTACTAAACAAACACAACAGATCTGCATTTTCCAGAAGTTCCCATGAGTTCTGATTGCATATACTTACTTTTTTCTCTAATTGTCATACCAGGCGTTACGAGGAATTGATATTCGCAAACAATGACGATGCCAAGAATCTGGTGGCATAGTTATAACTGATTAATAAGCTTTTGTATCTCTGTTTATCCCGCAGGTTTGGTTGGTTGGATTTTACGGCATGTCAACCCTTGGTTTATTTTATGTCAAGGACGTTTATGTTTTAATCATTCTTGTTGGGTATTCAAAACTTTCTTTTTAAACTTATTTATCTAAACACATTTTTTTATATATTCAAACCATACATGGGACCCTAACAGGCACTACAACTCCGGGGTAGAGTGGGCCAGGGAGTAATGGGAATGAAGAGGTACTCCACTCTCCCCAGAGCTCCAAAATTGGAATCTTACCACTAGATGCAATTTAACGTCATAACCAGGATACTAAGGCTCTCACTCACCGCCTTCTAGCACACACATGATAAAAAGGGTTAGGGTTTCCCATAAGAGCAATCATATAGGAGATATTCGAGACTCACTGAGTTCCCCATCCTTTTGACCTTATATTATGAATAGGCATAGCCGATCATTTTTAGCAGGTAGTGTAGAGTATTTTTAAATTAACGGTAAAACAGTGAAAATCAGAGAAAGTTTGATTGACAGGAGTTCATTTCAAATTCATCTGGAACTGAGCACTCATTGGTTCAGAGAGTTCCGTGACCAGGCGACTCTGGGAAACTTGAATGATAAGTTGACGCTAGGTGCCCGTTATATCCAGATGTGTCTTTACGTTTCTGCTGCTAGGACCCACCCGCGTTCGAATTAAGAATGTATCGGAGGAATAATAAAGTGTATGCACAATAAGAGGTTTCAGTTTTATGTTCATGATAAAAGAACACAAAGATGGAACGCAGAGGGAGAGACACCCTAACTGAAGGCAAGCAATATCCAACCTGGTACGGACATAGAGACGACGCCACACTTGTTCTAAAATAATCTAAATGATTAAACGGGACTTATTCTCAATCTGACTTCATCAATTTATTACGTACTTTATTTAAAGGTTTGCTCAGAAATGTTAAACAAGTT
>CM042139.1:128634950-128654955 GCA_023376005.1 Doryteuthis pealeii
CAATAATTACTGAAAATAGAAAAAAAATTAATCTTTCCCCTTTCATTTTTTTTATTAAAGTCTTTTTTTCTGACAATGAAGCAATGAAATAGGAATGATTTCTAGTTGACAAGAAGAGTTATTATGCAGTGAAATGAAAACAAAAAAACAAAAGGAAAAACAAAAATGTTTTTAAGGGGATACAATTTTAGTTTTCATACAGCAATCTTCATCAAAAATTTCCAAAAAGAAAGAAAATTTATGCAAAATCAGGAAATATCTCTCCCTTCAAAAATCGAAACCAAAATACAGAATTAGAAAAAAAACAAAAGAGAAGTTATTGTCATCATAATCTGTTTTGACGGAATTTATCATATACAACATTGAAAATACGGAAAAAGGGTTTATTATGTTTTGTACAGGAATATAAATAATAGTCAACATGCAGTTCTCCAACAATATGACTTGCTACTTGACTAGTATTGACTTGACTATGAATAACCCTGTGTATTGGTATCTTTATATGTGTTCAGTTGGAACAAGTCCAACTATCTTGTTGGGGAAATAGATATTATGAAATTCATCAACTCGTCTCTCTTCCGGTTGCTGACGCTTTTTATGAATTTTTTTATTCGCAACTCGCGACATTTTTACAATCTTACTGTTGAGGTTTATTTGGTTTATTTACTAAGCTTAGCTTAGACGTGGCACAAGGCCAGAAGTATGAGGTGTCAATGACAATCGAACTCACTAACAATGGTCTGCAAATCTAGCTTGCTAAACATTACACCACGTGGGGTGCCCAAGTTTTTTTTTGTTTTGTATAGTTATTTACTAAGCTTAGCTTAGATGTGGCACAAGGCCAAGAGTATGGGGCGCCCAATGAGTTTCTTTGGTGTAAGATATTCTAATAGACTTTACCAACAAGAGCAGCAACTGCAACTCTGAATAGAAAGTAGCCAATGGGCTTACAAGACAGAAAGATTTATATATGATCGTTTTCTGTCTTGAACTTTGTCACTAAACTACCAAAATGTCATGAAAAACGCTTGACTTATCTCTCAATTGGTTGCTTACTACACACTTGGATTAACAGGATTTAACTTAAATTCTTTCAAAAACAACAAGTTCCACAATGGCGTCATGGATTCTAACAGATACACTATTGGTTAATAATAAATAATTCTTGATAACGTTTAATCTATAAAACAAAATTGAATACTCTTACATTTTAGTATAGTAGTAAATGTAGAAAAACAGTAGTGGTATTATTTAACTTATAGCTGGGTTATGAGGAGCTTCATAACTTCCCCAAAGGTATTAGTCCGAAAGTGAGCGTAATAGTATGACTGGAGTTCAAACTCACTTACAACGATATCGCAGTCCAGTACGTTTGTTTTACACCACGATCTGTCTCATTTTGGCTTATTGAAAACTGTAAGAATTTTATCCGAAGAATATTGCAAAAAATGCTGAATTTGTGTCCGGGCAGAACGAAACTGACCCAAAATGTAATCAACTAAATGAATGAAAATGCTTAATTATTATTCTAATGCTTTGAGACTATTGATAGATCGTCATTTTTCCTAATTATTAAGGAATTTTTTAAAAAATTGTATTTCTCATCACCCGAGAATATTGGTCGATACAAAAATGAATGTTGATTACCACATTAAAGCCGCCCTGTCGGCTCAAGCGTAAGAATACACCAACTGCAACTCTGCAGAGGTTTAAGACTTCCCCAATATGGCCACCTGTTTGACGTGGGTGGCGACCCGTGATGGAACCCAGGTGGCATGACGGGCAACACTCTACTTAGTTCCTTACTTAGGCTAGACGGGCGGTCGAAGGGCCCCTCCGATCAATCGGCTGGACACGTCAAGCCCTAGTACCTATATGATTGCCCCAACCCTATTGTCCTTATGGCAAGCCCCAACCCTTTTTATCATTTGGGTGATAGAAGGCTGTGGCTGAGGGTCTTCATGTCCTGGAAATGACGTTAAACTCTATCTGATGGTGAGGTTCCAGTTTTGTAGGTCTGGTGAATGTGGAGAGCCCCGTTATCACCATTGCTCTCTGGTCCACCCTGACCCGGAGTGGTGGTACCTGTTGGGGTCCCATCTGTGGGTTAAATAGAAAAATGTGTAATATAAAAAAGAATTGAGTATCCATTTAGAATGAATTTATTTCAAAACTTTGTCGGCATTAAATGACCCACTGAGGTTAATATGGCGGAAAACAAAACTTACCAAACCACGTTAAAGAATGTAATGATGGTTTCAGTCGATAATAGCTGAAAGAAAGAAATGTTTTCCAGGTGTTATCTAATCTTAGATATACCCACTACATTTGATCGGGACGAGTGATAGAGCGAAAAGAACAAATGACGAATACTTCCCTGTTTATTTTTGTTATTTTCATTTATCTTTGATCATTTTTTAAAATATTTTATTTTCTTCCCTTTTTCCCTTTCGTGTTATTTTTATCCAGATTTCTTTTGAAGTTTTTCCGAACCAATCTCTGTTTTTCAATTACATTTTTTTTTTTCGTTGCTTAGCTCTCTTCTAAATCGAGGTGAATATTTGAAAAATAGTGTTTTGTAGCTAAGTCCCCGTCCCTCCCCTCAAAAAAATATCTATCCAATAGGAGTGTTATATTTCCCTGTATCTTTTGTAGTTCCGTGGAAAACATAGGGGGAATTACTGTCAGAGGTTTCCTTGTATTATTTCATCAATTGTTGAAATCCATTGCTATTTTAAAACACCTGGGTCCTATCTACCTGGCACCAGCTGGATGAAATCAATTAAAGTGTTTACCGTAATGATTTGTGTATAACACACATTTGAACTAAATTTGGACTACGAAATTCTAAGGTGATACTCCTAACTCTGTACTAAGACATTCTGAGGTGACGATACACGGATACAAGGTTATTAATATATAGATTAATATAAAAGTCGCAGAAGTGGATATCCTTTGCTAATCTTTCAAGTATGGTGTGGGTATTGTAGTATATATATATATATATATATATATATATATATAAGTGTTGGTGAAGTCTCCTATTGTCAGTATCAGCCAGACAGCGAAGGAGTCTGTACCCTTTTCGCTAGCAGTAGACCAGGGAGATTGTTTTGCTGAGATGGATAGCTATGGACATACCCACAGCCCCTCACTTCACTGCACAAATAATATTACCCAAGGTTTTCTACTCGTGCGCTGAGTTGTCATGGACTGTATCAAATCCGTACCTTGCGATTCACTGAGCAGCTGCTCCACAGACTGAGATAAATATAGTAATATACATTTGTATTACATTAGAGATATTATGGTGGGAAATCTACATTTGGGTGTAAGTGTTTTTGTTTGTCGATGTCATCCTTAATGTTAAGACTGCAAGATGATTATGTCCTTGGTGCTTTAAATGCTTAGCTTTTCTATGACTGGAATCTAATCGTCCAAGTTTGCTAGCAAGATGGCTTAACTAAAGAAGATTAAAATTCTGCAGCAACGCCATTCCTCATATTTATTTATATAATATATGTATTCATTGAAAGATTCAGTTCAGTTTTTACATTTCTGTATCTTTTTTTAATTTCATTTTGCAACAGCGATTAGCCTATTTTAAATGTTTGTTAGATTTATACATTTTTCTTTTTTCCTTTTTAACTCTCTAAAGCGAAACCAGTCCTTGAGATTAGGGTAGCTGATTGTGAGGGGTTTCTGTTTTTTTACTTAGCAGCAACAGAAGGGAACAGTGAGAGGGAAGAAAGGGAATGACAGAAAGAAAGCAAGGAAGGGAAAGACAAAGGGAAGAAGGAAGAGAAAGTAAAAGGGAGAGAGAAAACGCAAAGAGAAGAAATATAAAGATAGTGAAGGAAAGAAAGAAGCGAGGAGAAAGTAAATGGAAAGGAAAGTTAGAAGTGGGGAAGAGAAATAGAGGGAATGAAGGTGGTAGGAAAGAGAAAGAATTGAAGGAAGAGAAAGAAAGTGAAGGGGGAAGGATAAAGTAAGAGAACGAAGAAAGAGAACGTGAGGAAAGGGGCGAAGAAAGAAAGAAAATGAGAAAAGGAATTAAGAGGGTTTTGAAGAGTGGAGAGGAGAAATAGCGTGGGAAGAAGCAAGGAAACTGTTGTGGAAAGAAACATTTAGGAGTAACAATGTACGTACGATGCAAAGACCAACAAGGACAGAAATGAGACGAAGAAAGAAAGATACTTAGAGAAAGGAAAGGAAATTCTTTTTAAAGAAATATTGTCATTTTATACCCTTAAAACTGCTAAAGACATTGATACCAGATAACATTGATGTGATGGCTTAAACATGTTCAGCTTCCGCTAGCTTTGATCATAAGCCTTTTATTTTTTAGTTTACATAAGTTTCTATGAAAGTCTGTAAAAAAGTTTCCATGTTTCCTCTTTTTCAAGAATATGTGGATCCTTGCAGATATTTGTAGGGTTTCCAGTAGTTCTATCTAAAAGTAATAGGTACTAATACTCCGAGTTATAGTGGATCTGGGAGTAAATGACAATGAAGAGGTACTCCATACTCACCCAAATCTTCAGAACTGGAGTCTCACTATCAGATACATTTTAGTGTCCTACCCAAGACACTACGTTTTTGGGGAGTCTTATCGCTCTACAGGGGGATACATTCAGTGTATTCTATGTCCCACAATCGAAAAGGAATGACAGCGATTTATGTTTAAGACGAGGTAAAAACCGGGATTTCTTTCTATTGGCGCAAAACAATACCTTCATACCTTCCGTTTTGTCTTTGTGTCGGATTAAACTAAGTTTAATATGTATCACGCTATTTGGAAAGAATAGATAGATAGGAATTTTTAAATAGATATGAGTATATTGAAGTAGTTATTTACTAAACTTAGCTTAGTTATGGCACAAGGTCGCAAGTATGGGACACCCAATGAGAATCGAACTCACTAAAAATGGTTTGCAAGTCCGACATTCTAAATATTACACAATTGGAGGTGTCGTGGGTAGATTGAAGTACAGTGGTACCTTGACTTACGAGTGTCCCAGATTACGAGTTTTTCGAGTTAAGACCTCTCACTCGTTTAATGTTTCACTTTGAGTTGAGTGAAAATTTGAGTTAAGAGCAAGATTCGGATACGCTTATATTAATAAGTTCACTAAAAGAAATTAAGTTTCCAAATTTATTACGCCAAAGAAAAATATTATTTATAAAAAAAATAAACATTAAATCATATTATCGCAAATAATTCATTACATTCTATTTTTATACAATACAGTGTTATTTATCTCTTAAAATACCGTGTTTTGTGTTAGGCTGGAACGGATTAATGGCATTTCAGTTTATTTCAATGTAGATAATTGATTTGATATACGAGGAAAATACCAGTGGGATGAATTAAACACCTACGAGTGAATTAAACTCGTAAATAGAGGTTCAACTGTTTATAGAAAAATATAAAAGAGAAGCGGATGATATTAATTAAAAATGACAAGGGATGCAATAGAAATTAAGGCTATAGAGAAATAAGGAAAAATAAAGGAAATGAATTACTGACAGATTTAAGTATTCATTTCAGTCTTTGAACATTTCAATCCGCTGACGGATAAGCGATCAGAAAACTTTTGAATAAAAGAATTAGACTCAGCAAATCTGAGACAAAATCAGCAGACAATAGCAAATGAATTTTTTATGAGCAAGAAAATCCATAGAATCATAAAAACGGGCAAATCACTCGCATTTACTACTGATGTGCAGATTAATAAGTACAAAAATACGCTGTTTTGTTGTATTTCAGTTT
The DNA here is from genome assembly GCA_023376005.1 of Doryteuthis pealeii. Classification (NCBI taxonomy): domain Eukaryota; kingdom Metazoa; phylum Mollusca; class Cephalopoda; order Myopsida; family Loliginidae; genus Doryteuthis; species Doryteuthis pealeii. Next base: position 128,640,724 of record CM042139.1, read on the forward strand.
CATAGATTGATGGTGCATTTAATGTTAAAAATCTTGCCAAAACATTTTAGAATAAAGTAGAAATCCTATAAACCCATTGGGTCCCGTTGTAACTGTTCATAATAATATCGACTGAGGAAATAGTAAGCCATGTCGATAGGGCTTAGAATACGTTGAAGACTGTATCCCTTGCAGAGGTGTATACATTTCCGTCCTGGGTATGATATTAAAATGCCACTGATGGTGAGACTCAAGTTCTCGAACTCTGGGGAGAGTGGAGTATACTTTCGTTGTCATTACTCCCAGTTCAATTTTGACCAGGAGAGCTAGTAACTGTTAGGTTAAATAGATATTTAGTAAATGAGCTAGTAACTGTTAGGTTAAATAGATATGTTTACAAATTATTTGTATTTGATAGGAATATTGATACCGAAATGTGCAAAATCTTCAGAAACTAAACATGAACTGTAGATATAAATGTACAATGTATATAATTCCCTAACCTCGCCGTGGCAGGGTGGTGACAACATAGTAGTGTCAGAGATATAATGATAATAACGCACGTTCCTTGTAGGGCTTTCTAAGGTGGATTGGTCTGTCATCCAAATGTATTAGTGCTACAAGAGCTCTGTTGAAAATCCAAAGGGCATCTCCATTATTTTCAGAAATCGTCGGCTATTGGCGTACTTATCACACTGCGTCTGAGGGTAATTTGCGGTAGAGAAGAGCATCTCCTTTCTCTGATCGGGATATGGACGCAGGGTTTGGGGACCGCTTGTGAATTCCCTATTCACTTGTTACTCTTTTCATGAATTCACCTCTCGTTTATTCGGGATACAGTGAATTCATTGGATGGAGCCAGCTCAACCGACCCAGGGTGAATGCCGTCAGCACAATATCAACTCTAATAAATCACTCATGAGAAAGGAGTGTAGGATTAACTCTAGCATTTTCATCAACAATTGGGTTGATTTAAAAATACTTTATTCTGCACTTTAAATTTTAATTGAATTGCTCTAATAACAATCTCATTTTGATGTGCAGCTTTTGTTGGGTTTCATGATAACTTAAAAAGTGAATAGGAAGATTGTACTGCGCCAATCATCCAAGTAGCCAATACCTGTTTACATAGAAAATCAGGATTCCAAAACATTGCTTTTCCTTAGCTTAATACATGACTAAATAGTATATAGAAAAATATGTTGCACAATAGGACAATTATATAGCGCCAAACATCTAAGTGGAGAAAACACTAACTTTGAAAATACCATTATTGAGATAGATATGAACAGATTGAGATAGATAGATATGAACAGATATGAACAGATTGAGATAGATAGATATGAACAGATATGAACAGATTGAGATAGATAGATATGAACAGATATGAACATACCGAGATAGAAAGATATGAACATACCGAGATAGGCAGAGAAGTGATAGATACTTGTGATAGGTATATATATATATATATATATATATATATATATATATATAATGAGAGAGAGAGGGGAGTTAGATTGATAAAATACCGCGATAAGTAGATAGTGATATAAACATACCGGGATAGATATGTTTATACCGAGAAAGATATAGAAATAAAGAGAACAAGAGAGTGTGAGATAGAAATGAACAGTCTGAGATAGATACCGAGATAGATATGTTCATATCGAGATAGATAGAAGTGAAAAGAACAGGCGCGTGCGAAATAGAAATGAACAGACTGAAATAGATAAATATGAACAGACCGTATTAGATAACAAATGGACTGTGATATGTAGATAGGTATATATCAAAGGTTGAGATGTAAGCAATTTAGTTGAAGAGGAACATCTCTCTAATGAATGTTCCTCCAGCTTAACAATCCCAACATCAATATCAAATTGATGCCGTTATCGATTTGTCTCTTTGTTTTTTCTAACAATCAGTCGACAATATTATTACCTACAAGATAGGTAGGCTTTATTAAACAAATATGGACACTTGTTGTAATGAGTACACAATGACATAGCAATTACTAAAGAGACACAGCGAATATATACACAGACAGAAATAAAAGTGCGACACTCTAAGAGACGATGCAAATGTTGACCTGCGTACAATATGTGTACCGTCCTGTTGGCTGCGTCTGTAGAATACGCCGACTGCACGTCTGCAGAGGGGTAAAATCCACCCAATGTACAAACCTGTTGGTTGTGGGTGGCGACCCGTGATGTTTCAATGCATAATTCTTGTGGCTGAGAAGTCCATGACTTGCAACACTACAGGTTGGCCCTTAGGCTAGACGAGCAGTCGGAGAGGCCCCTCCGATTAATTGGCTGGTCACGTCAAACCCAACACATATGATTGTCCCAACCCTATTGCTCTTATGGTAACACCCAATCCTTTTTATCATATGTGCTAGAAGCGGTGGCTGAGGGTCTTAGTGCTCTGGGTAGGACATTAAACTATATCTAATGGTGAAGTTCCAATTTCGGGGCTCTGGTTAGTGTGGAGTACCCCTTTATTGCCATTACTCCCAGGTCAACTCTGACCCGGAGTGGTTGTACCTTTTAGGTTACCATCTATGGTTTAACATTTTTAAATGTGTTCTTGTTTTAATGTTTTAGAAAATTGAGTTTAAAAGAAAATTTTAGATATTTATCAAGCTTGAATAGAACAAAACGTCGTCATAAAATAAGCAAAGGGTTGAATGCCGGAAAATCCATCAAACCAAACCATCTATATTACCTATACGTTTACTCTTCAATGAATTCTGGACATTCCCAGGTGTCATGATTTCCTTTCCCGTCGGCGATCAAAAAGTGTCCTAATATTTATCTATTTTCTACCAAAAGACTTAAGCCACATAACCTCCGTTATTTACCCATCCGTTTCGACACGGGTAGGATGTGACACAAGGTCGCAAGTATGGGACATCCAGCGAAGATCAAACTCCATTTTCAATAATAATGAATTTGCGAGACTAGCTTTCTAACCATTACGCTATGATGGGACGACTTTTTTACCTTAACCTTTCGCCACGGGTAGAATGTGACACAATATCACTAGTATGAAGATTCGAGCGAGGATCACACTCGCTACTTAGTATAAATGAATCTGCGAATCTTGCTTATTACCAATTGCATCATGATAGGACACCTGCCATAACATTGGAGGTATGAATAGGCATTAAGCAGAAATACATTTATAATTTTACATAAGAAGCTTATAGTTCACTTTTCGTATGTTTGACTTGGTTCAAGAAAGTGAATACCTTGCATTACATTAGAAAGTAAAATTTAAAAATAGATATCATACGTACCCGGCATTTTGGTCCTGTGTCAAGAATCACAGTGGGGCATCCCCTGTCCTTCGATTTAAAGGTACAGGGCTAGGTTCATTGCTTCAAAAAATGAATGCCGAGGGGATACGTGCAATGTTTACACTGGCAACCTCATGAGCTTTGGTCTGTGCGTGGCCTCTCTCAATAATCGTTTTTTTATGATCATCTGACATGGTGGGAGGTCAGTAAATAATTTAAAAATAGATATTAAATGCTGCAATTTTTCATCTTAAATCTGTTGGAAAATTATTTTTAGTGCGTCGAAAATCAGGAATTTAATTAACGTAAGCGTGGTGGACATAATTAAGGGTGGAATGTTGCATATTTTTGCTTTATATTTAAATTAATTTCCTTTTCCTTTTCAATTGTAATATCATACAAGTTTCATTTCATATGGTTTCCCATGACACATTATTTCTGTATTATTCTTAGTATATCTGTATTTGCTCCTTTCTGAACCTGACTGCTTTTGTCTCATTCTAAATGTATCCACCTCTGCCCTATACTCAAATTCCTCATCTCTATCCCATTCTCAAACTGCCCGATTCTTAACCTGTCCACCACAGTTCTATTCTTAACTAGCTCGTTTGTGTTTCATTCTTAAACTGTCCGAGTCAGTCCCATTCTCAATCTGCTCGTCTCTGTCATGTTATTAAACTGCCCACCAAGGTCCCATTCTTAACCTGTCTACCACTGTCTTATTCCCAGGCCCCTAGTCTCTATCCCATTCTCAATTTGACTATCTCTGTCCCCATACTCAACCTGTCCACCCCAGTTCCCATTCTCATCTTGTCTGCCTACATCCCCATTCTCAATCTGCCTGCTTTAGTCCCATTTTCAAAATCCTTCTCCTGTCGTACGCTACCCATCTCTGTTCTTATTCGCACTATGTGAGTTCCTGTTCTCACACACAACCAGCTTGTCTCTATCTATCAGGCTTGGAACTAGCCCTTCTTTGCCCATATCTGAAAATATATATTCCTTTCGCGGCAATTCTGTCAATCAAAATATGTGTTACAATAGAAAAATATTTGAATAAATTTCACCTCTCCTTACTTGTAAAATCAGAAATATTCATCGTAACAGGGTTGTTTACATTGGGAAGTACACACACAAAGACGTGTCGTTTTCTTATATACTGATCTGAACCAATTAAGTATCTATTTACAGAAAAATGGTACACATATTTTAACCAATGTATAGATCTATATACATACATAGTCTGATATTCTTTATTTCTCTATATATTTATTTATTTCAATATAAAATCCTCATTATTATTTATTAATACACACACATACACACACATATATATATATATATTATATATATATATATATATATATATATATATATATAAGTAAAGTCGTCGGGGCGGCCTAAAGTCGGTATCAGCCAGTCAGTGAGGGAGTCTATCCCCTTTTCAATAGCGCTAGACCAAGGAGATCGTTTTGGCGTCTGGGGTGGAGTGCCGCACCTACCATCAGCTCCTTACTTTACCGCACAGATCCTTGTGCTACTCATAACGCTGAGTTGGCGAGGACCGGTATCGAACTAGGAATCTTGTGGTTTCTAGCCAAACGCTCTACCGACTGAGCTAACATTCCATACTTGATGAAGTCACAATGTGATGATTAAGAGACACCGATCGTAGCAAATGGCCGAAGGCAAAAATATCAGCCGACATTACGTGCTTAACAGAGAAATACAATACACAATCTAATAAGGAGACATAATTTGATTTCAACGTCTGCAAGAAGACCGTATCTGTTTGCTTTGGACAACTTGATGGTTTCTAGCAGAACTGTTGCTGGCAACTAATCATCTCTGACGGAAAAATCAGAAAAAAGGGGTTTACAAAAACGTATTGAGAAAAATAAAATAAAATGAGAATAAGCTCGTAGTAAGTGATTAAAAGGTCTTAAAAAGAGCAATAAACGTTTTTTTTTTGTTTAAGAATAGGATTAAGATATGGGAAGAAATAGAAAAACAAGGCTTGAATTCGAAGGAGAAAGACATAAGTAAATAATAACGTACATGGGCGAAATAACGGATATGATATATATATTTACCAACCCCTCCTTACGAGAAGAATTCGACACAAGGTCAATTTCTTTAGCGGAGTTTAATAGGTTTGAATTCAGAGTTTTCCTCCTCCCAGACTGTTTACCTATCCAATGTTAAAAATCCGAGTCTGCCTTACTATTTACTTATAGCTGAAGGGAGAATATATAGATTCATACCTTTCCAAAGGATATTGGCGCTATGTGAAATGCAAACAGCCTTGTCGAGGATTTTAACGAGTCCTTTTCATACGACTATAACCATTAAACCATGCACATCCATATATATATATATATATATATATATATATATATATATATATATATATATATATATATATATATATTTGTGTGTGTGTGTGTGTAAATAGAATAAAATTTGTAGGAAATGAAAATATGTATATGAAATGAAGGTGAAGATTTAGGTTAACCCTTTAAAACCCTAACCCAGATATTTCGGTAAGAGTTATTTTATTATATATACGCTGAATGTTGCTTGTGGTGTTGTTATCACAAAAAATGGACACAGCGAACCGAATTCAAATTCTGAACGAGGCTGTTTGCATTTCACATAGCGTTAATAAAGTTGGAAAAGGTATGAATCGAACTATTCACCCCACCAGCTATGGGTAAATAGTAGAGTAGGCTGAGTTATTTTACCTTCATTGAGGGATTTTAACGGCATTTTAACGTCTAGTGTTATTCATGTCTAAAGGTTAGGAAATCACATTAATTGTTCATTCATATTTACATGTTTCATGCAGTTGTTACTTAAGAGTTCTTTTGTTTTTACACACTGTTGTGCCTTTCTGTAATGGTTATCGTCGGGGGAAATGGACATAGTTACTAGAGTTCAAATCCTGCACGAGGCTGGTTGCATTTCACATAGCGCTAACTAGTCACCCCCCCCCCTAGCTATAATTAAAAAGCAAGGAATATTTGTCTCGTTAACCTTGGTATGACAACCAGCCTAGGAGAAGGAAAACTCTGAATTCAAACTTGTTAAACTCCGTTTGAAAATAGACCTTGTGTCACATCCTGCTCCTGAGGATTAGTTGATAAATACATACACATGGTCCTATCAAATACGAATCAATTTTAAGTAGATATATTTGCCCCTTAGATGGGATCCTTCTTGTTTCCTTAAATGAGAATTAATCTAAAGAGTAAAAGAGGAAAAAATGACGGACATTAAAATGAATATGAAAACAATTTAACCATATCAAAAACAGATTAGGGGATGCTTCGTCCAATGGAAAACTCGCTGGAATAAGTGTGCTGAATGCAACAGGACTATTTTGAAAAAAGGTAACGTTACGTCCATTTTCATTTCTGTCTTGGTAAATGCAGGTTAAGTATCGATATTTTTAACACCTCGTAAACAGACAGGATGAAGATGATTGTTAAACATTTAAATATATATATATATATATATATATATATATATATATATATATTTACCAACTCCTCCGCACGAGCAGGATACGACACATGGTCAATTTCTTAAGCGGAGTTCAACAGTTTTGAATTCAGAGTTTTCCTTCTCCTAGACCGGTTACCTAGCCATGGTTAACGAACCCAGTCTGCTCTGCTATTTACCCATAGCTGGAGGAATAGTAGAATTCATGCCTTTCCCAAGGGTATTAGCACTATGTGAAATGCAATTACCACGTCCAGGGTTTGAACTCGGGGCGACAAATCTATTTCCCATGACTTTAACCATTACACCACGCGCTTCCTGTTTTAAAAATATTTAAATATAAACAAATAAAACTATAAACCTATGGTGAAGTTAAGGTTTATAGGACAAACTAATCTTTGTTTCAGAAATAGTTTCACAGAGAATTCTTCTTGTGGAACATTCCATCATAATGTTACTATCGATCTCCTGTGGTATTTTCATGTGAGAAGCTTTGAATGCCGAATCGTTTCCAAGACTCTGATGTTTTTATTCTCTAAGAACTTCTGTGTTAAGTTATATTTCTTTTTATGACGTGAATATGAACGGAGATTCCCCACGACACATGACAGATGACACTTCTTTGATTGAAATATGCATCGACAGCGATGACATCTTTACTGTAGTGTCAGCCTCGTTCTGGTTAGGTATATTTATCGTTTGTTTTGGAGAATGCATAGAAACCTGATACCACAAAAAAGAAAGAAAAACAATTACTTACGTGAAGATCTTCGTGAAACCTTTTTGACAGAGCTTAGCAAAGAAATAAAATATTCAATTTTTTATTTAATTTTATTTTTCGAAAGGCAGTTAAACATGAATTTATCCCTTGGGTTTTCTGTTGAATTCGATTAGGGATCTTAAACACGCGACCCGAAAACTAGATTTCTATGGTACGCGGCAGAACGAGTTCCATAAAACATGGTTTATTGGTCCCTCGCCCCTGATTATATGTTTCTCTCCTTAGAAAGGTAGAAGGTACTTTAATATTTCAGTCGCTTTCACTTCAAGATTAAAAGCTCTAAGGGGAAATAATCCAATTTTATATACACATCTTATTGAAATCTATATCGGCTTATTTCAAAGACCTATTCAGGTGAAGGGATGATTGAGATTATGGAAAATTAACACACCCTACAGAACATGACATTTTTGTCTATTTCATGTGTGAAAGGGTAGATTTGACAACTCATATTGGTGAGGAGGGTGTGCTTGAGATAATAGATAACTAACATGCATAACAGAACATGAGAAATTTTGTTTTGTTTCATAACGTTAGTTTGTCAACTATTATTGGCACGAGAAAGGTGTACCTGAGATGACAGAAAACGCAGGAATAGGAAATCATAATTTTTTAAGAGCGGATTGTTAAATAAACAGAAATTATATTTGCTTTTTCTTTGTGATAAAACTTTGAACTTTGAATTTTGCTTTGTGCTTTCTCCGTTTAACAATATGGTCTGACAATAGAGCATCCGTCTCGTAACTACAAGGCTGATACCGACAATAGGCCACTCTGCGATTTTACTTATAATACAATTTGTTGCAATTTACCTATGAAATGCAATAGCATGGTAAAAAAGGAATTTATGAAATGCAAAAAATAAATTACGGAAAATTTGAAATAGAATATTTGACCACTTACATTTTGTACTAATTTCCATAACCCATTAATCCATTTTAATGGAAAAAATAAATAGCAAAATATCAGCAGTACATTTACTAAGTTTAATTAAGTAAAAGCAGAAAACTGCAAGTGTCAGGAAACCGGTAAAAATCGGACTCGCTAAGGATCTGTTGTGTAACCACAGCTCCAATGCGTATATACTTAAACTATACTCTATGGTTGCAACTGCCGACGTTCAAACATCTTAGCTTAAGATTTTTTATCATGGTCTTTAAATTTTGATAGGGAATATAAACATCCGGGATATCACTTAAGAAACGCACAGATTAAATAGGAAAAGGTTTTTTTTCTTTTTTTTGAAATCGATAGAAATCATAACTTTCAACAACAACAACAATAATAATAATAATAATAATAATAAACATAATCGATAATGGGTTTCAAACTTTTATACTTGAAACGGTGAAGTCGGTTTGGGCGGGTGGAATAATGTAAACTAAATTTGGAAGTTCTAGTTTGGACATTCAGCTTTCAGATATTTCCTGAAACTTTCCGCAGAGGCGTTAAAAGGGTTAAAAATAGTGGATTTTTTTTCCAATTCAAAGAACTCTTGAGAGTTTTCGATCTTTCCCTTGAAATTTATTTAATAAATATTAATTAATCCGAAACCAAGATCTGATTCCCACCACCCGCCAACCATTTACCCCCTCACATTCATCGGGGATTATAGCATAAAAATATTAAGAGTATTGAAATGTATTAGATTGTCTTATTTCTATTTATTATTTTACAACTCTCAGCGCCAACCGGATTGAGATGCACCCACGTGCTGTGAAAATAACACTCACCATCTCATCTCGTTTCCGTCTAAAATTGAAAAATTATAACGGCCAAATAAAGATAAAGTAAACAATACACAGTTGAAGCAAACAGACTATTTTTGGTCTTTGTTCTTTCAATTGCTTTGCATGTTATCCTGTATCTAAAATGGAAACAGTGGATTATCTCCTATATAACAATGAATATTGTTTGCCTTGCGTGTGCAGTTTCAGTAAAAGAAAGTCTGATCGTCGAAAGGTCGATTTGTATATGAAATAAAAACAACACACTTGACAGTTGTAGTAATGAATTACTCCTCTAAAAGCAAGAGGCAGCTATAATTACTTCTCTTTCAGTGTTTTTGCTTACATAACTTGTCAAGATTAAAACCAGAAGTTTAAGCTTATTACGGGAAAGCAATATCGAAACAATATCTTTAGCATCAAATGACGTGTATTGTTTAAATTCATATTTGATTTGACAGTATAATAAATGAACAGATTACAAGAAAATAATTTAAAGCATCTTTTGAATACGCAAATGAGATTTCTATGATTTATTTCAGTATAGCCAATGTGATTGAAAAAAGCAAAACCCTGAAGAACAATGCCAATTTTGTCATAGTACATTTATGCTAGGGGCTATGTTAACATGTTTAGTGTTCACACACACACACACACACACACACATATATATATATATATATATATATATATATATATATATATATGCATGCATGCAAGGTTTGTCAAAAAAAGTATCGATATTTTTTTTGTATATTTGGCACACCTTATATTCTGAAAAAAATAACTTCCATTCATTCTTCATTTCTATCTTGGTTAATACAGCTTTAAACTTGGTACTTTTTTTACACACTTTGTATCCTGAAAAATAATTAATGAATATAACGGTATTTTTCAGAAGACAAGGTGTGTCAAAAAGTACACAAATTTTGATACTTTTTGACACACCTTGTGTGTGTTAATATATATATGTGTGTGTGTTTTATATAGATTAATGTTACTGATATATGATTATAAATAAAATGTGTTCAATATCGGCGCTAGAACCTGTATATATAAGATAGGATAGCGTAGATCTAGTCAACAGTACTTGTTAACTGTCAGTTTCTAACCTTTTAAATTAAATATTGCTTGCATCTTTTTGAAGATTGGTTTCTTCATTTAATAGCATATCAACCTTCGTGGTTTATTTATTGCCAAGCATATCCATGTAGAAGAACAGTAGTGGCACAGTTTAACCCATACTTAGGGGTGAGGGGATCATATCTTTTCCGAAGGCATTAACCCGAGAGTGAACGTGATAGTTCGACTGAAGTTCGAATTTGCTTACTACGATGTCGCAGACCAGCACGTTAACCAATACACCACGGATAACCCCCACTTCGTAGATTAGTAATTTAGCTAGTAGATATCTATTTTTGATACTTTATAAGAGCAACAGTTTTAAATATAATCTAATTTCATTTACAGATATATTGATTTGCTCGATAAAAGCCAAGACGTAAACTGCGATGGGAGCTGTATCCGCTTTTAAGGATTCATTTCACAATCTACAAGGACAATTTTTCTTATTTTGTGGTTAATTTTGCTGAGCATAGCAACAATGATAACGAAATTATTCCTAAAATTCTTAAGAGACGTGTCTGATTAATGTTCGCATGAATATTGTTCATTAAAAAAAACTGTAAAAACTGAACGGTGCTTCAATGACGTTTGATTCACAAAATTGAACAACTTGAAATAATGATTAAAGCCCTGTGATATAAGATCAAATGCTGATTGCAATTAACAAAAAAATCACGTGTATGTGCGCGTGTTGATAAAACTGCAGATTTGTATATAATAAAAAAACGTGCACATACACACAAAAATACACACATCCCACTCAGAAGTAACCAGCATTCTCATCAGGCTCCACAAACTAAACTAGCAAAAAAAGGAAAAGTAAAGTAACAAATCTTGAAATTGATACACAGCAGATTAGGACGCCCTCCTTTAAATTTTCCACAAGGAAAAGCACCCTCCTCAATATGCCACATAAACTAAACCAGAATCCAGTGTTTGAACCTTTCTATGATGTTCCACTCAACAACATATAAAGAAAACCTGAATACAAAAAAATTTATATGTCAGTTACCAACGCCGTGGCTTCATGTTTTCGCTACCCTAACTATCGAGAAATGTATGGATTCGCACTATTCCCAAGGGTATTGCATGAAGTGAAACGCAAATAGACTCGTCCAGGATTTGAAATTGAGTCGATGGTTCCTACGACAATATCCTTGACAGTAAACGCGCCTCCACACACATCCTACGTGGTATGGCACAAGTCTGAGGATAGGTTACAAACATGGATCAATCTCATTACTTGACTCATTAGTGATACGCACAACGCCCACTGTTTTAACGCAATTTAGTACTAAACTAAAGACAACGGATCGGCAACTGAGGATCACTCTGGTCACGCTAATAATCTGGAATTTGAGACTATCTTCTTAAACATTATTCGGGCAATCCTATTTTTATGAACATACAAAATCTTGTTTCAAATGTGCGATACAAAGTACCGATTAGAAAAATCGTCTTTCAATTTCGTAGTCACGAAAATGTGTAATTCATCAAAATCTTCAGTCATGAAACTGTCTTTTTTTTTCTAATTAAAAAATACTTGGTGGCTCAATCAATGGCGCTTTCAGTCGAATATTCAATAAGCATTGTATAGATTCAAATAAAAGTATAGATTTTTAATGTTAATTTCCAAGCAAACTCATACTCCTATACGGACCTCTTATGCAATGCAGACAGGTTTTCCAGTAGTTTATATATATATATATATATATATATATATATATATATAAATATAATAATATATATATAACATGGGGAAATGGAGATGAATCCGACGGTATGTATATATCTTAAAATATGAAAAAACAAGGTATTTAGGGGATGATTTTATTTATAATTGAAATATTTTTCTAGAATAATTTCGAGCACTACGTCATATATTTTTTGAAACGAAACGCTACTAACAGCAATAGAATGCTAACATTTTTCTTATTTTTTCTTTACATGTTTAAACTTGAATATAATTCAGAAAATACATCACATATTGACAATGTCCAGATGATTTAATATAATTCGTAACATATAACGTTGACAATTACTTCAACTCTAATTAATCAGCCTATGAATAACTTGCTAATTCATATTATGTATTGCATTATATATTCTAACATAAAAATAAAAGAACAAGTTAAAACTCAGTTTCGCGTTGTCGATTCTCAGGTGAGCTAGAATTCAACACGTCTGTCTTCTGTTAGATTCATTTAACGAAAAGGAATTCTTGAGTCACTTTGAGTCACGTGATTCTGAAATGAGAAATAGTACATCTATATTGTGTTCCAAGGTGTAAAATCATTTTTGAATTACTGTAGTAATTTTTCTGTTGCCAGTTCTTTATTTTTATAGGTATAGCTTCCAATATCTGTGGATGCTCATTTTTCTTAATTCTTTTACAAATTATTTAGTATTTTCTACAATAGTTAACGGATATCAGTGTAAAAATGCTTGAAAACTGTATATAGTTCGTATTATAATGGATCCAACCTTACAAGGAGAGGAATGTATGTTCACGTAATGATATTGTTTACGTGTTTATTATGTACTCAGAGACGGTAGTATTTAGTTGTTTAAATAATTTTCACTTGTGCTAACCTCATTCGAGCATCCATTTCTTTGAATCATTTCAGATAAGGACAAATATAAAAATCGTATAAACATCGAAGAGACTAATTTAAAGGGAATTTCCCCAGTCATGTTGTTACTACCTACTGAGATATCAACTCAATAAATGCATTGTAGCGATAATGACGCTATTATTAATCATACGATAATGACACTTATATTAATCATACGTTTCTTAATCTTCCGACCGTTATCATCCACAACACCCTCTGGTTAAAAAGGAGACCGTCCAAAATCGTCCAAGAGGAAATGCAAAAATGTAAATCCTGATTATCTGGGGTGGCTTAATCGCCGAATTTCTTATTTCTTATGAGTATCGTCACGTTAACTAAATAATGGACCATTTGTTTTTATTATAAAGGGAAGAAAAAGGACATGCTACACTGGGAAAATATAAGAAAGGAGATTTGGGTAAAGATAGAGTAACGTGGTAAGTGCACGGAATTTGTTTCAATGGAACATATGAAAAGATGAAAAAAGGAAAAAGAAGAAAAAGATTGAGAGAGAGTTAAATCAAGATTATTATACTTTTACTCATTGAACTATTTAGCAATAGCTCTTAAGTAAACATATCAAACGCTGTAATAATCAATTTATCCTACTGCGGTATATCCAGAGGTCCTGCTAGTTTTTATAGTAATACCTACATTTTAAATGCTATTTCTAGGCAAGACTCAACTCCTCTCTCTTGTGTAAGACATAGTACATATTCTTTTAAATTATTGTGTAATTATAGTAATATGCGATCAACTAGTGTCAGGACTATATAGTACCGCAACTAGTGTCAGGATTATAAGTCATTTGTTATAAAAAATCAATACGCCAACGTTCGATATTTTTCTCCTTCAAACCGAGACATCTGGGTGTGGATTACGAAAATTGGATTCCAAATCACAAGAAACACAACACAAACACATCGGATTATTTTTCTCCTAAAGTTTCAAGTTAGCTATTCGTTCCAATTCTGGCAATCCTCATGTGGTTCAAGAATATACCAAAAGAGCGCAGGGGACACAAAATCGTGATTGAGCCAAGGAAATTAGTCTAAATATAGGCCAACTTTGTTAATATATTTTAGCCACTTCGCTTTCTTTTTTCTTTATTTTTAAATCACTATACGCATAGTTGGTGCGCTGTTAGTCACTTATTCTAATTTAATAGCATGCACTCCAATACTAAGAAAGCGCTCT
>CM042139.1:128654965-128687465 GCA_023376005.1 Doryteuthis pealeii
TTACCTATGAATGCAATAGCATGGTAAAAAAGGAATTTATGAAATGCAAAAAATAAATTACGGAAAATTTGAAATAGAATATTTGACCACTTACATTTTGTACTAATTTCCATAACCCATTAATCCATTTTAATGGAAAAAATAAATAGCAAAATATCAGCAGTACATTTACTAAGTTTAATTAAGTAAAAGCAGAAAACTGCAAGTGTCAGGAAACCGGTAAAAATCGGACTCGCTAAGGATCTGTTGTGTAACCACAGCTCCAATGCGTATATACTTAAACTATACTCTATGGTTGCAACTGCCGACGTTCAAACATCTTAGCTTAAGATTTTTTATCATGGTCTTTAAATTTTGAATAGGGAATATAAACATCCGGGATATCACTTAAGAAAACGCACAGATATAAATAGGAAAAGGTTTTTTCTTTTTTTTAGAAATCATAGAAATCATAACTTTTCAACAACAACAACAACAATAATAATAATAATAATAATAATAAACATAATCGATAATGGGCTTTCAAACTTTTATACTTGAAACGGTGAAGTCGGTTTGGGCGGGTGGAATAATGTAAACTAAATTTGGAAGTTCTAGTTTGGACATTCAGCTTTCAGATATTTCCTGAAACTTTCCGCAGAGGCGTTAAAAGGGTTAAAAATAGTGGATTTTTTTTCCAATTCAAAGAACTCTTGAGAGTTTTCGATCTTTCCCTTTGAAATTTATTTTAATAAATATTAATTAATCCGAAACCAAGATCTGATTCCCCCACCCCACCCGCCAACCCATTTACCCCTCACATTCATCGGGGATTATAGCATAAAAATATTAAGAGTATTGAAATGTATTAGATTGTCTTATTTCTATTTATTATTTTACAACTCTCAGCGCCAACCGGATTGAGATGCACCCACGTGCTGTGAAAATAACACTCACCATCTCATCTCGTTTCCGTCTAAAATTGAAAAATTATAACGGCCAAATAAAGATAAAGTAAACAATACACAGTTGAAGCAAACAGACTATTTTTGGTCTTTGTTCTTTCAATTGCTTTGCATGTTATCCTGTATCTAAAATGGAAACAGTGGATTATCTCCTATATAACAATGAAATATTGTTTGCCTTGCGTGTGCAGTTTCAGTAAAAGAAAGTCTGATCGTCGAAAGGTCGATTTGTATATGAAATAAAAACAACACACTTGACAGTTGTAGTAATGAATTACTCTAAAAGCAAGAGGCAGCTATAATTACTTCTCTTCTCAGTGTTTTTGCTTACATAACTTGTCAAGATTAAAACCAGAAGTTTAAGCTTATTACGGGAAAGCAATATCGAAACAATATCTTTAGCATCAAATGACGTGTATTGTTTAAATTCATATTTGATTTGACAGTATAATAAATGAACAGATTACAAGAAAATAATTTAAAAGCATCTTTTGAATACGCAAATGAGATTTCTATGATTTATTTCAGTATAGCCAATGTGATTGAAAAACAGCAAAACCCTGAAGAACAATGCCAATTTTGTCATAGTACATTTATGCTAGGGGCTATGTTAACATGTTTAGTGTTCACACACACACACACACACACACACATATATATATATATATATATATTATATATATATATATATATATGCATGCATGCAAGGTTTGTCAAAAAAAGTATCGATATTTTTTTGTATATTTGGCACACCTTATATTCTGAAAAAATAAACTTCCATTCATTCTTCATTTCTATCTTGGTTAATACAGCTTTAAACTTGGTACTTTTTTTACACACTTTGTATCCTGAAAAATAATTAATGAATATAACGGTATTTTTCAGAAGACAAGGTGTGTCAAAAAGTACACAAATTTTGATACTTTTTGACACACCTTGTGTGTGTGTAATATATATATGTGTGTGTGTTTATATAGATTAATGTTACTGATATATGATTATAAATAAAATGTGTTCAATATCGGCGCTAGAACCTGTATATATAAGATAGGATAGCGTAGATCTAGTCAACAGTACTTGTTAACTGTCAGTTTCTAACCTTTTAAATTAAAATATTGCTTGCATCTTTTTGAAGATTGGTTTCTTCATTTAATAGCATATCAACCTTCGTGGTTTATTTATTGCCAAGCATATCCATGTAGAAGAACAGTAGTGGCACAGTTTAACCCATACTTAGGGGTGAGGGGATCATATCTTTTCCGAAGGCATTAACCCGAGAGTGAACGTGATAGTTCGACTGAAGTTCGAATTTGCTTACTACGATGTCGCAGACCAGCACGTTAACCAATACACCACGGATAACCCCCCACTTCGTAGATTAGTAATTTAGCTAGTAGATATCTATTTTTGATACTTTATAAGAGCAACAGTTTTAAAATATAATCTAATTTCATTTACAGATATATTGATTTGCTCGATAAAAGCCAAGACGTAAACTGCGATGGAGCTGTATCCGCTTTTAAGGATTCATTTCACAATCTACAAGGACAATTTTTCTTATTTTGTGGTTTAATTTTGCTGAGCATAGCAACAATGATAACGAAATTATTCCTAAAATTCTTAAGAGACGTGTCTGATTAATGTTCGCATGAATATTGTTCATTAAAAAAAACTGTAAAAACTGAACGGTGCTTCAATGACGTTTGATTCACAAAATTGAACAACTTGAAATAATGATTAAAGCCCTGTGATATAAGATCAAATGCTGATTGCAATTAACAAAAAAAATCACGTGTATGTGCGCGTGTTGATAAAACTGCAGATTTGTATATAATAAAAAAACGTGCACATACACACAAAAATACACACATCCCACTCAGAAGTAACCAGCATTCTCATCAGGCTCCACAAACTAAACTAGCAAAAAAAGGAAAAGTAAAGTAACAAATCTTGAAATTGATACAACAGCAGATTAGGACGCCCTCCTTTAAATTTTCCACAAGGAAAAGCACCCTCCTCAATATGCCACATAAACTAAACCAGAATCCAGTGTTTGAACCTTTCTATGATGTTCCACTCAACAACATATAAAGAAAACCTGAATACAAAAATATTTATATGTCAGTTACCAAACGCCGTTGGCTTCATGTTTTCGCTACCCTAACTATCGAGAAATGTATGGATTCGCACTATTCCCAAGGGTATTTGCATGAAGTGAAACGCAAATAGACTCGTCCAGGATTTGAAATTGAGTCGATGGTTCCTACGACAATATCCTTGACAGTAAACGCGCCTCCACACACATCCTACGTGGTATGGCACAAGTCTGAGGATAGGTTACAAACATGGATCAATCTCATTACTTGACTCATTAGTGATACGCACAACGCCCACTGTTTTAACGCAATTTAGTACTAAACTAAAGACAACGGATCGGCAACTGAGGATCACTCTGGTCACGCTAATAATCTGGAATTTGAGACTATCTTCTTAAACATTATTCGGGCAATCCTATTTTTATGAACATACAAAATCTTGTTTCAAATGTGCGATACAAAGTACCGATTAGAAAAATCGTCTTTCAATTTCGTAGTCACGAAAATGTGTAATTCATCAAAATCTTCAGTCATGAAACTGTCTTTTTTTTTCTAATTAAAAAAATACTTGGTGGCTCAATCAATGGCGCTTTCAGTCGAATATTCAATAAGCATTGTATAGATTCAAATAAAAGTATAGATTTTTAATGTTAATTTTCCAAGCAAACTCATACTCCTATACGGACCTCTTATGCAATGCAGACAGGTTTTCCAGTAGTTTATTATATATATTATATATATATATATATATATATATAAATATATATATATATATATATATAACATGGGGAAATGGAGATGAATCCGACGGTATGTATATATCTTAAAATATGAAAAAACAAGGTATTTAGGGGATGATTTTTATTATAATTGAAATATTTCTTAGAATAATTTCGAGCACTACGTCATATATTTTTGAAACGAAACGCTACTAACAGCAATAGAATGCTAACATTTTTCTTATTTTTTCTTTACATGTTTAAACTTGAATATAATTCAGAAAATACATCACATATTGACAATGTCCAGATGATTTAATATAATTCGTAACATATAACGTTGACAATTACTTCAACTCTAATTAAATCAGCCTATGAATAACTTGCTAATTCATATTATGTATTGCATTATATATTCTAACTATAAAATAAAAGAACAAGTTAAAACTCAGTTTCGCGTTGTCGATTCTCAGGTGAGCTAGAATTCAACACGTCTGTCTTCTGTTAGATTCATTTAACGAAAAGGAATTCTTGAGTCACTTTGAGTCACGTGATTCTGAAATGAGAAATAGTACATCTATATTGTGTTCCAAGGTGTAAAATCATTTTTGAATTACTGTAGTAATTTTTCTGTTGCCAGTTCTTTTATTTTTATAGGTATAGCTTCCAATATCTGTGGATGCTCATTTTTCTTAATTCTTTTACAAATTATTTAGTATTTTCTACAATAGTTAACGGATATCAGTGTAAAAATGCTTGAAAACTGTATATAGTTCGTATTATAATGGATCCAACCTTACAAGGAGAGGAATGTATGTTCACGTAATGATATTGTTTACGTGTTTATTATGTACTCAGAGACGGTAGTATTTAGTTGTTTAAATAATTTTCACTTGTGCTAACCTCATTCGAGCATCCATTTCTTTGAATCATTTCAGATAAGGACAAATATAAAAATCGTATAAACATCGAAGAGACTAATTTAAAGGGAATTTTATCCCCAGTCATGTTGTTACTACCTACTGAGATATCAACTCAATAAATGCATTGTAGCGATAATGACGCTATTATTAATCATACGATAATGACACTTATATTAATCATACGTTTCTTAATCTTCCGACCGTTATCATCCCACAACACCCTCTGGTTAAAAAGGAGACCGTCCAAATCGTCCAAGAGAAATGCAAAAATGTAAATCCTGATTATCTGGGGTGGCTTAATCGCCGAATTCTTATTTCTTATGAGTATCGTCACGTTAACTAAATAATGGACCATTATGTTTTTATTATAAAGGGAAGAAAAAGGACATGCTACACTGGGAAAATATAAGAAAGGAGATTTGGGTAAAGATAGAGTAACGTGGTAAGTGCACGGAATTTGTTTCAATGGAACATAATGAAAAGATGAAAAAAGGAAAGAAAGAAAAAAGATTGAGAGAGAGTTAAATCAAGATTATTATACTTTTACTCATTGAACTATTTAGCAATAGCTCTTAAGTAAACATATCAAACGCTGTAATAATCAATTTATCCTACTGCGGTATATCCAGAGGTCCTGCTAGTTTTATAGTAATACCTACATTTTAAATGCTATTTCTAGGCAAGACTCAACTCCTCTCTCTTGTGTAAGACATAGTACATATTTCTTTTAAATTATTGTGTAATTATAGTAAAATATGCGATCAACTAGTGTCAGGACTATATAGTACTCGCAACTAGTGTCAGGATTATAAGTCATTTGTTAAAAAAATCAATACGCCAACGTTCGATATTTTTCTCCTTCAAACCGAGACATCTGGGTGTGGATTACGAAAATTGGATTCCAAATCACAAGAAACACAACACAAACACATCGGATTATTTTTCTCCTAAAGTTTCAAGTTAGCTATTCGTTCCAATTCTGCAATCCTCATGTGGTTCAAGAATATACCAAAAGAGCGCAGGGGACACAAAATCGTGATTGAGCCAAGGAAATTAGTCTAAATATAGGCCAACTTTGTTAATATATTTTTAGCCACTTCGCTTTCTTTTTTCTTTATTTTTAAATCACTATACGCATAGTTGGTGCGCTGTTAGTCACTTATTCTAAATTTAATAGCATGCACTCCAATACTAAGAAAGCGCTCATGGAGTAACGATTGTCGTTGTATGAAATGAATTCAACGTGCCTAGTTCAATTCCTGGACGAGGTTGTTTGCTTTTCGTTTCGCGTTACCACCCTTGAAAAAAACATAAATCCTTCTATTTTATTCCAGCTGTAGATAAATAGGAGGAAATATCGGACTATCTAGCCTCGATGAGGCAAACAGTGTAGAAAAAGAAAAAGAAACTTTATTCAAAACATTCGAACGTGGCGCTAGCAACTTCATCCCATAATATCTACATGCCACCACAAAGGGAAACAGTGTATTCTAAGTCCTGCCGACGGGGCTATTTCCATAACTGAACCATCATTAATAATTCTATATTTCTTTTGCCTTTTAAAATATATTTTGCTAGTTATAGCGAAGAGGGATAGCTCAGTCGGTAGAGCACCCGCATAGGAATCGCAAGGTTCCTGAGTTCGATACCGGTCCTCGCCAACTTTACACATGAGTAGCACTGATTGGGTAATCTCATATATGAGGTAAAGTGGGGAACTGACAGTAGGTTTGGCGCTCCATCTCACCAAAAACAATTTCCGTCGTTTAGCGCTAGCGAAAAGGCGATAGACTCTCTCGCTGTCCGGTTGAAAGGCCACTCCACCAACTTTACATTTTTTAATTATAGCAATTAGATTTTTGGACCCTCTGACCATTAGGCACTCCTTTTGCGATCTCGTTTCTTACGGACATTTTTTTTTTCATTTATACAATCAACATCCGGTTGTTTGTTAACAGATGATTTTTAGTTTTTTTAAAATTACAAAACTAAACTCTAACCCTAACTCCTAACTCCTAACAAATAACCGGGTGTTGTCGGTGTAAATGAAAAAAATGTCCTTATGAAACGAGATCGTAAAAGGGGTGCCTAAAGGTCATATGGTCTTTATTTTTTTTATAAATAAAGAGAAAGACAATTCATTTGATTACTTGTTTTCAAATACTTTCATTTCATATACATTGTGGTGTAATTGTTAGCAAGCTAGTCACTCAGAAATGGAGTTTGCTCCTCACTGGATGCAACCTTGCGTCACGTCTTACCTGTGGTGAACGGGTTGGGTAAATAATGGCGGTCCATCATGGTGTAATGGCTAACAAACTGGTCATGAACATCCATTGATATTCAAGAACTTGTTCGACCCTTGCTGTAGGCTCCATACTTGCGACCTTGTTACATCCTGCCAACGGCAAACGTGTTGGGTTAATTCTTACATTGCTTTATTTTTATATCAGAAAACATACTAGAATATCATTTCATTATTTGAAAAAAGAGAAATAGCGATTTTACTAATTTATGCAACGAATCCAATTTCTAATTGTATGCATAAAAATATTTCAGTCATTTGTATTGATTATAAAATAGGACCAATTAATATAACATTTTCAGTTCTACGATGTTACAAGATTTTCTTCAATATCATCAAAAATAAAATTAGTAAATAGGCAGAATTTGTAAATTATCCAGTCTAACGAAACACAACATAGTGTATTCATATTTATCTATCGTAATTTATGCAAATCTATCTATCTGCCATGTCTATTGATATCTATAATCAATATAGTCTATTCCAATCTTAATATATTCATATCTATCTGCTTACTCTATTCATATCTAAATAGATTGATAGATATGAATATATTTAGATATGAATAGATTCAACAGGTATGAATCTATAGATCTATCTATCTATCTATCTATCTATCAATATATTCATATCTATCAACTTTGTCTATCCATGTCTGAATATATTCATATCTATCTATCAGTCTATTCATATCTATCTTAATCTTTTTTTTTCACTCCTTGTGAGTTTTTCGCACCAGAGTTAGTGGATGCTTATTCACAGGGGTCTGAGGGACAACAAATTTTCTCGGGTTTCCAGGACTCTACTACAACGATACTATTATCTGGATGGTCCCAATTCTTCCTCTGATTTCCAGTTCCTCTTGTCTTTCTTATAAGCTTTTAGAAAGATTATTCATAGCTTAAGTTCAATACTGACCCGTATGTTTTACTCTTTAAGCCTTGTACCAAACTTGACTATCTTTAATATCTTACTTATTTATCCCAAGTTTACTCATGTTCGCAAAATGGTGAAATATCTTTAGCAAAAATGGTCTGGTGTAACTGTCTCCAATAAAACTGGAAAGCATTACGCTTCAAAATACAAATGTTCTGTGACTTCGAACATTTTCAGATAATCTTTCTCTTTGAATTTAACCAGATTTAGACCAGTTTGACAGCCAAATAGTAGAACCTGTCAAATCCATCTTTGGTACGCATATTTTCTCCTGACATTTAAACATTCATGTGAAAAATCAAGTCAATTGGTTTGCTACTTTTTGATTTGAGGCAGCACAAATTTAATATTTTAGCAATTTTTACGATTTTTCTTCCCACTCATTTTTGCCTATTTTGGGAGTGGTCCACAATGGGCAACATTTTTATATTTGATTTTGAACTTAGCCTATAACACAATTCCATTCCATATCTATAATTTTTTGATCGTGGTGTAATAGTAATCATCGTAGGAAATAGACACGGCGTGAGGAGTTCAAATCCTGAACGAAGCTGTCCGCATTTCTCTTAATCTAAATACCTTTGAGAAACGTATACATCCAATATTTTCCCTCCATCTATGTATAAATAGTAGGGATGACTTGGCTTTTTTAAACCCTGTCATGGCAACCGCTTTGTGAGAAGGAAAACTCTGAATTCAAATTTGTTAAACTCCGCTTAAAAATTACCCTTGTGTTACATCCTGCTCGTGGGGAGAGGTGGAAAATACTTAACAATAATTCTATATCAAAATTGTTGCATTTTCAACCGAAAGAATGTCATGGTCAGTGACGACTGCTATGTTGCTGAGGCTATTTATCGTATGAGGAGTAAAGAACAGAAAAATGCAACTTGTTTTAGCGTTACGACCTTTCGTTGTTTATTCTATCGGTTCGGTCGCTGAGACACTAGAAGCTGGACAACAGGCACTACGTGATACATTCTTTGAAGAAGATTTTTTTTCAGATCTTTGGTTTCTAGTTTTGCGCTCACACCCCAGCCACCAAAAAGAGTAACAGTCACCGAATCACGAAATCGACTAAATATATACTGGGATTAATATAACACCCGCATTCCCACTTCCGCCTCCGGTGTGTGACGTCTTCTGATCCACGTCACCATTTGTTGGCCTGGTGATGCATTGCTAGATGAAACGTATCATGTTACCACAGCGCAGTGGAATATAGATTGACCTCTGTCAATGCTTCATTCCTTTCGTCTGTTGATAACTTGGTATCATTTGCTTATTATGCTTCACCATATTTTCCTAAATACTATAAAAAAAACTCATCTTAAGCGAGTAGTGTAATAGTTAGCGTCGTAGGAAATGGACTCTGCGAAACGAGTTTAAATCCGGGATGAGGCTATTTGCATTTCACATAGCGTTAATACACTTGAGAAAAATATAAATCCAACTATTTTCCATCCATATATGGATAAAATAGTAAAGCTGACTGGGTCTTTAACCTTGGTTACAGAACCGATGAGAAGAAAAGGTGTGAATTAAAACCTGTTAAACTCCGCTAAAGAAATTGACCTTGTTTCACATCTGCAGATGGGTTGGGAAATATATATATACAATCCAAATCCTCTGTTTTCTGTATTTTCGATTTTTTTACTTATCCGAAAATTCAAGTTATTTCTATTTTGGTTCTTGTGTGTTAGAAAATTATGTCTAGTGCAATTCCCAAATGCGTTAAGCTGATATAAGCTAAATAATCTAGTCATTGTGAAAATTCGAGATTAGCCGCATATACAATGAAACTTACAATAAAGGGATAACCTGCAATTTCTGGTTAACCCGTTAACCTGGAAATAAGCCTGCAATGGACGGGGGCACACCCTTCATTCAATTAACGTACCTTTCTCCGACCATTTATATGAAGTTTTGTTTGTTCTGTGAGTGGAAACTATTTCTGATCTACGGCAAAGAAAGCCAGGTGGGGGAATTTAAGTATTAAATTATTCGCAGAAAAGTTTGACATTTTCTAATTTCCTTCTGTCATATTTTGATTTGAATAATTCACTCGCTTGCACGGAATATTTAAACCGATTCTCAGAATATATGAAATTTCTCTCTCCGCAAAAGTACTGCATCCCGTTGTACCTACAACTTTTGGTATATTTAATAATACATATATATATATATATGTCAGTCTCTCATTTCGACAAAGCCAAAGGCCTCTAATCTTGAACAGTCTGTACACATTGCAAATATTCGATGACGGAGCTGAGATTGGCACGTGATAAATTAATACTATCTCTAAGGAGTTAACTTAGAAATGTATGCGTTCACTAATAATCTGTACGTTTTCTAATTATATAAAAATGTGAAAATATCTCCGGTTAGCTCATTACCCGCAGAATATGTGACTGATTGATCTTAATACTATGTCAATCCGTGTGGTGTTATTTATGCTTATAGGTTAGGGAATCACTTTCATTATACATTTTTATTTGGATTTTTGTTTAGTTTTTTCTTAAGTGTGTTTTTTACATTAAGTATTTATATCTAATACAAATGATTTGGACACGGTTGTATAGTTTCAAGTATTTTTATCTACAACTAATACTTATATAGTTTCATGAATTATTTGTATTTCATAATTGCAATCTATTTACACATGGCTATATAGGATCAAATAACTAATAATAATATTCATAAAAAAGTTATAACTTCAAGTAACTACTCTTAATACAAATAATTTACAGTTATGTTATCAAGAATTCCTCTAAAATACGAAGAAATTTTAAACAGATATGTTTGACCAATGTATTTTACACATAGATAGGACCCTAACAGGTTCTTCCACTCCGTAGACCTGGGAGTAATGCAAACTAAGTATTACTCTACTCTCTCCAGAACTGGAGTCTTACTGCCAGATGTAATTTAGTGTCATATTCTGGACACCACATTACCGCCAAGTCAAGCTAAAAACACCGGTTTCCGATTTATCACCGAAGTTAAGCAGCAATTGGCCTGTTTAATACTTAATTGGGTGACCACTTAAGCAATAGCAGGTACTGTAAGCAGCTTGAGTCCTTTGTTTATCCAAATGACTTGGTTCGACATTAAATGACCCGAAATGGGTTGATATGCCGTAAAACAAAATAACAAATTGTACATCACTTTTCTTTTTGTGTGTGTTTGTGGGGGGTATCTCTGTAGGAGATACAGTTGGCATATTTTAAGCCCTGTCGACAGGGCATAATGGTTTAATGCCATGGTACCCAAAGTGCGCGGTAATAGTGACATAAATATGAGTGTATAAAGATGGCGCTAGGAATCTACTGGGAAACCAAGTGGGTGCTAGCATGAAAAAGTTTGGGAACCACTGATTTAACTCTGTGCCTACCAAATTTCCCCCACGGCTGTTCCAAATGTTCTTGGTATTCTTTACCTGTATTATGGGATATTTCAATGTTCACTATCTATTCACCAGAATGCATTCTATTCAAATAAGTTTCTATTATTATTGTATTCTGTGTGTTTCTGTTCAATTATGAACTAAACCAAAGTTTTTGTACTTTGGTGGGAGAGTCGCTGTGAGCTGCTTAAAGTTGGCAAATAATTAAAGGATCCTATCGGTTCTAATGTTCTGGGCAACGAAGGATGCAGAGTAGAGTTTTCAAAATGCATGACTGGATTAGGTGGTGCAATTTAACACCCGCAAAAAAAAACGGCAGGTAAAAAATGTAGTCCAAGAATGTTGAATTTCACAGAGACGAGAGTCCGATTCATTTGAGTCGTGGATATTCCTTCTTCCAAGCGATCTCGATCAACGTCGGATGTCTACTTTGATGGAATTAATATTTAATCTATACGAGTTACAGGTCAACCAACCCGGGGCAAGCACGCCGTTCAATCAAAAGCTGAAAATTGCTGGGTGTTGGTGTGGTTGTATATTGGGGGTAGAAAGACGCCTCTGAAAAGTTATAGTGCATTCGGCCATGGCGAAGCAGAGCGCTGATTTTTATCTAAGAAAAATGTCAATAGTTGCGAAGCCGTACTGCCGTTTCTTTCATGGACGACATGGCGCCAACAAGAGACGCCAAATAAGACTGAAAAGTGTGTTAAGCAAGGAATTACCCCTATATCTTTCTTTTTTTGTGTGTTCTTGTTTTGATTGCATGGCTGGACTGTTTTCAGTTTGTGTTAGACAAAAAAGAGAGGTTTGTGTGGATTGAGCATTGTTTATCCCTGCCAATACGCAAAGATTGTTTACCACCATTTTTGCGTATTTTACATTGATATTGTATATAGTAAGCTTTTCTGTTATTTTTCTTAATTAATATTGTATTGGATATGAAATGTTTCATGAATACAATTGATTTCTTGATAGATTTATGTTAATGACATGTCAACCCGTCTAGAGAAATTTTATGCCGATTGTTCATTGTACCTTCATATATAAAGGTTTGTGTAGTTGATACTTAAGATATTGGGAGGGGGCGAGGTACACAATTATATCATATCAAGTATTTCTATTTAATACAAATAAACTACACACAACTATATGGTTTTAAGTAAATAATAACAATATTGGAAAAAGACTGGAGGAATTTAAAATCAGATAAACAATCGAGAACAGATCACGGAATTGTTAAGTCGGCTAGTATACTCAGAAGAGTCTTGGGGACCTGAGGAGACTTGCTTTCGCTCAGACTCTAGTAAAAGATTAAAAAAACACGCAGGGATTGAAATAATAATCAAGACCTAACGGTTAAGACGAGTGAAATTTTTTTTTTTGGGGGGGGAGGGTCTCCTCATCCGACGATTAGCCATCAATGAGAAAACGGTCATCAGTGATTACGTTATACTACTATGCATAAACAGGTTCATTATTTTGCCAATGGCAATATTACTAAGTGAAACGCATAAAGCATTGCTCTGGATTTGTACTTTGCTCTTCTAGTTTACTTTCAACAAAGATAACTTATTATCCCACTGCTACCTCGACAAATAAAATACAAAGGAAAAAATACAACTCTATTTGAGGAAATGAATTAACGGAAGACAAAAGTGAACATATGCGATGTGGAAAATAAAATGAAAAAATCTATGCCGACAACATAGATTCCTTTGAGTCTCTCTCTCTCTCTCTCTCTCTCTCTCTCTCTCTCTCTCTCTCTCTCTCTCTCTCTCTCTCTCTCTCTCTCTCTCTCTCTCATCCATTGTTCTTGGCATGTCCTCTAGATCAGTGTTTCCCAACCTATGGCCAAAATGGGACTTGGCAAATTCCAGTTAGGCCACAAATTTTTAAAATATTTACTGGGCCTCCAAGCTACTATATGGGCCACAGCTTATTGAATGGTCCATCAAGATTTTATTGACATTTCTGGACCATTAATTTATTATTATAAAATGTGTGGCCTACCTGAAATTTGCCGCGGTCCATTTTGGTCATGTGGTCATAGGTTGGGAATCACTGCTCAAAACGACATCCACTGTTTGTACAGGGCTGATGAATGTAAGCTTTCGCTGCTCAGTCAACACTGGTGTGTCCATGCGGAGGAGTTCATCGGAGAACATGGTCTATGAATTTTTTCTTACTCCCACAGCAGTATCAGAATGTCCTTTTCGTCTGATTTGGCCGTATAGATGCTCCTTTGTAGAGCGATGCTTCCAGGATTTGTTCAAAACAGCACCCAGCATCGTTATCAAGTTTCTATCTTGCTTTTTTTCTAGGCATTTAGAAAAAGATATAAAAAGAATTGATCTTAATAGATATAAAAAGGTAGGGGGCGTTATTGATACAAATCTGAAGTCTAAGAAATGGCGCCACAGGAAATGAGATCAAATAATTAGCATTCATTCGTCAGATGATTTCGATCTGAGAGGCGATGAACTTTAACTTGTTGCAGATAGAAGCCTTAAAGAATGGATCTGGTGACCCAACGTTAATAAAAAGAGATATATTATCAAAATATATCAACGAATGTCAAAATCTGTAGTCGGTTTCGGAAAAGAGAAAAGGTCATATTTCTAAAAGTGCCCTTCACTATCATCTGCACCCACACAATTCACAATTTGATTGTGGGATGAGAGAATAATTCCATGACGATCTTTCTTTTTCCACAATTTTTTTCAATTAATATTTTTTAATAAGCAATGAAAACTGAAATGAAATTTATATTTAATTTATATTCAGCTCTTGCGTTTTTATGTTTTCTTTCAAATGATTAATTATAAGATAATTAAATTTGAATAAGAAATTATTTATGCATATGAAAGTCTGTATCCATAAAGAATGATTTACAATCCCTTATCAACATGACTGTCTATTTCAAAACGTGGGAATATATGTGTCTATGTGTGTGGGAATGTATATATATATATATATATATATATATATGCGTGTGTGTAGGATATATATATATGCGTGTGTGTAGGATATGTATATGCGTGTGAGTGGGATATGTATATGCGTGTGTTGAATATATATATGTGTGTGTGTGTGTGTGAATGTATATGTGAGGGAATGTGTGTGAATATATGTGTGGGAGGAATATGTGTGGAAAGATATATGTGGGGAGGTAATATATGTATGAGTGTGTTGGTTATATATATATATGAGTATGTTTGTATAAAAATGTATGTATTATATTAAAAGTACGGAAGTTCTTGGTACTCATAGAAATGTATTGTTTGGTTTATCTTAAACTCAATTTCTTATTTTATTTTCATTAAGGACAAGATCTTTACACTGTAATGTATATAAGAGTCTATATTCATAAACAATTACTTAAAATTTCTTATCAAATTAATTATCTATTTCAAAATATGTATAAGTAAATGTCTGTCTCTCTCTCTCTCTCTCTCTCTCTGTTTGTGTATATATATATATATATATATATATATATATATATATATATATATATATATGATTGTGGAAAAAATTATGGGTCTGCTGATTTTTTTTTTAATAATAACATTATTATTGTTATTATAATTAATTTGCAATGTGAGTGCGTGTCAATATGCATATATTTAATACATATATATATTTAATGTGTGAGTAGAGTATATATTTACCCGCCACAATCAGGACAGAACACATGGTCAATTTTTAAACGAAGTAAAGCTGGTTTGAATTCAGTCTTCCTTTTACTAGACTAGTTGCCTTTTCAAGACTAAAGAACCCAGTCTGCCTAAGTATTTACCTATAGCTGATGGTAGTGGAAAAAAGAGATCGTTTCATGTCTTTCCCAAATGCATTAGCTTGAAGTCAAATACAAAGAGCCTCAGAGTCTCAGTTTGTTTACGTATATTTATGAAGGTATATATAAAAAGGTAAATGAATCATCAGATAGTTTAGTCTACTTCGGAATAGATACATTACCATTTCTATTTTTATTATTTAGCTGTCCTGCCAGCGCTTTCAATTCTGTTGTTTGATTAAAAACAAGACTATATAAAGAATAAAATATGATAAAACAAATATATAGGACTAGAAATTTTATTCATCTATATATAGGTAGGAGATTTAACTTTTTATATCCCGGGCAACGCCAGGTAGCTTTGTTAATATTATGTACATGTCTATATTTTATATATTAACATTTGTGTATTGAACCTTGATATTTTAACTACCTCATCAATAGACTGTTTTACCCTCGCTGAAGCAGTCTTTATACTACGAAATCTCGGTATATAAATACCAGTGTCTGTCTCTTTATAAGAATTAGAACATGTCACTCTTCAGGCTTCACTTATCTGCATATAAAAATCTGCTAAAATACACAAGCGTTTCATAGACCCGCTGGACTATGACCAGAAACTACAAAAAAACGTGTCGCGCTATATTTTTAGCTTCCGTTAAATTGAAAATACGTCTAATGAGATAGCTGAAGAATACATGGATAAATAATGAGAAAACCTGTTACACGTGATTTCAAAATGTGTATCTCCGGTCATTAAAACACTGTCATCTGATAGACAACAGTCTAGTCGAGAAATAATTAGAACAACTTGATGCTTTTTTTTTTTTTTTTTTTTGCTGTCAGATTTTGTCCTCCAAACTTTTCCTCTGTTCGGTCCACTCGAAATTCCGTCTATACAACCATCGATTCAGACATTTTCTTCCGCTCCGTTCAATAGCGTTTTATTCTTTGCTCTTTTTTTTCTTGGCTTTTTTGGCTTTTACTTATTATTTCGATGACTATTTTTGTTAGAAATTGGCTTTTGTTCGCATCTCATGTCTTTTTTTTCCCCTAGAAAAATCGAAGCTAAGTTTGAAGCTTCTATTACACAAGCCAATATATTTTGTGCATTGGAAAAAGATCATCTTTGTTTTGAGAATTCCTCCTCGCCTACGCTATTTAATATTAATATTTCTCATTTTGTTAAATTGGTTTTATTATTAGATTTTTTTATTACATCGATAACTATTTGTTCTTCATTACCACCCATATGTAACACTGGCCATAACAGTTACTTCTAAATAAATAAGGCAAGGTAATCAAAATAGATATATCTTGTTAACAGTTCTGGATATATGGAGAGTGTATAGTAGCCCTTATTCGCAATTACTACCAAGTCCAGTCTCTGCCTAAAAGTGATCGTACCTTTTTTAAAGGCATATAAAACCATTTCGAGTCATTTAATGCAGAATCAGGTCACGTTTTATAAACAAAGAATTCTGGTTGCTTACAGTACCTGCTCTGGCTTAAGTCATCACCTAATGAAGCATCGAACAGACTCATCGCTGATTAACTTCGGTGATCTAGCGGAAACCGGTGCTTCCAGCGTGTCTTGACCCTACTGTACGTGTTAAGGTTGTTTGGATTACATCTCTCGATTAATAGGGGACACGAGAGGTAATTACCTTCCAAGTTTATCAGTAGGCGCTAGGTGGCGTTGAGAACAGCTATATAAAGGTGGAAGCGCCAAAGTAAAATCCTCTTTCAACCTCCAGCCTTCACAGATGTAATACACACCAGTTGCGTTTCCAGTCTAGCGGACGATGGGAGGGGGCTTTGTTCCTACAGAATTTTGAGTTGCATGGCACACGAGAACATGCTCAACATTTAAGTGTTTATCCTTTGCTCTTTTATCAGCAGCTTTAAAACATTCATTTACTAAAATACTATGTTCCTATTAAGATACTTCTTTCAAACAACTATGTATAAACTCCTCCTTGCATATGTCATGTCTGTATTCTCTATAAAGTTTGCTAAGGCAATAAAATATCCTTGTTATCACTACGTTGTTCTTATATTTATACCGTACGGGTAAACGATACTTAACTAAACATCTTTATTAAACAGTTGTATCTATGCGTCAAATTGAATTGTTTTAAAATTATTCATATTTGATAGGACCATATGCCAAAAGTCTCTGCAGAAATAACTAAACAAAATTGTAAATATGTATGTAGAATTAACGTGATTCCCCAACCTCATAGAATAACCCAAGTAATGATGACATACCGTTCAAATGAATTAATCAATAAAATATATTAACAATAAAAAAGATGTTCTGCTTTGGTCAGAAGAAAATATATCATTAATAATAAACCACCAAGAAAATTCACTCACTACAATAGACCCGAAAGAAGATTAAATTTTCCCCGAATTCTCTAAACTAGTCTCACTTTACATTTTCTTTTTATCATTATCAAATTATGAAAAAGAGGTGGAATACGCAGATAATTCTAAAATGTGGAAAAGACCGTTTATACATTATAACTTTTTTGAGGGTGGGGTTCCCGTAGCATAGCAGCCTATGTATTGGAGTGCAGGCAATCAGTCTAGGAGAAAGAAAACTCTTAATTCAAAGCTGTTAAACTCCGCTTAAATTGACTTGTGTCACATCCCGCTCGTGCGGAGGCTTTGTATATATATATATATATATATATATATATATATATAATTTGTTGGGATTAATAAATAAATGAATAATAGCCATCATTTTACATTTAACCTATGTACAACTCAGGCAGTCATTAAGATGGCTATAAGCATTTACGTGTAAATACTAATACGCTTTTCGTTGTATGTTACTTTATAATAAAACTATATAAGAGTGTGATTGGTATATTTTCGATAAAATTATCTGAAAATAGTTTCAATGATTTTCAGCACAAAAGAAGGAAAAAATATATATATTAAAAGCAAATTCGCAAGCAAATAGAAAAACAAAAATTCAATTTTATTTTCACTGATTAACTTCCATTACTTTTTCCTTGCAATATTTTTTTTTTCAAGAACAAACATTAAAAAAGGAAAGGAAAACTACGCATGTTGCAGACATCTTGCTTTTTTTTTTTGCTTTTTATTTGCTTTTTTTTTCTGAAAGTGCACATTCGTCTACCTTATCGATCTGATCGACCGCGATCGATAGGCGTCGACTTGTGTGTGCTCAAAATTTAGACCAAGTTATCGATTTCATTCCTGCTGCTTTTCGCACCAAGTTCGCGAAATGATAACAAGGATATCACAGCAATATGACCATAACAAGAGGAAAAATAATTACTAGGATAATGGTCAAACTAATAAGGCGATCACTGCTATTACTGTTTATTGTATGAATAGGAATAATTATATTAGTAAAAATACTCTAATGTTTCCTGTTAGAGAGACAAGCATGTTGTTCATATGCCATAGAATAGACGTTGAAAGAGAGTTTACTTGAATCACAGTAGTAAAGCATTTACTTCTAAATACGCATTTACTTTGCTTTCATGAATGTTACGGGGGTGGCTTCTATTTGTTTTGTTTTCAGATTCAAGCCACTGTTTCTAAAGAATGGACTCTGTCATGCATACATTTTTTATGGGAATGACAGAAAATTCCGTTTTGAATCTCTATCTTATAAATATATATATATATATATATATATATATATATATATATATGAGAGAGAGAGAGAGATGTTTGGTATATTTATAAGTAAAGAGTACTCAATATCATTTAAGTTAGGGTAGAGAAAAGATGAAGTCAACAGCCCTTGACAGTTTCTCGGCTTTCAAATGAAAGAAATACACGAACACAAATAATTCAGTTGGTTTAAAAATTGCATTGGCGAGAAACTGTCAGTTGCCAAGTATCGTTGACTTCATGTCTTCACTACCCTAACTTATATATTAAATAGTTATTTACCCATTTAGGGCAATCTGATTACTATGTTTCATATATATAGACACACACACACACACACACACACACACACACATACATATATATATATATATATATATATATATATATATATATATAGTACATGAAACAGTAAGGAAGCTCTCACAGAGGTGGGGGTAAACATTCATTAATTTTAGGTTATATCTTGCTATACTGGACAGTGTCTGTATTTAACCAATCCCTCTGCACAAGCAGGATGTGACACAAGGCTATTTCTAAGCAAAGTTTAACAGTAATATATTCGGGGGAACATAAAGAAGTGTGTAGATAAATATATTTCAGTGTTTATTCTTGGTAACCAAGAAGCGAAGGACAAAAAACACAACGCCCATCCAAAGATGAGACCCGAAGAAGATTAACGAACATACATACAAACGGTCACAGAGACTCAGTTTCTCTCCAGCACACACATACATACATACATACATACACACACACACACACACACACACACATATATATATATTATATATATATATATATATATATATATATATATATGCTATATTTATAAAGAGTGCTCAGTATCATTGATAGAGCATATATATCTCCCACAAGCTAAAACAAACTTCCCAGCATGTTCAGAAAACCTAATCACCGATGGTGCATCACACTGCAGTATATAATGAAAAATACAAACACACCTAATTCACTTGGTTGGAAAATCGCATAGGGAGAAACTGACAATTACCAAGCGCCGTTGACATTGTCTTTGCTACCCTAACTTATCTATATATATGAGGTTAACGGTTTGCGAGAAGCTCAAATTTGATAACTCTATCGCATCTGCGAATAATTATAAAAGCTATCGACAAAACATTCACTTGCATTTAAGAAAAAGAAAACAAGTAATCAAAGAAATTAAATTAAAAATGTATCATAAAATATTGTTAATCATTTTCAATCTTTTTTTCTTCTAATAACCTGTTTCTAATTTTAATAAGCAATGTTAAAGCAAACCATTTACATTAGTAATTCATATGAAAAAGAAATCGATACATTTGTCAAGTTATACCTCAAGCTACTCAGAAATGTGTTCAAGACGACAAGAAGCTCTGGTATTGGTATCACAATTTTACAAGGACATGTACACACAACACACACGCACATGCACACACGCACAATATTTATATTAATGCACGTTCAATATTTATATTAATTTAGAACTCACACAAATTTTTTCCATGGATCTTGATGTTCAGGTAGGCAGAAGATCACACACAGACACACAGACACACAGACATATATATATATATATATATATATATATATATATATATATATATATATATGAAACCCTTCACACAAGTAGGATGTGACACATTGTCCACTTCTTAAGCGGAGTTTAACAAATCTAATATGTACTATGCGGTGCAACGAAAAATGAACTGGTGATATAGAATATCAATTAGTTGAATTACTTTTTTTTATTTAATTTGTCTTTTCTAGATCCCTGGTGAAAACACCTGGCTAATAGGTTTTTCATTAAATCCAAGAAGAGACTTCTTCAAATGACAGACCGACTGGTTTATTTTTTAAATAGGTGTTTTTATAGCTATGTTTTTCAAAGCAGGTTAATTAAGTTTAATATCAAATCCAAATGGCTATGTTTGCAGGCGGTTTACTCATGTCTCCCCGTTTTATTATCATTTGTTTTATGTTTATATATTTTCAATTCTTTCTATGATGGTGAAACTAGCATCTCTGTTAAAGTCGTGACCGTTTTGAAGTGTTGTCCGATATGTATTCACATTAATCTATAGATTTGATTGTATGTCTGTAACTATTTAATCTAAATTAAGAATGTATATTCTGACTTTCCAGCGTATTGTTTTTGTCAACGCGTGCAGTCCAGTTAGCAGAGGCACCATGCATTGATCGGAATAATACAAATATTATGTAGAATCTCATTTTTGTTCAACAAATGTCTTCTGCAAAAGTGGAATATTTTCTTCTCAACCACACACGTTTTTTAACAGGTGGAAACCGATTTCTAAAATAAATTTAACATATAAATTGAAAATATCTGACTCATCAAATAATGGGCAGTTAGAAAACAGTCTTTAATTAATACATCTTTGAGGTAAAGATGACAGACAACTTTAAAATTTTGCCTTTCATCATATCAATTATGATGACTGTTCTATTAGGCAAATAACTAATATATATATATATAAAATACCACAAAAATGTGACTTGTAGCCTCCGGCACCCCGCCATCTCATTTTAATCAAAATTATTTTCTGGAGGAATTTTTAAAATTTATTTCCTGGATTAAATTAGACTTCCGCACCTAAGAATACCAATTGTATTTCCTTTGTGTTCAATGGAAATTTTCATGATTAATTTTACTCGAAAAATTTCTGGAACGAGTGTTGCCGGAGTAGCTGCGGATGCCAGTTTAATTTGCTTTCTTGTTCGTATTAGACATTTTTAATCAATTTTAAACCAAAATATTTCAGTCGCCACCGCTGACTGTTCTTCTCACTCAAATAGCTTCAGAATACTACCTTTTCGTTGTATTCAGAAAAATTAACGTTCCATTTATTCTTCATTTCTATCTTGATAAATACAGCTTTAAAATCTGTATTTTTGACACACCTTGCATTCTGAAAAAAGCGTTAAATTTATTGTTCCTATCATATTATACAGCTTCAATATCGATACTTTTGACACACCTTGTGTATATATATAAATTGTGTGTGTGGAAGAGAGGTGACCGTGGGCCAGAAAAGTATTGCCTCCCATCAAGTTTTTTTTTATTAAAGCAATAAACCTACAAAGGAAAATATAACTATTTCTTGTCCTATTGAAATTCAGTTGTAATTCTTCACAATTTCCTAGAAAGAAGTATCAGAATCATCATGGACCACAGTAACAAAACGGGTTCATCGGTGGTTTAGTACTAATTAAACTATGTACATCCAAGGTACAGCTAGTATATTGCAGTGAGATTACCGACTTTATTATTTATACTATATGATTTAATTGTTCATCTGTATACTTGCATATCTCTCTCTCTCTCTCTCTCTCTCCCTCTTTTCTCTCTCTCTCTCTCTCTCTCTCTCTCTCTCTCTCTCTCTCTCTCTCTCTCTCTCTCTCTCTCTAATATATATATATATATATATATATATATATAAATTTGTGTGTGTGGAAAGATTTTGAAGTGAAACATGTAGGCTATAATCTGAACACTTCTTTGTCTGTCATTTCCTTGTTATGTTTTGTCTGTGATGACAAAATAATTACATCAAGCGACATAGCAAGTATAAAAACAAAACAATTTTCCATCCAGACGATTAAAAATCTGATTCTTCTCGTTTGCTTTTTAATAAACAACTCATTTAACTTTTGTTTTCTATGACATCAAAGACCAGACGACAGACATTCAAGCTGATACAGAAATATTAGCATATAATCTAAAACAAAATGATCTATTGCCTAGCATTTTATAAGCCTTTGTCTTTAGTCAACTTGCGTTGTAATTGTATGTTTCAACTGCTTCGCCCGAGACCTGCAATGACCTCACAGATTTTATTCCATAGAAATGTTCAATTCAGTTACAATTTAATGAAATTCCACGTTATTCCTTTTCTGTCGGTATGTCAATTCGAATGATATAAACGATTTGAATAAAATACTAGACGATCCGTGAACTCCATAGATATCCATTATAACAGCAGTTCATGTTGATATCAATGCTGTGAAATATTCTAATTAATTCTTCATATTTACTTATTGTGATTTTAGATGATTAAAATATGCTGTTAGGAGCAACCAAAGACCCATATAGTATAACGATTAACCTGCAAATCAGTCAAGAAATTGCTTTATTTTCTGAGAGCATTTCAAGTGGATTTTAGTGCAGCTAGACTTGCAGACTGCGTCAGACCGGGATCAAAACTAGACTGATTTTTTTCAGTCAGTCTCTACCAACCGGGACATCTGCACAATCCACCTAAGACACTGTATTTTACTGATATAAGTATATAAAGGCATCTAAGAGTGTTTTATCCATTTTAAGGAGAGCTTTGCAATTTTAGCGTAATCAGTAGTCACCAGTAAATTTCCTTTTCAGAGTGCTTAAACCACCAGGAGTGGGTAGCACACACAGAAATATATATATATATATATATATATATATATATATATATATATATATATATATATATATATATAATATATGCCAGTTGAGGTCTTCGTAGAAAATTAGGCGCACGCATACTCTTTCAAAATTTTGTCATTGTCAGTTTCAAATGCATTTTTGTAATATAAGTGTTATATTTTTAACCTACGTACTAATATCTTTCCTATTTTGCAAATTATGACCTTTTTAAAATGTTTCAGAATCGGTAAGTGATCTCAGGCAAGGATGGCTATTCCACTAATAAATCTTTTTTTTTTCTCCACCCACGAACGTTGATAAAGTTGTCCAGCAATAGCCTGAACTGAAACACTGGTTGCTGCTATCGAAGTTAAATTAGCTCCCCTTATTTTCAACATGGCCTATCGTGACACAGACACATTATTTGCGGATGACAATTACATCAAGTGCATCAGAGAGGAATTTGCTTCTTTTTAGTGTTTTTTTTTTAATTCTAAATTGTTAATTGATTCATATTTTGTTTGATGCGCCCATAAAACCTGTCAATACGCCATTCTGTCACCGTAGTTTTAGTTTGCTTCACAAATTCTGTTTTTATTTGGTAGCTTTGCCGTTAAGTAAGCGACTGTTCATAAAAACAAATTACGCTCATAATTTGACATTAATTTCTGTATGGATTGCAAGAGTGTCAAAATTTACTTTTTTTGTTGATTTTTAGTAAAAAATAAATAAATGATTTTAGGTCTAAACCTTTTTCTGAGTTTCTTTCTTTTTTATATTATGTGCGCTGTGGAGTTTTGGTATTTTCTGCTATTCTACGAGTTTCCTTTTCGCTATAATGAAAGGCAAGTAGGCCAATTTTAGAAATCGAACATTAAAATAGTTTTTTTTTTTTTTTTGTAAAAACACAATTTTATTATCATTATTTTGCACGACAAATCGATTTTTATTTCACAGAAAATTTATTTTTGTCTGTTTAGTTAATTGTCATTTCAACGAAAATTGGATGAATTCGTGTTGAGAAGCAATTCCCATATGACTATGAATCCTATGCAATATTCCAGGAAGAAAAATAGATTCAATACGAGAAAACTGTTATTCAATTTTAATTGTAAATGATTATTCAATATAAATGTTGTTTTTGTAAGAAGCGCTTGCCGTTTATAGGTTATCTTCGTAGAAAAAAGAGACAGTGATCCGAGTTCAAATTCTGGACGAGAATGTTTGCATTTCATATAGCACTAATACCCTTGGAAAAGGTAGACCACTTATCGTGGTGTAATGATTAGCAAGCTGCTCAAGCAGATTCATTACTACTGAATAGCAGGTTCGACTCTCGTTGGTTGTCCCTCAGTTCCGACATTATGTCACGACCTACGCGTGGCGAACGGGTTGGGTAGATATCTACCATTTGGAAATGTATAAATCCAACTATTCTCCCTCCAACTTTGAGTAATAGTAAGGCAAATTGGGCTCTTTAATCTTCGTATAGCCACCGGTCTAGGAGAATCAAAAACTCTTACAATTTGACCTTG
The DNA here is from genome assembly GCA_023376005.1 of Doryteuthis pealeii. Lineage (NCBI taxonomy): Eukaryota > Metazoa > Mollusca > Cephalopoda > Myopsida > Loliginidae > Doryteuthis > Doryteuthis pealeii. The sequence continues at coordinate 128,679,709 of CM042139.1, forward strand.
TGTCACATCCTGCCCGTGCGGAGGTGTTGGCAAATACATATACATTCTTATTATGGTGAAGAATATTCTTTACACTCTTGCCTGCAAACCCTGAAATGAATTTTAGAATCCCGCCAGGAGAATACAACTTTAATAGAACCTTTTTAAGGCTTAACTTTTATGTCTTTGACTCATTCATTTTTGGAAGGAATATTTTTCTGATATAATTCTCTTTTTTCTTTTTTTTTTTTCTTTTTTTGCTTACTTCTATAATAATAAATTCGAATGTCAGTGTGTCATATTTTTCATCTTTACTCTTAAAAGATGTAGCCCAAAATAACATACGCTTTTGAAATCAGGCTGACTCCATGAGTAAATTAAAATCATTTCGGTCCGAATCCGGATTGAAAGTTTGAATTTCAGCGATTTTTACGTGATTTTTGTGACGAATTTCTTTTGTGCGATAATAATTGTTATAACTTGGAAATTTGGGAATAATCGATTCTATGCTAATGGTTCAAGAATTGGGAATGGAAAAAATCTACTTTTACTGACCCCGAATAGAAAAACCAAAAATGTTGCTAATCATGCAGCTTTGCAATAAGTTCCAAAGAGAAATTATATCATTTTGATGAAAACTTTTAATTCTTTGAAAAATATTATTTAATTTTAATATACTATAATACGTACTCAATACATGAAGTGTTATTGTTGGGCCCAAACTTCAATCAAGAGCCTTCCGTATGATATCATTTAATTGCCGCTGATAGGGCGGCTTTTAAGCCCGTGTTACATATTGACTGCTCAGCTAATAGGTCAATCATAATATAACTCGGCATTTGAACAAAGAAAACTTAAAAGGAAAAGGTCGCCTCACCCCTAAGAGCATCTGGAACATTTTGGTTTAAAATTAATTAGGTAAGTCGAATTTGGCCAGAAAACACATATAATTGCCATATGGAGGAGTGTCTCATAAGCATAGAAAATAACTATAAACAAGGCCCCTACGAAATATAGTTAGTTTCTTTGTTTAATGGTATAAATAACTTCATGGGTTACTTTTTTGGAGAACTATAGTGGTACTATTTAACCTACAGCTCGGGGGAGAGATCATACCTTTTCCACGGGTAATGGTCCAAAAGTGAACGTAATAGCTTGACTGGAGTTCGAACTCGCATGCTACAATCTCACCGTCCTGCATTTATCCACAACACCATGAAAACACCACCACTACAGTTTCCGAATGTAAGGTTGGTTGCTTGAAGGGAGAGAGGGATTTCAACCATTGGTTTATTTTATGCCGGATACGTTTTTGTTTTAATTAATTCTAGTTGGGGATTCAATCTTTTAAAATTTTAAACTTATTTTTGAACATATATTTTAATCATTTAAAAAAAATCTATTTAACCAATTTATGGTAGCCAAACATGTACTAATACTCCGGGTCAGATTTGACCTTGGGGTAATGGCAATGAATAGGTACTCCACTTTTTCCAGACCTCCAGAATTGGAACCTCACCACTAGATGGCATTTAGCGTCATACCTAGGATACATGAATGTAAGGAAAATATTGTATTAAACGACAGAAACCACTACCAGATACAATAAATAATCAATTATCAAACTAAAGTATGTTGACATTAAACGTCTTTTTCGCGCATAAAGAGGCATTTATCAAGTGTTATGGAAAATGTGAGTTTTCATAGGCGTGTAATATGTGACTATTTTTATCCTCTTGAATTTTTTTATATTTTTTAAAATCCTTTATTTGTGTAGCATTTGATGCATGGAGGAAGAAAAGATAATAATTTTCTCGTGGGAATAATGTCTCTTTAATAAGTTGTAAATGATTGTTTAAAGTCTGGTGAAAATTATAAGGAAGATCAGCTTTCATCAAGGCGACTTTTAGTCATCAAACAAAGGAGGACGAGTCCCCGTGGCTAATGTACTGGACTGCGACATCTTAATAAGCGAGTTCGAACTCCAGTTTCGCTATTATTTTCACTTTCTGACTAATGCCCTTGCGAAAGGGATAAACCTCCTCGTTCCCACAGTTATGGGTTTAATAGTACCATTACCACGTCTACAGGGATAGCCCTAGCTTTAGATAACCTAAGAAGGTTGATATTTCATTAAACAGAGAAATCTATCATCGACAGAGATTTACTTCTGTTCCATGTGTTGATTTAAGAAAATGTTGAATATATTAATCGAAAAAAAAAACTCTAATAAAGTGCAATGAAGTTTAGAACTTTGGCTATAGTTTCAATTTTAGATTAAAAGAATCGATATTCAAATATTCCCATATATATATATATATATATATATATATATATATATATGTATATATATATATATATATATATATGTATATATATATATATATATATATATGTATATGTATATATATATATATATATATATGTATATGTATATATATATATATATATGTATATATATATATATATATATATATATGTATATGTATATATATATATATATGTATATATATGTATATGTATATGTATATATATATATATATGTATATGTATATATATATATATATGTATATGTATATATATATATGTATATATATATATATATGTATATGTATGTATATATATATATATATATATATATATATATATATATATATGTATATATATATGTATATATATTATATATATATATATATATATATATATATATATATATATATATATATATATGTATATATATATATATATATATATATATGTATATATATATATATATATATATATGATATATATATATATATGTATATGTATATATATATATATATATATATGTATATATATATATATATATATATATATATATATATGCATATATATATATATGCATATATATATATATATATATATATATGCATATATATATATATATATATATATGCATATATATATATATATATATATATATATATATATATATATATATATATATATATATATATATATATATATATATATATATATATATATATATATATATATATATATATATTATATATATATATGCATATATATATATATATATATATATATATATATATATATATATATATATATATATATATATATATATATATATATATATATGCATATATATATATATATATATATATATATATATATATATATATATATATATATATATATATGCATATATATATATATATATATGCATATATATATATATATATATATATATATATATATATATATATATATATATATATATATATATATATGCATATATATATATATATATGCATATATATATATATATATATATATATATGCATATATATATATATATATATATATATATATATATATATATATATATATATATATATATATATATATATATATATATATATATATATATATATGCATATATATATATATATATATATATATATATATATATGCATATATATATATATATATATATATGCATATATATATATATATATGCATATATATATATATATATATATATATATATATATATGCATATATATATATATATATGCATATATATATATATGCATATATATATATATATATATATATATATATATATATATATGCATATATATATATATATATATATGCATATATATATATATATATATATATATATATATATATATATATATATGCATATATATATATATATATATATATATATATATATATATATGCATATATATATATATATATATATATATATATATATATATATATATATATATATATATATATATGCATATATATATATATATATATATATATATATGCATATATATATATATATATATATATATATATATATATATATATATATATATATATATATATATATATATATATATATATATATATATATATATATATATATATATATATATATATATGTATATATATGTATATGTATATATATATGTTATATATATGTGTGTGTGAGTGTGTGTGTGTATAAGTTAACGTAGCGTGTACTTGGACTCAACCACCCCTGGTTACTGACAGTTTCGCGTCTATGCGATCTTCAGACCAAGTTATATATATATATATATATAAAGAAGAAATGTAAATGAATTACACTAAAATTAAGAAATGGAATAGTCAAAGGTTTTTTTGTTTTTTTTTAATCTCAGAACTCTTTGGATTTGCACCAGACAAATTTTTTTATGGAGAATTTGACTACAAAGAAAAATCTCTCAGAAAACTTCAATATCGAAAACACTTTAAAGAATTTGCCAAAAATGGCTTTCAAAATCAACAAACGAAAATATCTTCCAATAATTTTTAATAATTATTTTTTCAATAATAATCATTTACACAGATACATCATTTTACCTAATACTTCGACCACAACCATTATTCGACCACGAAAATCTACATAAACTTTGAATTAAATCGGTGATAAACTCCTCGAAATCAATCTGAAATGTCAGCTCCTACATTAAAATATAATCCATCTGAACACCTTTTGTTTTGCAATGTTTCCTATGCTCTCTCTCTCTCTCTCTCTATCTATCTATCTATCTATCTATCTATCTACGAGGGGAAGCTTTTAGAAAAAAAATCACAATCTTTGTCTCTAATTGGTTTATAGCAAAAATATATTTATGTTTATAGCAAATATATGTTTTGAAGCTAACAGAAATTGTTCTCGTCTTGAATAGATCTGTCATCAAATCTTTGGTGCCTGAGAAGTGCAAACCATTAGGAATTTACAGAAGAATGTGTGATGTGTAAGGTGAAACATTATTAATAAATAGGTTAAATATGGAGTTGAGAGTTGAAAAGAAACACTAACTTTTCTATAAAGAAAAAATTCCGGACGCAGCAGACAGACTTACTGTCTTCCGGTCCACGAAAAGAAACATGACTTTTGATTTCCTTAAAAAAGGTGCAACTGTAAATTGTGCTTTTTTTTCTATTGACAACTAGTCGGTCAAATTTCACATTATTTATTGAACGACTCTCCCATATAGTAGAAAAGTCTTACGGAGTAGCATATTGTCGGTATCAGCCAAAAAGCGAGGGAGTCCATCCCCTTTTCGCTAGTGCTAGAATAAGGAAATTATTTTTGCTGAGATGATGCACCTCAGCTACAGTTCATTCTCATCACTTTACCGCACAGATCAGATTACTCAATCTGAGCTACTTATACGTTAAGTTGGCGAGGACCGGTATCGAACCAGAAACATTGCGTTTCTAGGGTAATGCTCTAAAATTGTTGTGAGCTATATTACATTTTTATTCCAGCAATACATTGAATAATGTACATTTTTGTATAAATTCTGATATAGTATGTTCAGTTGTAGTTTTGCAATAAGAAATAGTGTACACAGATGATGATACAACACACGCAATGTAATTATTTCAAGATAAGTATATTTTCAATTCACCGCACAGTTTTAAAGTGTAACATTACATTTTTTATAAACTGTTATAAGTGTTTAGGATGCTTTTAAGAGTACTTATCCCTCAAACCAATTCTTAAAACGTATATCAGTCAGGAAACGTCTCCAGAGATGTGTACATTATAAAAGGAATATTGTGTAGCAATTTCTTTTCCGCAGGTGAAATTCTGCAATACAATTATGGTTTGAGAAGAAAGTACAGGTTTGTTAACAAAAGGCACGTTTACTCTGAGAGTCCTAAGTTATGGAAACGAGACTAAACCAAATATTAAGGATTCGAGGACTAAGGTAATTAGACCTATATATATATATAAGGTGTGTCAAAAAGGTATTGAGGTTTTGTTGTACTTTTTGACAGACCTTGTATTCCGAAAAATTAACATTTCATTAATTGTTCATTTCTATCTTGCTTCAATCTCGATACTTTTATGACACACCTTATATATATATATATATAGTGTGTGTGTGTGTGTGTGTCTGTGTGTGGTGTCTCTGTCCACCCGAAGATGCAATTAAAATCAAACCCTTATACCAAGATCAAAGAAACAAATATTTTCTAAGATTTTTGTGTGGAATACTATGGTAGTATCCATACCCCCCCCCCCAATTTATTTGGATTAAAATTACCGGCTGTGGTATGAGAATTTAGGTAAAAACTGTACGCTAACGGGAATAACTCCGATAATTTTGAAAATTCAATAAATTTCCTTCTGTTCAGTAGAATCACTTGCATTAATGAAAACACTGTTGATATAGCGTCTTATTCTCTTTCAAAAAATATTATTACGTTATTGTTAAATGGATCTAACATTCACAGATTTCCCTCACAAAATCTTTGCAATAAGCACATCGAGCGATAGGTACTGTTTTCCAATGGTGGGCAATATAAGATTTCAAAAGTGTATATTTAATTTATCCGGATACTATATAACCCGGGCAAGACCAGGAACATTCAACTCTCTCTCTCTCTCTCTCTCTCTCTCTCTCTCTCTTCTCTCTCTCTCTTCTCTCTCTCTCTCTCTCTCTTTCTCTTCTCTCTCTTTCTTCCTCTTTCTTTCTTTTCTTCTTCTTTCTTTCTTTCTCTCTCTCTTTTCTTTCTTTTCTTTCTCTCTTTCTTTCTTTCTTTCTATATATAAATTATTTTCTGTATTAGAATACCGGCAAACATGGCAAGTATCTCTTGGTAGTTAATATATAAAGAAGTATCTTTTGTCTGTATGTATAAGGAAAACTACTGATAAACCATGTAACCTGGAATTTTCATTTAAGAACACATTGTTCTTAAAGAAATCTAAGACAATGATATGTAAAGAAGAGGGTTGTTCCTTGAGATAAGACGTGAAAATGTTATTATCCTTCAGATAAATATCATTTAAATACAATGATAAAGGTAATGAGAATATTAACGGGGGGTAATGTAAGTAAATAAAAATGGACAGACAATTTTGCCCAACGTGACATCCTTATTTGTTTTATGTTTTATGTACGGCATTTATCTATTATAAAGATTGAGATTTCTTAATCTGTTTTTCTTGTTCTTATCCTTCTTTCTTTTTTACTTGTTCACCTCTTTTACTAGGAAAGAGATACCCTTATCTCTTATGAGGGCGTACCATCATGGTGTAATGTTTGCAAGCTAGTCTTGCAGATCCATTACTACTAAATATCGAGTTCTATCCTTGCTGGATGTGCCATACTTTGTAACCTTGTGTCAACTCCTACACTTGAGACTAACTAAACTAAGCAAGATAAAAATTGATGAAAATATTCTCTATCTAGAGAAACAATTTACTAATTTTAATTTAGTTTGGCACAATTGTCGATCACCCGGTAAGAATCGAACTCACTGACCACGCTCTGCTAGTCTGGATATCTAACTACGCAAGGCATCCTCTTATATCAAAGGAAGTCTATTCAAATGTCCAGAGAAATAACATTTCTTATCCTAAATTGTAGAAGTATATATACATTTTCGGATTGGTGGTGACAATGCAATCATGACTACTGAATAGCTACTGAATGCTGTGTCCAATCCTTGCTAGATGCCCCTTACTTGTAATGTTGTGCCACATCCTCCACAAGGCAAATGGATTGGGTAAATACCTAGGTACTCTCATCTCTAACGATTTGAACACCGTAGAATGTATCGAATAAAAGGATTTGGTAATATAGCAACACAATGAAGGACTTTTATAATCTGATTAATGCAGGGAAGCTAAAGACACTTTAAATTATAAACACTATTATGAACAATAGTATATTAACTCATGTCTAAACACACACACACACTATATA
>CM042139.1:128692465-128757465 GCA_023376005.1 Doryteuthis pealeii
TCATATACAGCTACTCATGAGTGTGATGTAAATGTTTAAAATTGTAACATCATATATATAATGAAACGAGCAAATCTCTCATGTAATCAAGTCAAAAAGCACAAGCTTACAAAGGAGGTAATAATATAGGCATACTGTGTCTGGAGAAAAAATTATGTATCCTAGAACATGAGGAAATAAATGATTCAATAACAGAAGCGAATTGATATCAAATTGTAGATATTTTCAATTGTCAATACTTTTTCATGTGCTGTTTACCACCTAACTCATTCCATATCTCTCACACACACACACACACACACACACACACATATATATATATATATATATATATATATATATATATATATATATATATATATATAGTCATCCACAGAAACGTGTTTCGACTTATCAAATCTATTCTGTGTGGCTAGACATTTTGTAAGCTACCTACAGTCGGAATTGAAATCCGATCGGCTGGGTGTCAGTCCGGCAGCTTAACCATTAGGCTGTCTTCACTTACAGAATGGGAAGGGGATTTTAACTGTCTTTAATACACACATCGCTTTGTGTGTAAAGGCCGTCACAGAGTGCTCCATTCCATATATAGAACAGCGTATATATATATATAATTTCAATTAAATGTCATTTAAAATGAAGCATGAAAAAAATAGATAAACGGTTTTGCTGCTATACTTAGGGAAATCCTATCCCATGTTTCATTCGAACGCCCTTTAATTGTAAGTATATTAAGTTGTTTCAACATTTACTTTACCTATTTACATTAGTCGAATATATAGGCCATTTTCATCAGTTTTACATAAGCATAAGGGGGCCGATACTTCAATATCTATATATACGATAGAAAATGTTAAAATAATCACAGAATAGATAAGTACTAATGATAGTATTTAGACAAAGATTTAAAAAATACTAGATCTGAAGTTCAATTTTGCGAAATAATAACTTCAAATAATGTAGCAATAAAAAGTAGATAGAATATATTTGTAACTGGATGTTCAGATATCTAAATTCTTGTGTAGATTACATTTTGTAGTCCTTTTGTTTTCTATTTCTTCAGCAAAACTGCTGACATAATTTGAAAAGGGAAATCAATGATATGGTAAAATACACATATTGGTTATTTCCTTTTTTTTTCATTTCAGATAAATGGATACTTATTTTATATCTATATATCTGCAAGCCACCCTTGCAAGAATATTTACTAATTGGTTCTCAGATTATATATAAAATGACCTTTTCTAAATATTATTGAAGTTTTTTTTTGTTTGTTTTTTGAGAGTTTAAAGAAATTTGAAACTCTATATGGTAATTTTGCTGAATTGTAGGATGATGATGTGAAATAGATTTGTGTACTCAGCAATTTATGATGAAATGAAAAGAAATAAAATGTTTGTAAATTTTATTCCCATATTTGTCTGTGCCTCTATATGTACTTGTATGCATTTTCTTATTTCTAATTGACTTTTATTTCTTTTTTCAGGTAAGTGTTCCTGTCTTTTGAATTGAATTTTGGTAACCTTGGACTAACCTTTCCATATTTTCTGCTGACATTAACAGGTATTGTAATGTTATATAACTGATACTTTTCAAAAGTTATTGAAAAAAGAATATTAAAGACCTTGATAAATTGATTCAATTACGAGGGTGACTCACAAAGTAATGCCGTTTTGTTTAGACCAGGTATAATTACCAGCACAGTTGTTTCTCTGTGAATCACATTCCTACTTCTCCACATTGTCACCGTTTCTGTAAATAGAAATAGTCTACCAACGAATGAGAGCATGTATCCCTGCCCCATAAAATTCTGTTGACTGTTCTTTGAGCCACTTCCTCACTACAGATTTCACTTCCTCGTCACTGGAATAATGTTTGCCTTTCAAACACTCTTTGCGGGCCAGATGATTAGAAACAGCAAAACAATGAAAGATTTATCAGATCATTTTACTTCATATAGTAAATAAATTTGGGATCGGTACGCAATAAAAATTGCTTCCTCCTCTTTCACTTTTACATAATGCGTGCTTACAATGTCATGGGTTCTGTTTTAACTTTATAAGCGAATGACTACCGAGACGAGTAGACGGAGATCAATCTCTATTCCCCTACACTAGTGTTGATATGATACGCTTGATATAGCATGTTGGGATCAGTTCACAAAGGTGACGGGAGCCAATAGATGTCCTCCACCCGAGGCGGAAGTGGGACTGGGATATTCTATGAACTCCACTATATATTTTACGGATTTCGTGATTCGATTGTTGTTTCTCTTTTGATGACTGGGGTGTAAAAAGACTGTCCCTCGAATAAGGAAGAAGCTTCTACGTGATGTCCATTGCCAAAATCTTCCTGATTCCACGGCCTCATAGACAGAACGGAGAGAGAATAAAACGACGAAAGTTTCCAGCACTAAAAATTGAGTTGTGTTTTTGTATGTTTCCCTCTCACGCCATCAAATAGCCTCATCGACATAGCAGTCACTGGTGACCATGCTACAGACATGGGTGTGAACACAGTGACCATATCAGAGACATTAAGTCGGGTGACATCGCAACAGATATTCATTGACAATATTCCATGAACAAAACGAAAATTTCTGAAGCAATATTTGAATTAGATGCTAGATGATACACCAGAACACGAAATGGGGATATAATTTTCTTGAATTTATCTGTGTCCAAGAACTCATTGATGAATTGTTCATTGAAATGTTATGACAAGATAACAAATTTCATAAGAAAGTCAAGCGGTAAACACACACAGGCACATATATATATATATATATATATATATATATATATATATATATATATATTTGTATGGAAACAAGTCTGCTACCATTGGTTTCATGCTATCCAAACTGAATTGTTTAAGCGGAGCAATCATCCGGCAGTGAAAGTTTTTTGAAAATGATCAAATTTATTGTTTAACTGTATGCGCGTGTCACTATATATATATATATATATATATATATATATATATAAATACGAGACATGCGTTACAACACTTCGATATTCATTTTTAACTTGTAAAGAAAAGAATTCATCTTCGGTGCTTTCGGACATTGTATTCTAGCAAATGCCCATGAAACCTGATACATTGTTTATCAAATGTTCTGTAATGGGGATAACTGAAAGCAGAGCACGTGCAACGATCTTTCCGTGCCAAAAAATAAAGTAAATACTATTAGCGCATATTAATGTGTTTGTGTGTGTGTGTTTGTGAATGTGAATATGTGCCTGTATGTGCATTGCCACTACTATCCAAATATATTCGGTGGAGCAAATTCATTCATTAACACACTAAGAAGAGTCGTTTTCACCTTCACTGGAGTTCAAATTTTCTTTACGAACACCTTCATTGTGTTGTAAGAACGAAATGAGAAAATAGTTTTGTAAAAGCCTTTAGTTAAATTATTCCTGCATATTGTCACGTATCTTTCCTGGTTTTTTAAAGCTCGGAAGCTTTCACAAACTACAGCCGAGAGCTTCATATTAAATATTTTAATTTTAGATAATCAAGGAGGATTAACTTATAATTATCTGTAGTATGCACCTCCAAACGGAAAAAAGATTAGTTCTGCTTTCTCTGTATGGAGCTCAAAGCAAAAACAGTATCAAACAGATTTGTGTTTACATGACGTTATTCGCATACCTTTTCACAGAGATACTCCGTTACACACGTTATTTCTTTTAAGTTACGAAAGACACAGCGAGTGGAATTTATGCACTTCTGTGCATAAAGAAAGATAAACTTACAATTTATGGGGTGGCATAATGGCTAACGTGTTGGACTATGACATTGTAGTAAGCGAGTTCGCACTTCAATTGCGTTATTTACGTTCACTTTTGGACTACTATTCTTATGAAAGGTATATTCCCTCATTCACCCAAATCTGAGTTAAATAGTGCCACTACTGTTTTTTTTTTTTTACTAAGATGCCATTGGCATTAAATTATCCAAGAATGTTGATATACCATAAATCAAAGAAACCATGCCAACCATAGCCTTGAAATTAAACAAATACTTGTATATTTACTTAATCATGCCTTAAATACCATTAACCCTTTCGTTACCGTATCTGGTGGTCGTTCTTAGTGTCATTTTTATTGGCAACAATCAGCTGGTAGCTCCTAGTGTCACATTTATTAGTAAAAGTGGGTTGGTAGCTCTTATTGGCACATTTATCAGCAAAGATTGACTAGTAGCTTCTAGTGTCACATTTATCAGCAAAAATTGACTGTTTCAAAAAATTATGCTTAAAAATCTTTAAATTACAATTTTATAATTATCGAAAGAATAATTGAACATAATAGTCAAATTTGATGTAAAAAATTGAAAATAAAATAAAAAACACGAGAAAACCTCAAAATTCTGCAGCGGTTAGAACAAGAATCTGTAAACGGAAATTAGAAAGAAATTTGACGATAACTTAATGGCGTAAGAAAATTTACTAAACTCTCACATAGCACGGCTTTAGAAATGTTATTATTTTGGTGCACACTATTGAAAGTGTGGGTTTTTTTTTTTTTTTTTTTTTTTTTGTATGAGTTCATTGTTTTGAGAATACTTTTGTTGAAAATGTTTATAGAATTATATTAAATGAATACTTTTGCTTTTGGTAAGAATATAATTATACTTTTGTTTTTGGTAAGATTATAATTTTAAAAGGATTTGCTGAGGCTTCTTTGCTATATTATATGTAATTGCCAATCTTTACTGTTATATAGATTCCGTCTAAATATAAACATTATCACTGGATTTCTCAAAAGATTTTATTCGAGAAATGTTTTGTTTGACCTTGGTGCAAAGTTTGTTTTGAATTGCATCCGCAGATAAACAAAGACACCACAAACGTAGATGTATACTGTAAAAGGACTAACGCATTGTATAACAACAGAGGCGCGTTAGGAGGGTAAATAAAGTACATTTTGGACGCTGTTACAGAAGGAATCGTGATAATTTGTGTTCTCGGTGGAATTTGGTGAAATCTACTAATTTATGCTTGAACATGAACCTTGATGTTCAAGCATGAATTAATGGCTTTCACCAACTTCCACCAAGAAAAATACACAAATTATTACGATTCCTTCTGTAGGTAGAATTTTGTTATCTAAACAAACTTCACAGAAGAAGTATTATCTGAAGTGATCTATGAATATTATTGCTTTTATAAATAAATATATCAGAAAAAATATAAGAGATAACTAGAATAATGAAGGAGTGCACCCACTGGTACTCCACTTACAGCGCTCTGTCGGCTGGAGCTGTAGAAAACACCGTCTGTACCTCTATAGAGGAGTAACCTCCCGCAATGGGACCATCAGTTGGCCGTGGGTGGTGACCAGTGGTACTTAACGACGGAATCCTTGTGGCTGAGCAGTCCATGACATGCAACACTCTTAGACCCTTTTTAGGCTCAATCAATCGGCTGGTTATGTCAAGCCCTAGCACCTATGAGAATGTCCCTAGCCAATTGCTCTTATGGCATCCCACATTTCTTTTTATCATGGATGTGCTTGAAGTCTGTGACTGAGGGTCTGTGTCCTGGGTATGATGTTAAATTGTATCTAGTGAAGTTCCTGTTCTGGAGCTCTGTGGAATGTGGTGTAACCCTCTATTGCCATTACTCCCAGGTTAACTCTGAACCGGAGTGGTAGTACCTGTTAGGGTCCCCTCTGTGGGTTAAATAGAGCAAAAAATGAGTTTCTGATTTGTTTAAATTTAAAAAAATTGAATACCCACCCAGAATGAAAAAAAGTCTTCGCCATAAAATAACCAACAACGGTTGACATACCGTCAAATCTAACCTTTCAAAACGAAACTTGACTTACCTATAATGTGCGTATATAATTTTTAACATGGGAAGTGTGTGATACTGTCAGGTAAGATATGCATGATCTGGCCCAGCAGACTGAACCCGCAGTTCACCAAGACGTGCTATTGGTGAAAGCACCGGTTTTTGCTAGGTCACCGATGTTAAGCAGCGATCGGTCTGTTCCCTTCTTAATTTGGTGACCACTTAAGTAACAGCAGGTACTGTGAGCTACCTGAGTCCTTTGTTTATCGAAATGACTTGATTCGGCATAAAATTACCCGAAAAGAGTTGATATGCTGTAAAACAAAACAAATAGACAAGCAACCAAACAGAACTTACTAAGATCAGCAGGCCATATCGGCCATTTAGTTTTTTTAGTTCTATTTATTTCTTTGATTTTTAACTTATATTCTTAAGTCTTTAGAGTCATTAGACTTCACTGAGCTTAGTAGGAATTTGTTTTCATGAACACATTTAGATATAAGTTCTGATCATTTACTATATATATATATATATATATATATATATATATATATATATAATGTGTGTGGTATATAAAGAAAAATGAAAAAACACAGGTTTAAATGGGTTAAGTGGTGAGTTTATTGGTCGTCGCTGCAGTGCTTCGATCTATTAATTCGATCATCTTCAGAGCATTTGTTATTAATAGATCTTCAGGGCATTTGTTATTAATAGATCGAAACACTGCAGCGTCGGCCAATAAACTCACCACTTAACCCATTTAAACCTGTGTTTTTTCATTTTTCTTAATATACTACATACCATCGGATTGACTTCCTTTCTTCACACACACACATACATACATATATATATATATATATATATATATATATATATATATATATTATATATTCTGGTTGATGGGTGAGATAGTTGTGAATTTCCTACCTATGCTAGAGGTTGGAGATCCAGCTTAGGTCAAAGTTGGAATTTCTCACGCTAATTTTCATTGCAGACATGGCTTCTCCACTTGAAAGATCGACGCAATAGATTTTTACTGCCCATTCTTCCACTTGGCTTTGTGTCGGGTAAAATTAAAATGAGTAGATGTCTAGATTGAAATGTGATCGGACGCTTAGCAATTTCAAATATGTATGAAATATAATTCAATTTGTTTTATTTCCCAAACAATGGCATCGGCGCAAGAATCAAGGATAACATCACTCTTTGCAGTCATTCTTTGCCTCTATATATTCTTTGTCCCTCCTTTTTCTGCCTTTCCTTTCTGACTTTTCTTTCTTTTCATCTTCTTCAGCCATCTTTCCTATTCTCTTTCTTCTTTTTGTCTTTGTCTTCCCCTTCCTTTCTATTTCTCTGCTTGCCCTTACTTTTTTCTTTCTTCTCGACCCGTCTTTCTTTAATCTTTTCTTTCTTCTCGGGGCCTCTCTTTAATATCATGTTTCTCATATTTCTGTACTTTCAAACGATATCGATTTCTTCTTCCTTTTTATCATTCTTTATTTCTTTTCTTTACAATGTTATTCCTAATCTACACACACACACACACATATATATATATATATATATATATATATATATATATATTGTATTCTCAATTGTTTTGTTTATGAAATTGAAATGGTCGAGAAGAGAAAAGGAGTAAATCAAATTTAAATAGACCTAATATGTAATTCGTCTCCATAATGAAATGAAAGTTAAATAGGCAAAGGTAGCCGGCATCTATTTATTTCTGAGAAAGGTTTTCATATATATCTTCGTATATATTTTTTTAATATACGAAGTAAATTATGAATAGATATATTCATAATTTACTTCCTATATTAAAACAATATATACACATAATCTGATATTTATCTGTATATATGCAAAACATTTATATGTACGTTTGGGTTCTCAATTTATGTTGAATCCTATCAAGGAAACACTTGATTCAATTCACACCCACTCATATACAGACATATATATATATATACTTATGAACAAATTACATAAGCATGTAAATGAGGTGTAATGTGAGAAATTACATAAATAGGTTGAGCTATGGAGGAAATTATTTTAATATAGTCTTAACTTCGCGAATTAAAGGGTGAAACCTTTAGTTTCCATTGTTTCTGGGTTTTCTTTTAATAAATCGACCACTTTGCCCGTAAAGTGCTCTATATCTTAAATACTGAGCACTTTTTGCTTTGTTCTGCACATAACTTTTAATGTAGATGAAAACTAAAATTTAATATATATATATATATATATATATATATATATATATATATATGAACGTCATTTTTGTAATTATTCAGACCCCATCGATACAATGGGGGTATAGATTTTTTGATTGATTTTAACGACATTTCAATCTGTCTCGTGAAATTCTTTAGCTAGATTTTAGGGAATCTAATTCATTATTCTTTTATATTTACATTTTTGTGTTGCTGTTTCTTAAGAGTTGTATTCATTTATTTATTTTGCAAACGGTTCTATCAGATATGAATAATTTTTAGACATATCTATTTAATCCACAGGTTCGAATCTCCATTCCAATTCAGAGGGCTTTCACGAGTAATGTAAATAAAGGGTTGTCTATACTAAGTCTTTAGACCTGTAGCATCATCAGATGCAGTTAAATGTCAAACCCAGGACAGCCCTTTTGTTAGTGGGGGGGGGGGTCTTAAAAAGATTCTTAAGATTCTAACACCCGCTACTGGAGAAACAATTAGCATATTCAAAGCCCCTTCCCCGGCGGGATGGTATATAATGAACGCAATTAGAAAATGCTAATTAGTATCCTTCACTCCTTTCTAAATACATGTATCAATGTCGTCATCGATCGGTGCAATAACGGAGACCAAATGGGTTCAATGTCTCTTTTTAATATGTTTAATCCTATTCAATTTTATCCTCCCCTTCATTAAACTACCCTTCCCTATCTTTGTATTTTTTTAATCTTTTCTTTTCACCCTCTCTCCGTTTATACTCATTAACCCTCTCCTCATATTTTCTCCTATTTTCTACATTTTGTTTAACTTCCTCCATTTAAAAACAGATGACTTTCTCCTCATTAACCTTACCATAATTAACACCGTTCTAATCGACATCATCACTCTTTCCGTTTAGCCAACAGCTTCATGAATGTTACTACTATCGCCGTTATTTGTGAAAAGTCAAGAATTACTAATTTAAAGTTTAGCAGCAGTAGTTGTAAATTCTATCCAGAAATTTGATCACATAATATTCGCAATTCCCAAGATGATTTTTTCTGGCTGTTTCATTGATCTGACTGTCTCTATTACGATATATCAGTTTATTCATTAGAGAGTTTTCCTGTCTTCTTGGTATATCAACTCACATTCTCCCTCCTTCTTCTCCTTCGTTTTCTTTATCGTTCTTTTCTTATTATCAGTCATTGGATTTTGATTATTATTATCATTACTAGCAAATATATGCACCCTCCGGGTGCAAGTATTTAAGTTTTAATGTAATAAAATATTGTATTAAATTAGAAAGGCTAATGAAACTAAATAAGAATACAGATAAAAAGATTTGAAACAGAGGAAGTATAATAAAAGATTTGAAATAGAGGGAGTATAATAAAAAATGGAACAACTGAAACTTACTCCTCCATCACTCTCGTCTTTCATTGTTATTTTTCTAATTTAAGTATTTAGTTAAAAGAGGAAGTAAAGAATAAAATGACAGTTATTTTATCTTGTTAATGGATTTCATTTAAGATTCATTGAAGAGATTTTTGCTTATATTCATTAAAATAAAACCAAAAAGTTAGAAATCAATAATACTAAGCACATATTTATTAAATTCGATTTTTTAATATTAATATGCAAATTAGCCTTCCCGTTCGCAATGTAAACCGCTATTTTGTTGTATATATAAATATAATTGCATTTAGTCTGTATGTAGACATAGCTAACAGTATTAATAATGTAAGACAATTTTATTAATAATTGAGGTTTAGATGAAAATAAAATCATGGAGAATGTGATGTCAATAACTAAGAGAATTGTGACTTGAGTAGGAATATAGTTTCGGTTACAGACAGAAAAACACACTATCTCCATTATAATAAGATTATTTCACTCCTTGAGAGCTTTTCATTCCCGCCTTAGTGGGTTTTCACTGGAGGATGACAACAAGTCTCTTCTGGACTCTTCTGTGTATTCTAGCCGATCCTGACTTAGTGCTGTCGTTTGGATGGTTTCAATTCATCCAGACTCTTCTCCAATGCCTTGGGGACCGTTCAAAGGGCATCACTTACAATTGGTAAGACCTTTACTTTCATGTGCGATAGGTTTTTTTCCGATCTCTAGGCGGATCAAAGTATTTGTCTATTTTTTTGTTTTCTTTCATTTTCACTCTGTGGTCTGACGGGACGGAAAAATCCAACAGATAACTAGTACCCTTGTTAATTAGAAATACGTCTGGTTTCCTAGCTGGGATTAGGTGATCCGTCTGTATCTCAAAGTCACAGAATTTTATGCGTCTCATCCACTAGAAAATATTCCGGTTTGTAAATGTTGAAAAGATAGAGCATTCAGGTATCCCCGAGAGGAAGTAATCACAAAAGGATATATATATGGTGAGTGAGCTGGCCACGGTATACTCGTAGTGAGATTAAATATTCCTGGAAACACACTATGTTCACCATTTCACGGCATTACAGCCACTAAAATGACATGGCTGCTGTTGCTGAATGACCTACCTCACAGCCGCTTACGACATTCTACCGGCTGCGCGTCGTCAATTTTAAGTCCGCCAGATCATCCTGTCGAACCCTAACTTGACTTTTGTGACTTTTTCATAATCCTATTTCTTTTATTAAGCTTAGAAATCCTCTTCTCTGTCTACGTCTCTTATATATATATATATATATATATATATATATATACGCATACACACATATATATTGTGGGGGGTTTGAGTGTATACATGTGTTTGTTTTTGTGTGTATACATGTATGTGTATGTATGTATATATATTTGTGTATGTATGTATATGCACATATGTTATATAGATATATGTATGTATATATACTTATTTGTGTGTACCCCCCCACACACACACACACATATATATATATATATATATATATATATCGTTTCTCCCTTGTCTGGAATTTATTTAAAGAAAAATTATATTTATATATAATGAATGTTTTTTTTTTAATAAAGAAAATAAAAATGAAAATCGAAATTTTCTGGACGATAGAAATGGTTTGGACGTTCAAGCAGAGTTTTATCAATTTTCTCAAAGAATTTTTTAAACTTTCTTTTTCTTTTCAAATATTTGATTTTAAGCGAATCGCTCGACTTGACTCATTCTGCTAAAATAAGAATTCTAAGTCGAGCGTTCAACTTAGCATAGAAGGATTACAAGAATTAGATACACTGACCTAACTCCAACTATTTTTAGTTGAATGTTATATATATATATATATATATATATTATAAGTGTGTGTGTGGAGCAAGAGAGAAGAACTATTGACATAAGAAGTATTCGTTTTGCACATTTATTATCTATATCTTAAGGAAAAATGGATAAAAACTTACGAGTTTCACATTTCCGATCATTTTATAGGTACAAATATCATGGTATTGTACTACATTGTTGTGCATAAAGCACTGTAAATATGGTACAAATTACAATTATTCAAGTGTTGAATTTTTAATCATAAATGTGTTCATATATATATATATATATATATATATATATATATATATATATATATATATATACTAGAAAAAGAACCCAGTCCATGACCGCAGTAAAATTTTTTAACAACACCAGTGAGAAAGGGAGAAAACAGGAGTAAGAGAGGATGAGAGGAAGTATTTGATTAACTTTTTAAAAAATCGACGAAAATGTGTATATTACAATGTTTTTAGGAAATGCTTTTTGGGTTTAAATATAAAATATTATTTTTTAAATGTAATCCTAAACTTGTTTTAAAACATAATCTTATTTGAGAGAGAGAGAGACGAACAGACTGGGTGAAAGAGAGTACCTAGCCTGTTGAGTTAAGGTGAAATGTATTAGTCTAATTCATTTCCTTTTTTACCCAATTTTTCTTAACTTTATTTTTTCCTTACTGTGAAGAGTTCTAGAAATTGGTTGATTTTTTTTTTCGGAGTTATAAGTCGACACGTACATACCACATTATATATATATATATAAATATAATTTTTAATCAATAAAACTATTTAGTGGTATATGCACAGAAATGCAGAACAATATCACAATAGTTTAGCCAGTATCGAGACGTCTAGATGCTGGTTCACCAGATGATCAGCAACGTGAAACTTAGAGTTGTGAGGTTTTATTATTATTCTATTTCATAGCTGAAAATATATTGCGCACGTACATTCACACACACACACACACACACACATACATATATATATATATATATATATATATATATATATATATATATCAGGCATTCTACCATATAAAGTGCAATGGAGCCAGACAAGAAAATCAGTGGCATTGATACAGAATGTATTCCTGATAACTTCGCTTTCCGAATTACAAAGCAGTTTCAGAGCAAAAGAAAATAGGCAACGTCTTAAATCTGAGTATTCCCCAATTGACAGACATCTCCTGCAGCATCAGTGGAGAAAAATGCTTTATTCCATGTATCTCCAGTAAATCATACTCTGACCTACAATAGACGTGAAAGCCACACCTTAGGCTTCGTTCGCGAAAACAAGACATGGTGATGATAAATTGTAAACAGTTTTATCAGTTCTGTTATTCTTAATTTAGTCTGTAACAAGTTCGAATAGACATAAGAAAAAACTTAAATAACAATGTGTGGAATGTTTGCCTTTATTCTGAAGATTTTAAATCATAGTTTATTTTGGAGCCTGAAAATGTCAGCCACAAAGCAGTCCGGTACAATTAAGGATTTCTTCAGAAGCGCAACTGTGATTATATTATTTTACACGCGTTTATTTTTTTATTTTATTTAATGGCACATCAATATTCACTGGTTATTTAATGCCAAATCAATCCTCGTAGAGAGACAGACGTGGTGCTATCTAACCCATAGCTGGGGAGATGAGTGTGTTCACATATTTCCCAATTGAATTAGTCCTAAACTTTACGTAATAGTGTGACAGGAGTTCAATCTCGCTTACTCGGATGACGCATTTCAGCACGTGAGCCACTAAGCCACGACGAGTACTCCAACACGGGGTTGTATCGATATATTACTTTAATTCTCATTGTTATATATATATTAGTCATCCACAGACACCGTATTTCGACGTATCACGTCTTTTCAATACGGCTAGACATTTTTAAGCTACATATAGTCTGGATAGAAACCTGATCGATTCAGAATCAGTTGAATAGCTTAACCGCTCGGCTATCGTCACTTACAGAATGGGAAGGGGATTTTTACTGTGTTAATACACACATCTGTCTGTGTGTAAAGGCCACCATAGCGCACTCCATCCCTTTTTTGTAGGATATATATATATATATATATATATATATATGAACACAGCTTGGTAACTGGCAGATTTTAGACTTTGCGATCATTGAACCTATACGATCATTGTGGACGCACATGGTGGGCTTCACTTAATATAATGTTGTGTGAAATGGGTAATGGTGATGAAGTTTCTGCATAAATTAAACTACCCTACCCATTTTACCTCACAAATTTAGCTACACTTTCCAGTATGACTCACACAACTATGTGTAAAGAGAAGGCCACCACGTGCGTCCATTTGGTCCGATGACGAGAAATTATTATGGCATTCCATTGTCAAGACCTTTTCTCGAGAGATCTGGTGATGGAATATAGCACAGTCTGAAGTGGTTCAAAGCTTTTACGGTGAGTGTAATATACTTTTCAATATATCACCTTTCCTAGGTAAATTAATCTTCGACAACTATAATACGGCAAAACTCAAGTAGTCCACCCACCACACCTACTCTGACTCGTTCCTATCCCTACATAGAGCTGTCTCTACGCTACCCTCCCCAACCTACACGCATCAGCGCCGACCCAGGTAGAAATCCACCACCCAACTATACTACCAGACCGAAATCATAAATGACTTTAAATACAACACTATACTAAACAGATTAGACACCTCTACAACATAATGTCTTACATTTTACTCTAAACAACTCTCACTATAGTTTAACGATTATAGTTTCAGTTAATTTAGATTCTTCACCTCTCATATTCATGAGCCCCTAAGAAGCTCTCCACACTTTTCACCGTTTCTTGAAAATCATCACGTGAACTAGAACTAACGCTACAACCAACCTTTCTCCCATTTTTCGGAAATCATCCAACCTTACCAAACAACACTTCTTCCATCTCAAGTCCTGATGAAGGTTTGTTAAAAAAACCGAAATGTTATAACGTCAACTTCACCATCAAGAATAAATTCATCTTTCTGGAATACTTCGTGTTTTTCTATTTTCTACACACGAATATATACTTATATATGGGCACTTTGCCATGATGTAATGGTTCGGAAGCTACATTTGCAACTACGTTACGACTGAATTTGATCCTCACTAGGTGCCCCATACATACGGCCTTGTGTACAATGTAAACTATGATTTTATTTTGAGAGGCTCAGCCTCATAGTGTAATGATTAATAGGCTAGCTTCGTACATCTTTTAATCAGGTAGCGAGTTCGAGCCGTGTGCTAATTCCAAGTTTTGCTTAGTTTTATATACGCACTTTGAGTGGCGTACTGATTAGAATGATAGTCTAGTTGACTATTTTGATAAGTTTGATTCTCATTGAAACCTCCTAACTTTAGCCTTGTGCCAATCTAAGTGAAGCTGAGTAAATGACTATTTGCTGTAAGGTTTACATTATAATCTATGATTACTTTTTAAATTATGGAAGTAGTTCAAAATACTCCGATTCTTTGTTCCCTAAAAATGTTAAGTTATTTACTAAGCTTAGCTTAAATGTGACACGGCCAGAAGCATGGGGACACCTAGTGAGAATCGAACTCATTAACAATGGTCTTCTAATCTATCTTCCTTAACAATACACCACGTGATGTGTCCAAATCTAAAAATATTAATGGATGTCTTCATAATCAAACAGAAACCGTTTTTCTACTCGATCAGAAGTTAGATTTAAGATTTCAAAATTTATGATTTAAGCCTGGAGTCAAAGTTCTCTTATTTTGTTTACAGTATTTTTATCGAAATAATTCCATTAAAACAATAAATATGAAAGAATGTTTTTGAAATTGAATATATTCGCGCATCTGACAAAGCAATATTTTCAATAAAACGGATGATCTATTGGATTGGAATGTTTAGATTTCTGATAAAAGATTGAAAATCGTTTAATATATTCTACGTATAAATATCCCAACATGAAGAAAATGGAATTTGTTCATTTTCTGTTAAACCAAAAAAAGGCGTGTTTTCTTAACATCTTTAAAAATATTCGAATAGCATTGGTTATTTATATTTATTTTTACGCCAATCAAAGATGAAATTGAATGGTTCTGCATTTTCCTATTGAAAAGAGTCTGTAAATAGACACAAGAATTGACTGCTTTATGAAAATGTCCTGTATATACTTAAAAGATACTCTTCTTCATTTTCTATTTTTGACGTAAATTTTATTTTTTATTATTCAGACT
The DNA here is from genome assembly GCA_023376005.1 of Doryteuthis pealeii. Classification (NCBI taxonomy): domain Eukaryota; kingdom Metazoa; phylum Mollusca; class Cephalopoda; order Myopsida; family Loliginidae; genus Doryteuthis; species Doryteuthis pealeii. The sequence goes on from CM042139.1 coordinate 128,707,917, forward strand.
TTCGCTAAATGCTAAAATAAACTCACAAGTTCAGCTTTTGTTTTCTTTTTAATGGGAAACCCAGTTTGAGGCTGTGAAGTTTCTTTCTGTTCATGTTGCTCTCTACTCGTTGAATGTTTACCACATTGGGTAATAGGCGTACTGCGAACAACTGTTCATTCTCTAGAAGTATATATATATATATATATATATATATATATATATATATATATACTCAGCGTAGCATAGTAGGGCACAATGCCAACTAGATGGAAATAAAGAGGAGATAAACATTAGGCCAATCTACCAGGTGGTAGTGACATGTCTACCTTGAAATTCCAAGCTTTTACATGGGCATCAAAACTGACATCTGGTACCCGTGAGAGGTAATTATTTCAGTCATGAAGCAGGCCAGATATTCACCCCATCTCTGACTTGATCGGCACGGCATATAACCTTGCAAATACTTGGAAAGCTGACCATGTGCAATTTATTTATGTAAGTAAAGACGGCGGAGTAGCCTATAATCGCTATGAGTCGAACTGCGAGGAAGTCTATCCCCTTTTCGGTAGCCTTAAACCAGGCTGGTTTTTTGCTGAGATGAAGCGCCCTACCTACCGTCAGCATCCAGATGCTTTACCGCACAGATCAAATTACTCAAGCTGTGGTATTCATGCGCTGAGTTGGCGAGGGCCGATATTGAACCCGAAACCATGCGATTGCTTTGGCGGATTCTCTACCGACTTAGCTAAAAGGTTGGGGTTTTTTTTAATACGGAGTTAAAAATGTGTTTTTGCAAATACAGGTCTTTTAATTGCATTCAATTTTCCGATGTTGTTTAATGTATGCTATTGAAAAATGTTCAGCTTTTATTTTCCCCGTCACAATTTAAAAAATGAAAGCAAGTCAAGGGAGTTAAAATGGGGGTTCAATTTACAATTTTCAAAAACATATTCATAATTTTGGAGGCACGTGGTGTAATGGCTAGAGTCGTAGGAAATTTACTCGTCGACCCGAGTTCAAATCCTAGACGAGGCTGTCTACATTTCATATACAGCTAATACCCTTGAAAAGGGTATGCATCCACCTGCTCTCCCTCCAGCTATTGGTAAATGGTAGGGCAGACTGGGCTCTTTAAGCTTGGTTAGGCAGCCAGCCTAGGAGAAAGAAAACTCTGAATACAAACCTGTTAAACTCTACCTAAAAATGACCTTGTGTCATATCCTACTAGGGGCAGAGGGGTTGGTAAATATGTACTCACAATTTTGTCTAAGAAAAGTGTAAATAAGCATTTACGTTATTATTTGTCTGAATTTCTGAGATGAGGACTGGTAATTTTATTATTTAGAATTTTTGAACTGTTGTCCTCATTTTTATTGTAATGTACTCATCGTTACGGCCGATGCGCCCCCGGCCTTCTTCATATATTTCTTGTCGAACTTAAAACCTTCTCGTCGAACTTGGGAGCCTTTATGTCGTAATCGGGAACCTTCTCAGAACTTCGACCGAACACTTTCTTTGGTCCATTGGGGTAGATTCTTCTCTTTCTGTTAACCATGACCGAATACAAGTGTTAAGCTATGTTAGCTATTCTATATTATTTTCGTCCGTAGTCAGGATTAAACCTGCAAACTACAGATGAGTCACTTAGAAGTCTATTAACTCACCCTTATACCTGTTGTATCTATTTATAGTGTTATAACTATTTTCTCTACAGCTATGGGTTAATAGTAGGACTGGACTCTAAGCCTGGTATGGAAACCGGTCTATGAGAAGTAAAACTCTGAAATCTGTTAGACTCCGCTTAAGAAATTATATATATATATATATATATATATATATATATATATATATATATATATATAAGTAAAGAAATAACAGAAGACTTAGAGATTTTGCGTTATAGTCTATTTCGGGGAGCTTAGACAAAGTGTCTAATTCTCCCGGCTCATCAGATGCGAATGATGAATTCTTAATTACTTTTAAGGCATTTGAAAACATTTTTTTTTATATTGTCCAAAAAAAAATCTGTTTTCAAATGCCTTAAAAGTAATAAAGAATTCATCATGTCTAAGCTCCCCGAAATAGGCTATAATGCAAAATCTCTAAGTCTTTTGTTATTTCTTTACTTATAAATTTGCTCTGTGACTCTAACAATAAGAGCACACATTGAGCTCTCAAACTGCGACTAGAGGTATTTCAGTCGCTTTCGGTTCATTTTACTTAAAAGTGAGACATTTAGCGTAATATACCCACTGCTAAATCTAACACCTTTCACATAGGCATAATAACCTTGGGAAAGCTATGAATCCAACTACTCTCCCTCCAGCTTTGGGTAAATAGTAGGACAGAGTGGGCTCTTTAACCTTGGTTAGGCAAGCAGTCTCGGAGAAGGAAAACTGAATTCAAACCTGGTAAACTCCGCTCGGGGTGGTCACTGTTTGAATAGGCTCAGTCCTAATTAGTAATCTAATTAGTAATCTAATTAGTAATTTAATTATTAATTAAATAGTAAATTAGTAATTTAATAACACCAATCTTTCAATTAGAACAGACAATCACTAACTAACCAATTACGCGTCATTTATGAAATTACTTCATGCACCTATCGTTGAACATTCATTTCCATAAGGAGATAAAAAAAAGTATATTAAAACTATAATTTTATTCAACATATCTCAACATTCTAATGGCCTTTCTATCTGTTGTAGATGACGCACACACTAGATTTCTAAAATTGTTCTAATATTGCACTAAATTATTTCGTTAGTATTATAAATTATTATAAACTATTAACGTTAGTATTATAAACTATTATAAATAGAAAGCTTAGGTCTAAAGTGCTGTCAAGTCAAAAGAGAGAAGATGATTTATAGTTGCAAAAAGATTCTTACAAACCATACGCCGGAAAATTAAAGAAAAACTTCCGGTATTAGGCTTTTTAATCTGCTTTTAAATACTGTTTATTGTTCGCTTTTGTGCTGAATATCATTCTTTATCTATCTATCTATCTCTTCCCTCCTTCCCCTCTCTCTCTCTCTCTCTCTCTCTCTCTCTATATATATATATATATATATATATATATATATATATATATATGTTAAACTGTACTTTATCACTCTTGTCGGACGACCTTTTGTTCGTTCCTTTCTAATTTTCTGGCCATCTTTTTAATGTCACTCTGGAACTGATGTAGCAATCCAGCAAAGGTTTCATTACGAGCGCTTTCGGCATGTCCATCTGCCATCTTCAAGTATGAAACTGATGGGATGTTTCAGGTGTCTCTTTTTAAAAAACAACGAGCTGTAACGTAGGAATTGGTAGTGGGAGGTAGTACGAATTAGTAGTAGATTCAAACAATGATAGCAGTAGAGATTTTGTAGTTCACAAGTTTATAATGTCGTGTACAAATTCAAATTCCGCTTAGGACCTTGCTTCACCAAAAATGAAAGTAGTTAGATTGGTATCATGACTACAACCTTGTCGCGCCGTTTAACACTTCATCTATGTGATACCAGATCCATTTCACAATCACATATATGCTTCCCCACTCGAGATACCGGAGTATTCTGACTGAAACCACACACACATTACACAGAGAAAGAAACAAGCTACAAATTCATGAAGCATTATACATGAAGAAAAACAAATCCATTGAATAAGATATATTACGAACATAGCAGTAATATTCTAGAATATCTATTACGCATTTCACGCAAATTCTCCTCCTCCCAATCCCCACACCTTTTCATACATTTTTCTCCCACTACTACCTGATCGTTTAACCACATCATGTGTTTAAATAGAACCAGGAACACATTCAATTGAATGCATCTCTGAAGATGGTACTTCGAAGTGTCGAAATTACTCGGGATTGAAGACTTTGGTGTACTAATCAACAGATTCCACTCTGATATTAAGAAATTGGCCTGAAAACTTGAAAGGATCGAAAAGAAACCCACCAGACACGAGATGTTCATCTTGTTCAATACTATATATATATGTATATATATATATGTGTGTGTGCGTGTGTATAAACTTGGATGGAGAGTAAATAAATTCCAGCACAATTTGCAACTCACGGTGAACATCAATTTTAATCACACACACATACACGGAAAAATTCTAACTACAGAAATATATATATATATATATATATATATATATATATATATATATATATCAGATAAGTATGAAATAATTAGAATGTAACGCTCCACGGCAGGAAATAGAAGTACATTGACAATCTTAGACCATTGTTACAGCAGGAACCAACGGATTAACGGATCGTCTACTATTTTTTGTGAAATTCTTTCATTCAAACAGACAAACAGAACATTTATAACACCATATCAAATGTAGGTCACAGAATGGTGGGAATTTTCCCAAAGTGCTAATGATTCGCTGACGAAATTTAAGCCTTCTAAACTTGTCTTTCTTTTTTTCTTTTTATAAAAGTTTTCTTCCCTCTCACTTAAACACCCGGTCCTTTCAAAAGCTCAGTACATCTGGAACCAGCTATTCAAAAAAATCTCTTCCGTAAATATTGGTTCACGTGAACGCTACACAGACACTACCCGTGTAACGCCCAATCCGATAAAAACTTCCTCCAATCGATGCTAAAGAGAAGCAATAAAATAAACTTATGTTCACGCTGTGGGAAATCCTTCTTTTTTCTTTCGTAATCGCCACGTACACAACGTCTACTTATGAGTGAATTGATTCGTAACTGCACCTCTGGGTCGTTAGATAAACACTAGACTTTTTTTTTAGTTGCAGTTATCGGACGAATACTGTCTATCATTGCATCGGGAAAAACACGGCAAATATCGCAAATGACTGAAGGGCATCCAAGAAAGAGTAGAGTTCAATAAAACTTGGGTGACAATTGGGAAATATCACAGAAGTTTCCCCAATGTACGTTTGGACGGAACACTCTGTTGTTTATGAGACTACCTTACGTCCATGATTTGATTGATTTTAACGGGAGGTCACCTCGTCTATAGTTATTTTACGCCAAGTGGTACATTGTAAGGGATAGTAAGATTTGTTATATTTCTCTTCTTGATTTTGACATTAATTTGTCTTCAGTTTGTTGCTAAATGGATTGGTAATCGCTTTGTGGGATAAATTTATAGGGGAATGTGTTATGTTTTTAAAAAATAACGAAAAAGAGATAGAAGGAGGTTGAGGTCGTGAGAACATGATGTCAGCAAGAAGACTACCACCGACCAAAGGATGGTCAGTGGGATTGTACGGCATTTCAGCCCTTGGATTGTTTTATGCCTGAGACTTTTGTTTTATTCGTCCTTGTTGGGTAGTCAATTCTTCTTTTAAACTCATTTTTAAACACATTTGTAACTCAATATTTTGTCTACTTAACCCATGGGACCGTAAAAGATACTACCACTCCGAATCAGAGTAGACCTGGGAATAATGGCAATAAAGGGGTACTCAACTCCCTCCAGAGATCCAGAATTAGAACGTCACCACTAGATGCAGTTTAACGTCATACCCAGAATACTACACTATACTATATATATATATATATATATATATATATATATAATGTGTGTGTGCGTGTGATCACAGCTAGATGCAGTTTAATGTCATACTTGGGACAGCGGGCCACAGAAAGACGCTTGTATAGCAATACTTTTGTATGTGCTCTGGTTATGCAGCGAAAAATCTCAATCCATTTTTAAAAAGCATCGTCCAGGGTTTTAACTTGGGTCGCCATGTCCATGATCATGTGACCACGATCGCTTCATTTTTACTTTATTTTCTTGGCATAAAAGTGCGTCTTTTCTTTAGATTAATTTACATTTTCTTCATCATGTATGTATTTCTTTCAAACAATGAGTAAATAGTTCGATATTCGTAGATAAGGAAAGGTGGGTAATGATACATCGAATTGATGAAAGTAATGACAAATCAATATCTAAAATTAGATTTCTTCTCAATTTGTACAGCATAAGGATTATCTAATTGGACAACATTGAATGGCGGCTTTCATTGAATGATCAAAGCAATTAAGGAAAATTTATAAATCAGTATTAACAAAAAGATTCTGATGCCATTTTATTTAGAACGGAAAATATTTGCTTCCGTACTACTCTAGGCATGTACGCCGGGGGGGTCATATAAAAGGACTATTAATTATTTCTATTTCAGCATGTACAGTTTATATTAATAATATGCTAACCATATGTTTCATTTATACAATGTATATGTGGGGGTGAGTTAAATGTCTAGCAATATTTTAATAATGTGAAGCAGAAATCGACAACTCCGGATGTTATTGCTGAGGTCGTTGATGTGACGAACCATACTAGACTGTGAGATGCCGAGCTCGCCTTTTACTCTCCGATTGCTACTCGCTGGATTTGCCTCTATAGATATCGGTCAAGAAACGCTGAAACACCAGTTCCTGCGAGATCACCGAAGTTAAGCGGCGATATGTCTATTCAAACTTGATTAGGTATCTACTTAAACAACAGAAGATTATTGTAAGCAACCTGAATCATTTGTTTATAAAAACATCACTTGATTCGTCATTAGATAACCCGGAAAGAGTTGATATGCCGTAAAACAAAACAATAAATTTGCCTCTATGGCTTTGAGCATGGCCTAGCAATCCACGCTTTCAGGCTTACCTGACCATATATGATCGTCACGGTTCTCGCATCCTGAGCAAAATTCCTAGAAGCATCTGATTAATGTACTGTTATCAACTACGCCTAGAACTTTCGCGCAACAAATGGTTTTGAGTGCTTCTGAGGTGGTATGACCCAAATGACACGTAAAGCATAATTTTCTGAATTTCTGCAGCTTTCAAATCATACACAAAGTGAACCAATGCACAACGTGTTAGCAAACCACCTAGCACGTCACTGCAGTGAATTCAAATCGGCTCTACTGCGCTTAAAAATTTACTTTTTGTGACATATATCTCCCTCTCTCTTTCTTTCTCTCTGTCTATCTATCTATCTATATATTTAATATATATATATATATATATATATATATATATATATATATATCCTCAGATCCTTTCAAGAAAACATGAGCTGGAATAAATTATAGTAATCAATCGTATATGAAGGTCGTATTTATTCTATGTTGAAAATATTAGTCAACTGATGTAGAACCAACGCATATATGCCGCTTTGAAAATTCTATTTTTTACTAATGGGTAAAACTTCTCTCATATACAACCACACACACACACACACACACACATATATATATATATATATATATATATATATATATATATATATATATATATATATATGTGGAAGTAAGATAAGTAAATCAATCCCACAGTATGTGGAGAAAATTTAGAAAACAAACACTGGTGGATGGAAATGTATAGTCGATGTTCGAACATTTCGGTTTACAATGGAAACGTTCTTCAAAACAGTGAAATTAAGAAGAAACAAAGATTTATCATTAATTTTCGCTTTCGCATGAAACAATCACGTCATCAACATTCAACTATAAACGCTAATGAACGAACGGTAACGATCCCTTTTTCTATACATTTTTCAAATTCAACGCATACAAAATATACATCTTTTATCCCCATAAATCCTTGTTTCTTCTTAATTTCACAATCCTGAAGAAGGTTTCCATTGTAAACAGAAATGTTCCAACATCGATTATATATTTCCATCCATCATAATGTTTTTTCTAAATTTTCTCCACATACACACACACACACATATATATATAGTTTATTGATGGTTTATGATAGGATGGTTTATTGATTGTTGACAAATATATTGTCGACGTTTAACGTTTCAGTTGATAGGTGTTCCACAGGAGGACATCACTTATGTTCGTTCCTACTTCTCCAGCAGTGTCCAGCATATATTGTTCGTCTTACATGGATAGTTTCTGTAATAGGAGGTGAGTGGGCCGTACAGCTGCTCTTTTGTTGGGTACTGCTTCCAATGTATGTTCTATACAATACGCTGCATCCTTGTACAGTTATAGACTAGCTTTTTCTCCAAGCAATTCGTTAGATTCCAATGATCCAGTTATACATTAGCACAGACACGGCTAGAGCTTGGAAGCATGCTCTTTAACTTATCATATAAAATGTTACATATATATAATGTGTGTATGGAAAAATGGAAAATGTGAGGATGGTTTATTGATATTTGAAAATATGATGCCGACAATAATTGTTTTGATTCATATGTAGATATCAAATATATATCTAATATATATTCATATATAATGCTATTTCTAGTAATGTCTACATAGATGTATTTGTTTCTATTATGGCTTTATGTACCGAAAACCCTGCAATCGATTTTTCAAATTGATTACGAACAAGAAAATCGAATAAGACAATAAGGACTAACCTAAAGTTTTCACTTGTCTGTTTCTTCGTTGGACGCTGCATCCGTTTCTTGAATCTCATCCAAGCCTGATTCAAAACATCCACCAACAGAATGTGCCGTACCGCATCCCACACGTAATTCCCGGACGTGTTATTCCTATACTAAAGCCGGAAATGTCCAGAAGAAGGATTTCCGCTTAACAAGAACCAACTGTCTTCCAACTGGCTAAAGAACTATCTGGCACCAGAGTATATCCAGAAGGTCAGAGGTCAGCCTACCCTCAAAAGCTTCCTTTCCAGCTTAACCGCCAAAACAAAGTTGGCTGAATTACGAGTGTCACGTGTCTCCATTTCAGTGGATACAATAGCCGAGCCGGGCGTCTTGTCTCATACGGTTTTCGGGAAATCTAAGTTTTCAGTTAACGTGTAAATACACTGAGACAGGTTGATGTTTGATGAATTACGAAGCGTGTCAGGAGAAATCGATACGTACATTAATCAAAAAAGGGGACCGGGAGAAAATGCTGAAGGATAACAAGGAAATCTCTACAATGGGTTTGGATCGTAAAACTGAAAATAGACCTAATGTCTCCAGTCGTCTGGTCGTAAATTTTTTTCTCTTTTACGTGCCAGTTTAGCGATTTCAAACAAATCCTGTTTTATGTCAAGTTTTAAGTGCCCCATTTTTATGTGTACCTTGAAAGAGTTCTTTTGTATTGTCATGTCACAAAAGTTCTCACTTTTTATTCTCGTTCCACTTCGCTCGTTCGTTCTTGTATTCGACTTTCTATTCATTCATAAGCGTGTACCTATCAGTGTTTTTCTCGCTCCAATCTAACTCAATCAGTTTATAAATGCTTTGCTTTTACTTGTATCCATTTCAATCTATTAGTAACGATCTGCATATCGACCATTTTCTTCATTGACTAATCTGTCTATTGCTGAGAGTTGGAATATCTATATACAGTGGTGCCTTGACTTGCGAGTGCCCCAACTCACGAGATTTCCAAGTTATGAGCTATCACTCGGTCGGTTTTTTGCTCATTGTTGAGAGCTAAAATTCGTGGTAGAAGCAAGCTTCAATTACGCTTATGCTAATAAGTTTACTAAAACATTCAGGTTTCCAAATTTATTACTTTAAAGAAAAATATAATTTACAAGAAAAAAAAATTAAATCATATTACAACATATAATTCCTTAATTCTATTCTATTATGTTTTTATACAATACAGTGCTATTTCTATTATTGAAAACAAACCTAACAAAAAATTATGAAGTATTTGCGGGGGGGTGGTAAATGGTATTTCAGTTTATTTCAATGGGAAAAATTTATTTGAGATACGAAGAAATTAAGTTACGAGTAGATTGAATTAAACTCGTATGTCAAGGTACCACTGTGTTTGTCTTGCTTTCTATCTGGTATGTTATTAAGATATTCGGTATTTTTCTTTCCTCTTTCTAGTTGGAGGCATCATTCTTTAGGTCTTCTTTCAAATATATCTGCTCAAACCGAATCTGTGTGGCATAGCCTGGAGCAAGCAGCAGTAGACCATCGTTTCTAAGTGAAATCAGATCATACAGTTCATATGTTTTAATCAAGATGGTAATACCTCTGAAATTAGACCATTTCATATACATCGGTAGCTATATCTCATCTACCGAAAGCGGTGTCACTGGGGATTACCAGCTAATCTGACGATATTAGTCGTGAGTTTTCATCCTGCCTTACGTCATTTTTTTCATAATTGAGGTGCTTTAAACGTAAAATTTATATATATATACGTGTGTGTGTGTGGAGAGAGAGGCCTGGTGTAGTGCTTATCGTTGTGGGAAATGGACATAGCGAGACGAGTTCAAATCCTGAATGACACAGAGTGCATTTCACATACCCCTAATAACCTTGGGAGTTTTCCTTCTCCTAGACTGATTGCCTAACCAAGGTTTAAGATTCCAGTCTGACGTACTACTTACCTGTAGCTGGAGTAATAATAACTAGATTCATAACTTTTACAAGGGCATTAGCGCTATGTTAAATGCAAACAGCCTCATCCAGGATTTGAACAGATCGATGAATCCATTTCCTACAACTCTAACCATTTCACCACACACACACACACACACACACATACATACATACATATATATATATATATATATATATATATATATGTACCATCGGTACCAGAGAATTGCCTTCAAGAATGAGTATAGCTCCAATAATCTTTGTAGAGGAAGTCCTCCTTCATCTACATGAAATTTCAGAGATATGGATCCAAATGTCTGTGTACTCCAAAAGTGTGCTTGTATATAATGTATATGTATATATATATATATATGAATGTCTGTGTGTGTGTATATGTATATGTGTATATGTATTTATGTTATATATATATATATATATATATATGATCCGTCTAGCACGATCAGGATGGGACTATAGGTATGTTTTAAGTGGTGTACAACCGGATTGAATTCAGACCTTTCCTTCTCCTAGCCCGGTTGCTATTTCAAAGTTAAAGAGCCCAGTTTGGTCTATTTGCCAAAAGCTGATAGGGATGGGGCGGAAGAGTAATTAAATTCTTACCTTTCACAAGGATTAAATCTGTGAAATGCAAACTGCCTCGTCAAACATTTGAACTCGGGTCATGGCCATCATTTTCTCGCGGAAGTGTCTACTCATATTTCGTGTTCTTGGGTGTGGCATAAAGAAAGACCCACATCAGGGTTCTACTTTTTGACTCCCAGCTTGAATGATGACATCGCTACAGACAGCTCCGTTCCTGTCTGTAGCTTTCAATTTTTCATCGGTACCAGAGAATTGCCTTCAAGAATGAATATAGCTTCAAGAATCTTCGTAGAGAACGTCCTCCTTCATATACACACACAAAAGTTCAGAGACATGGATCCAAATGTATGTGTACTCCAAAACTGTGCTTATATATAATGTATGTGTTTATATATATGAATGTCTATATATATATATATATATATATATATATATATATATATATATATATATGAAGTAGTCAAACAGTGTGTTTGAAAATGGCGAAGGCCGACAATTTGTGGGAGAAAAACTTAATTTCTGAATAATATTGCCTGTGGAAGTGGGAGTTAAAAATTCAATGTCAGAGAGATTTTAGCATATGTAATCATCAAATATTATTAAAGGAGTAAAAGAAATGAAACAATTTGAAATGGAAACTTAGTTCTGATAATTTTAATATATATATATATATATATACACACACACAAATGCATGTGTGAATGTATGCGTCTGTAAATATGTATGTGTATGCGTGTATATATATATATATATATATATATATACACATACATGACACTTGAACCTCTTGTATGAAGAATTTAGATGATTAAAAACGGAGGAGACCCACTAAAATTATAATACAGTCGTCAGCGATTATAATAATTCTATTCTCTCAGTTGAAACACTTTAAGTGGATTCCACTCCAAATAATATCTCACTGTCGACGGGGCTTGGAATATGACAATAGCATCCTTATCAGAGAACCTCCTCTCAAAAAGGGCTGTCCTGTTTATGACACTAAACAGCATTCGCCGGTTAGGCATCATTTCTGGATATATGGAGAACTTGCAGTAGTCCTTCATTGAGATTACTCCAAGCTCCACCATTTTATGTTCCAATTCATGAGTCAAATAGATATGTGCCAAAATTATCAGAACTAGCAAAAAGCAAAACAAAAACGCCCTCCATGTAAAACTTAATTTCTGAATAATATTGCCGGTGGAAGTCGGAGTTAAAAATTCAATATCTGAGAGATTTTACCATATGTAATCATCAAATTTATTAAAAGAGTAAAAGAAATGAAACAATTTGAAATGGAAACTTAGTTCTGATAACTTTAAATATATATTAAAATAAATAAAACTATATATAAATATAAAATACCCGGTATATATTTATTAAAACTTGTTTTAAAAACAATGAGTATCATCTAGTGTTGCTTGCTCAAATTTTGAGTGTATTCATTCTGTTATGACGATTTTGGATAATATGACGTAAGCAGTGACGTACTTTTGGTTACAGACAAATAGAGATCTAATCTCCATTATTAATAGAATTGGATAGAAATGCTTGATACCATATACCTGCGTGCAAACAAATGATTATCATTTTTAATGAATATGAATAGTCACTTGAAGCGTGTAAATTATTAGTATTAGATAGGAATACTTGATTCTATATAACTGTGGGCAAAGAAATCATTATTACCGATAAGAATTTTTAAAGTGGGATTAAAAGGAATGGTTGCAATGTAAATTTTAAAATGCAGATATCTATGAATATTATCAAACATGTACAAATGAATCAAATTTCGGCATAAAATAACATATAGCCGTTGATATGTTGTTAAACAAATAAACCAAAACAAATAATTTCTCTATGATATGCTGTTGTTTTATGGGTTAGGGTTATAAGCACATACACACATATATATGCCCAAGCGTGCGTTTGTATTCATAGGAGTATAAATCCTGCCTCTTGGCTGGAATATTAAATAATGTCTACTGCAGTAAAAACTGGATTCCACAACATAATTTTGCTACTCCGAAATCCCTTCTACACATCAGCCTCTTTGTCGCACTAAGCTGAGCTTACGCAATCAAAAATATTTTATAAGAGGCCAATTCTGCAGTATATATATATATATATATATTCATGGGAGCGTTTGAAACGTATCCAGTTATCTTGAGAAACATTAACGTGACCTCAATGTAAGATGACAAACAATCTTCGTGCACATGCGCTAACATAAACTCTCCAATAAATATTTTGTGGAAAGTGAAAAGCCACCGGATTGGCCTACGTCCCGTGATAGTCGCACATCCAGTAGCTAATCAAATACATCCTAAATACCCTGAGGGGTTTTCTAAACAAAATATTTACCCATTTCCTCGACAGCAAAAATTATGTGTACAAATAGAGGAAAATTTAGTAATAGTTATTGACGAAGGAAATGTAATCAAGGACACTGGTTCAAATCCTTGATGAGACAGTGTGCATTTCATATAGCATTAATACTATTGTGAAAGGTTGGTTGGCTGGTTGTTTTGTTTTACGGCATACCAAATATTTTCGGGTCATTTAATACGGAATCCTATCATTTTGATATCAGGTTACCTATAGTACCTGCTGGTGCTTAAATAGCCACTTATCTAAGTACTGAACAGGCTAATTACTGCTTAAGTTCGGTGATTAAGTGGGAACCGATGCGTTCAAAAAGACTTGACCGCAAACCCTGGGGAAAGATATGCATTCAACTATTCTCCATACAGCTATTTGTAAATAGGAGGGAAGACTGAACTAAAGCTTGATTAGGCAACTTGTCTAGAAGAAAAACTGAATTAAAATCTGTTAAACTCCGCTTAACAAATTGATCATGAGTCGCATCCTGCTTGTGTGGAGGGGTTGATAAACACATGCAATTCAAGCTCAGTTTAGTATACCACAATGCCACACATTTTGAGACACAGACATAATTATCATCACACGTCGATATTAGTTTGATAACTTCGATTCCACACCAAAACATCACACCATATTTCATTCATATCTTCATGTTTGCCTTGGTTGTACAACCATATGATTTGTAACTGAAGTGGTTGACTTTATCCTTGGTTAGGCAAGCAATCTAGGAGAAGGAAAACTCTGAATTCAAACCTGTTAAACTCCACTAAATAAATTGACCCTGTATCGGATCCTGCTCGTGTGTAGGAGTTTGTAACTACATACAAATCATTTACAAATTTGATTTTTTGGATCGTTATTCTAATTTTAATTGTGGTATGTAAAAACACAACGTTTAGGCCAGTCTATCTCTGATCTTCCTCGGATGTTCCCTGTGTATCCGAGCATATCATTTTAAATAATTTATCTGTTGATTAAACAAGGCTTCTAAGAACTTTTGAATATCTCATTCAAATAATGAGGCCATTGTTTTTGCATGCCTATCAATCCGAAATGCGTTACAAGAAGCATCACGATCATTGATAAAATACTGTTTATTTACATTTCCCTCAGAACTCCGGGGTAAAATCGTGACATCAGTTATTTCCGATATCTTTATATTGGAAAGTAATTTAATTTAAAACCAATATTATTTGCCTTTTCCATGATTGATTTCCATATTATATAGGAATATTAAAAAATTCTGACAAATAACATACAAATCAGTATCAGTCTATTATACCGCAAGGCCACATTTTTGGAGATACAGAAATAATTGACATCGAACTTCGATATTAGTTTCGTAACCAAAATTCCACAGCAACGCATCACACCATAATTGACCCATATGTTCATGTCTACTTGGTAATGAGACCATTTGTTTTGGAAGTGCGATGGTTGACAATGGCACCTGAACACTGTGAAGTGTCCAGTTTCTATTATTTTCTGCCAATACTAAAGCAGATTTGTTTGTCGAGAACCACTTCCATGTTTGACGCGTGAACAGGATCGAAGATGGCTAGTTTATTCAGCACTGAATGTTGGACTGGATTTAGCTTAGCGTAAAATGTCATGAACACAACTTGCTTTTGTTCACCGAATTCTAGCATTTCCAAAAAGATGTAAATAATTCGAAAGAAATAATTCAACAAACAGCAGCTGCAAGACAAATGTACCTTCGACTGTTTACGCTGGAAGGAGGTTTCAGTCGATTATCAGTTATTCTAGAATCAAGAATCACTTATTATAGTGAAGTTGGTTTTTATCTCATGGTTATAAAAATGATAAAGAAGTATGTCGATAACCATGCGCCTATGTGTAGAATCATAAGGGATCTCAAGTAATTATTTTAGTAAGTTGTAATTTATAATTTGGGGTTTGGATTCGAAAAAAAGAAATGAGAAAGAAAAAAAAAGTTACAAATATTTTGTTGGAATGTAAACAATCCAAGTGTCAACGGGTCGTTTACAAATGAAAAATACCAAATATTGCAATCATCCGAGAATGGAAGGGCGTGTGTACACGTTACTAATAATCAATTGATATTTTTGGTAAATTTAAGTATATTATAAAAGACTGAGTTTTGAAAGAAGAGGGTGTGGAAGAGAGGAGTCAACAAAACTAAGGACATCAGACTTACACGCAACCGGTGGATAGTGGATAGCCAAAATTCGTCTGGTTTTGTCTCACTTTCTTTCTTTCTGATTGTTATTGTTGAAGTGATAACAAATGATATTCTGATAACTGAAGGTCACCAACCGCGGTAAATAAGTAATGTTAATTCATAATTGATAGTTAATTCTATTTTTTTACTAGCTGCAGTACCTGATAAAAGCCAGGAAAGGTGGTGTTATTCGCAGTTCAAAGATGCTAGCGAAACTGGGTACCCATACTGGATTTTCAATAGCAACCTTTGCTCTATGTGTTTATGGCAGATCAATGATGAGTGGGGAATTATCAATAGCTGTCATAAGTCATTCTTCCATCCAGCTTTTTCGTTCAGAGCGAATAAGCCAGGGAAGTTTGAGCTCGAAGAGTATCAAACTTATTTCTTGAATTCAAACTTACTATTATTCCCCTTCCCCCATCTTTTCCACTTCCATCGTAAATATGTCCCCAAAGTGGTTACATTAGTGTTTTTTTTTTAATTAATTCCAATTAGCCATACCTTTTCTTAATATTAGCGGGATTATAAAGTTTCATCATTTTCGGATCACTGTTGTAGGTGAAAACTGGTTATATACATACAAAAGGAGCTCCTATTTATATTGTAGATAGTTAATATTTATGAATGAGTAGATAACAGTATGAACAGACATAATTGATGTGAGCGATAATTCATGAGACATCACACGTTCATCAATAGGACACGGCCGGGTTGACAAAACGCAGGTGTAGATGTCAGAAAGATCGAAAGGCAGCTGGTGCAACGAGATTATTTGTAATAGGTTGTCTAGTGCTGCAGTTGATGTCAGATTACAAATAGGAGAATGATAAAGCCATTGTTGAGATAATAATTAAAAGTATAATGTAAGCGAGGTAGTATGTCTCCTTTTTGTTTGTGCTAGATTAGGGCGATTTCTTTTTGGAGTGCCAAACCTACCGTCAGCACCCCCACTTTACCACACAGATCAGATTATCCAAGCTGTGCTAGTCCTGTGCTAAGTTGGCGTGGACCGCTATTGAACTCTAAACCTTGCAATTCCAAGGCGAATGCTCTATCGACTGAGCTACACCAGTCCAGATATTAAAAGTATACTTGGTGGAAAAGGGACGCAAATGTAAAGGGTGGATGAACTAGTAAAATTCTGGGAAATTATGCGGTTCAGTTAGAAACAGAATAATATTTATCTAATACATATATATATATATATATATATATATATATATATATATATATGTATGTGTGTGTGTGTATATATATAAAGAGAGAGAGAGAGAGAGAAAAAATGTCGAACAAACACGGGCTGTTATAATGGATGGAAATTTCTTAGTCGATGTTCGAACATTTTGGTTTACAAAGGAAATCTTCTTCAGGACAATAAAAATTATTCAAGAAGAAAAATGATTTATGTGGATAAATGATGATGGATGTTTTGAATGCGTTGAGTTTGGAAAATGTGTAGAAAAATGTTCGTTATCGTTCCTTGATTGTCGTTCATAATTGAATGTTGATGACGTGGTTGCTGCATGTGAAAACAAAAATCAATGTGATAGGAACAATTGAAGTCGAAAAGCCAAAACGTGATTGGCCCACGAGGAGAAAAAGATGTGACGTATTTCATATAAATATCAATGTTTAAAAACGGGAGACGTGTTGATTGTTTAACTAGTTAACACATACACACACACACACACACACACAAATATATATATGTGTGTGTGTGTGTGTGTGTGTGTTGTGTTGTTTTTGCAGTGGACGGGGTTTGTAGTTTTGTAGCTCTTAATGATTAATTTACCTAGATCGGAGGATATATATGTACATATATGTGTATAGAGAGATGGACAAGGCATGCAGGACAGTGCTGGAGAAGCAAGGATGAATTCATAAGCGACGTTCTCCTGTGGAAGCCAACACATGGACATGCAAGTGTGGGGCGCCCAGCAAGGACCTACATTGACCATCTTTGCGAAGATGCTGGTTACTCCACAGATGATGATATGTGTATATATGTACATGTATATATGTACATATATATATAATTGAATTTACACACACATTATATATATATATATATATGTGTGTGTGTGTGTGTGTGTGTGTAAATTAAAGATCAATCCAAAATATGAACCACAGTATAGTTTATTTTTCCTTTTCTCTCTCTTTTAAAAAGAAACATTAGAAACATTTAGTTTTCATTTGAATTACGTTTTTATATTTGACATTGATTATTGGGTATTAATATTTTGACATATCTTGTACATATGATCATTTATTTTTACCAGCGGTTGGAACCCATCTACCAAGATAATGTGCTCCAATCCAGCTATGCAAGCCATTGTCAGTGAATTATTTTCAAATCAGAATTCCCACAATTTGTTCAATTGCATCAAACTACCAAGGTTTATGTAGGCCAGGTAATGTCAGGACTATGAAGTTTGCTGAGACTTAAACGTAAAAAAAACTAACCCGTTTTTAGATCTTTTCATTTACTCTCGAGTGTGCGGTAGTCTGTATTTTGATGCTAGTCTGCCTTGGAGTCTCATCTTTTTACAACAACAGGAATATACAAGCTGTTTATAAGAGACCACATCAGATTGCTGTCACCGAGAGAAAAATCACAAAGACACCAGCCCGAAAATGGTCGAGTAACAAGGGAAAAAAAGAAGATAAATACAGATAAAAATTCAATATGGTTGAACTTGAATAATCCTGTTTGAGAAGAAGTCTAGACTTGTCTTGACACGATTTTCCTGGGTATTTTGTTGTTTTTTTTATATCTTTCTTTACCTTTTGGTTTGATGACATAGCTAAGAATTTTTTTACGTGACAAATTTCTTTATTTAGTTATTGTGCAATGAGAAAAAAAGCTTAAAAGATACTGCACATAGAAAATGGATCGGTGCACATTGATCTGAGAGTGTGAAGAGAAAAATAGACATAGCGTAGAAGAGTCCATTATTTTTAGAGGTTTGTGTGGCTAGTGTATTAGTTATTAAATATAGCTAATATATTATGACCGAGGTTGAATGCTATTTTATTAATGTTAGATTTTTTTATTCATATTGCCTCAAGAATTTGTAGGGGTTTCTTATTGTTATTTTTATAGATGACTATAATTTTTAGATTTTATAATGGACTCTTCTAATTTAAAAGCAAAATAGATAAAATAACAAGAAAAAGAAGAAAGAACTAACACCAAATCCTATACCCGCTGATGACGACTGAAGAAGCAGTCGAAAGCGCTCTGGCTCATAGTATGGGAAGAATCATATTTCAACTGGATCCTAACATTAGAAAGATAGCCAGAAGATCGGAAAATATACAAATCAAGATCTTGAAAAAGAAATATTCCCAGTTGTTTAATATATATATATATATATATATATATATATTAGTTGAATTGTATCAAGTAACTCTGTGATATAATTTAATCAAAACTCAAACATACATATAAAGATTGTGTGTATATACATATAAATATCAGTGTATGTGCATATTTTTATCGTATAGATAGATATATGAAATCAAAAAACCGGCGAAGGTAGCCAAAATAAATTTATCTCTGATAAAACAAATTATATGTATGTATGTATGTATGTATGTGTGAAAAACGAGGTAATCAGAAGATGAGTGCATTGTAATATGAAGTATTATTCCAGTTAAACGTTTTGATTCTTTTATATTAAACCATCATCAGGGCATTGTCAATATCTGATATGGTAGTGTCTGTATGATTTACGCTATACGGAAAATTAACACGAAGACTTAAACGTCTACAGTTGAAGATCATAAAGAAGAAATATTCCGTGCTCTTTAACAAAATCTGCTTAAATAATAACTTGCTGCCAAAATACACAATATTCAAACTGTACAATTCTGCAGCTGATACGAAAAGTGCTACAAACTTCTGGAAACGTCTTCCTTGACATTGAATTAACAAGGATTATGGAATCCTTTCGTAACAATACACCTGAAAACCAATTCCAATAAATCCAACACATGTTCTCCTAAACACTACAAGAAAACCCGTACCAAACAAACAATCACTACAACTAAAATCGCACTGAGGACGACCAGGGGCATGGTTAGAAAGTGCTTGGTTAAGATATGGGACACATTTGAATCCCGTTATACAGAAAAAAAAAAAATTGAACGTCTACACTTGAAGATCAGGAAAAAGAAATATTCCGTGGTCATTAACAAAACCTGATTAAATAAAAACTTGCTGATATATATATATATATATATATATACATGTGTGTGTGTGTGTATATATATATATATATATAATACATACATGTGTGTGTGGTAAAAATAATTAGAATAAAATCTCTCTCTCTCTCTCTCTCTCTCTCTCTCTCTCTCTCTCTCTCTCTCTCTCTCTCTCTCTCTCTCTCTCTCTCTCTCTCTCTCTCTCTCTCTCTCACCATCTAGAAATTTGATAGAGCTAAACTCTAATTAGCCGGAAGGGTTGGAAGCAGCACTCTATAACCTATATTCAAATATTTCTATATATGCAGGAGGTCACACCTATTTTGAATCGATGTCTTTAGGACTTTCTACAGGGTCACCTGCTGAGAAGTTTGTCATTTCTTCCTTCCCCAGTTTAAAAGAAAACGGAACTAAGCCGAGGACTGTAGACAGAAACCAACAATAACCAACGAAAGGAAAGAGTCTTAATTGCATTTCCCCCTCAAGTGAATATAATATATCTCTCACTATTCATAATAAATGTTAAGTGGTGTGTCGTATCTTTCTCTCGAGTTGTCTTATTTAAAGAGGCAAATATAGCATAGCACAATCGTCAGAAATAATATTTAGAAAGAGATTCCGTCTAACTCTGTGTCAAAATCTGCCACAACTTATATGGAACAGAGTAGATAAAATATATGCTATTATATATACAGTAGTATCTCGACTTACGAGTGCCCCAACTTATAAGTTCTCCGAGTTAGGACTTGACACACAATCGATTTTCTTTTATCTCGAGAGTTAAAATTTGAGGGACAAGCGAGCTTCAGATATGCTTATGTTAATAACCTTTCAAAAACATTTAAGTTTCCAAATCTATTACGCCAAAGAAAAATATTCATAAAAAATAAACTTTAAAACATGTTACATATCATAATTCATTACATTCTCTCTTATAAAGTACTATTTTCTTATTTAAAAATACATAACTAAAAATTAGGATTTTTTTTTCTTTATTGGCGGGAAGCTGGGACGGATTTATGGCCTTTCAGTTCATTTTTAATTGAAAATTGATTTGATATAAGAGGAAATTGGGGTACGGTCGGAACGATTTAAACTCGTAAGTCAAGACACCATTGTATATAGTGTGTGTTACACAAATACAAACATTTTTCTCTTAGCTAGTATTGCATTAGATAAAACAAAATAAAAACAGCTGTGACATGCTAAGAGTGGAATGATCAGTATATGTTGGCGAAAAATGACAGAAACATACTGCGTGAAGATATGAGTTTAAACTGACAAGGAATTCTTTTGAGAACAGCTCCGTTAATGTTTCTTTATTTTTCAAATTTTAGTTGCTTGTGTAATTGGAAACAAATGTGAGTAAACCTATCCGAGTAGATGAGGAAAAAATTAGAAACAGTGGTGACGTTCTGGTGTGAGAGTTTCCATTACATACATACATAGCAATAGCATAATCTTTACAGATCACTGCCGTCCCTCACAATCCTATAACCCCACTACCAGAACCTTTCCTCTCATGAGCCCTCAAATGACTCATCAAACCCGCTGCAGATCTACAACATTTGATGCAAATATGACATAGGAAGGACGTTCTTCCCGTTGTATCAGAGGGATCAGATGATAGAATTTGATGCTTATGCACCACTATATGTCTATTAAGACCAGAACCTGACTTACAGACTTTGTTACAGATTGCACAGGACACATTGTTTGTTCCTTGAGTTTGCATGAATTATCCCTTATGAGATTTCCTATGATTGACATATCCATCCTTTGAAAGCAGAATTCGACCACATGTCTGACATTTCCAACCCTCCATGTTCTTTCCAATATGACAGATGTATCCCTTTCGAAGTTGACGCTTGGAAATACATACATACTTACGATTTTTTCAATTGTTATCGTCGTAGGAAATTGACTCGGCGACACGAGTCCAAATCCTGCACAAGAATGTTTGCAATTCTCATAGCGCTAATATACTTCAAAAGGTATGCATCTAATTAATCTATATGGGTAAAGAGTAAGGCAGACTTTTCTCTTTGTTAGGCAACCAATCTAGAAGGAAGACTCTGAATACAAACCTGTTCAACTCTGCTTAATGAAGTTACCTCGTATCATACCCTACTCGTGTAGAGGGGTTAGTAAATATATACAGGTAATGAAGGAAACATTTTCAACCATTAAAATACTCACATTGTCATTCTTATTCTAATCAGTTTTCTATTGGTCCAAACATCCCTTTTGATATGGTATGAAGCTGCGCTGTCGTATTTCTTTTAATCCGAGAAATCATACATTTAAGCTGAATTCAGAGTTTAAGAAAAAAAAAGTCGATCTGAAAGAGGAATGTTGCGTATATTTACGTTCATATTTATATTTTATTTCATAAGTTTCACCATGTTTATATTTGTCGTGTACTTGTCTCTTAGGTTTTTTTTTTTGGTTTTGTTTGGGTTTTTTATTTTTTATTTTTTTTGCACAAGTTATGCTTAAAAATATTTGTATATGATAGTATTAGTTGAAATCATATAACCGTTTATTCAATAGTACCTATTGAATAAACGGTTATATGATTTCAACTAATACTATCATATACAAATATTTTTAAGCATAACTATTTGATCCATTGATGGTTCCATACCAGGTAGTACCTTATAGGATCAGAGGAGACCTGTGAGTAATGACACTGAAAGGGTAATTAACGCACTCATCAGATCTCCAAAACTGGGGCATCTTCTTCAGATGCAGTTTAGTGTCATACCGAGGACACCCCCTTTTTGATGGATGTGGGGATAGAATATGCTGACTGCAAAGGGATACACATTATTCTAAACACCGTCGACAGTGTTTTTTTCCTGCATATGTAATATGTTCTCTCGAGACAATATTTACGATTATTTTTAATTGTATTTACGACTATTTTTTTTAAATCAAAAATCCTCAACACTCAATGCTGAATAGATGAACTTATTAAAAATAGGCTTTCATGATGTCTGTGATAGATGCAAAGTTGAAAGAAACAACAACCCAAAATAATATGGTGGAATTTTACTGTATTATGAAAAATCTCCGAATAGGACAACAAAAAGTTTCCTTTAATATAAAAGATAATTCCAAGCCTATGAAAATTATTAGGAAAAATATAATAAAACTTGATATCACATCAACAACTTTTTTAATCTCCGATGGGAAAAATTGTGGGCTTCTTCTTCTTCTTCTTCTTCTTCTTCTTCTTCTTCTTCTTGCCTTTTCATTCATTTTAGTCTTCTTTTTCTTCTTCTCCTTGCCTTCCCATCTCACTCATTTTACCCTTTTCTTCTTCTTCTTCTTCTTCTTCTTGCCTTTTCATTCATTTTAGTCTTCTTTTTCTTCTTCTCCTTGCCTTCCCATCTCACTCATTTTACCCTTTTTCTTCTTCTTCTTCTTCTTCTTCTTGCCTTTTCATTCATTTTAGTCTTCTTTTTCTTCTTCTCCTTGCCTTCCCATCTCACTCATTTTACCCTTTTTCTTCTTCTTCTTCTTCTTCTTGCCTTTTCATTCATTTTAGTCTTCTTTTTCTTATTCTCCTTGCCTTCCCTTCTCACTCATTTTACCCTTCGTTTTCTTCTTCTTATTATTATGATTATTTGTGAAAGACTGACATGAGCAACAGTGATGCAATGAATATTTTTAAAAAAATACTATGATGAATGTGCAAATACTATTAAGAAAAACACACTCGCTAAAAATCAAATTAACAACCAACAAAAAGCAACACTTTTATTTTTTCTGTTTATGATTGAATTTTTTGTTATTATTTCATAAGTTTCACCACCAAGCCTATCACGAAAAAAATGGCTGCAAATTGCCCAAAAGGTCACTTATGGTCAGACTGCTTCCCTGGCGCCGACTGCCCATAAAGGACGAGAGTTGGGTGGTAATATCCGTTTGGAACGAGACTTAATGGTAATGTCGCTGTTATATTGCGTCTGTTGGAGTAAAGTTAAGGCGGATGGGTTAGCCGGGGGTCTGATGCGTTCAGTTGAATATCTGAAGCGGCGTGGACGGCCCTGATGAAATTATTAGCGGTTTGGTCGAGCGTGCTTGGATAGCGTCAACCTGGGAGACATGTATTTGCAAATAAGGCTGACTAATGGGTAATAATTGCTTACCGTTATTCTCACGGCATCAATCGGAAAATTCATTCGTGAAAGGAAGTTAAAAACGAGATTTGTAAACAGAAAACATGAGTGAATGATTTATGGGAGGAATAACGCCGAATGAAGGAAAAATTAATGAGAGAAAAGAAGAAAAAGTAAGGGAGGAAAAGGTATGAGACAGTTGATAACGAAAGAGAAATGGTTTCATGAAAATTAGATGTGATAATTTTGAATGGGAATCCATGAATTGATACGAAGTATAAAGATAATTGATAATGGATTGAAACATTGCGAATGGAAATGAAGAATTGCAAAGAAGGAAAACCGATTCTAACAAATAAAGATGTTTGCTGTTTTATAATAAAGGGGTTTCGTAGTTAGAAATTAAACAACTATAAAATCTATCATCATCATCAGTTCGCACTCATAGCACGGATTCTCTCTCTCTCTCTCTCTCTCTCTCTCTCTCTCTCTCTCTCTCTCTCTCTCTCTCTCTCTCTCTCTCTCTCTCTCTCTCTCTCTCTCGTCTTTCGCACGTTATCCAAAATCCATACAGAGCTGATTGGTCTACACTGTTACATCTATGGAGAAGCTCACATATGAGTTCGTCCTTGCTTCTTCAGCAGTGATTAGCGTGTCTAGTAGGTTTTATCTGGATGTGTTTGGATTGTGTAATAGGAGACCAGTGAGCAAACAGCCGGTCTTTTGGGAGGTGCTACTTCCAAGATTTTCTCAGGACAGAACGCAGCATCTTTGTGTAGTCCCCATTATAAAGTACGGAAGACGTGGTCAGCAGATCAAACTTCGAGACACGAAAGCCGCTTTCCGGCCCTTTATTTATACTTATTCTGAGAAGAGCCGATCAATCTATTCAGACTAAGCACATGGGTAGATTACTCTACCATAACACCCATCTAGCTTTTTCTCTTGGTGTTTCGTAAGAGTCCAAGTGGTACAGCCATTCACTGGCAGGGCTATAGCTTGGACGAATTCTATATAGATTTATGGAAAGATAACCATAAAATTGATATATAACTAAAAATATCATTGTATGCATGTGACCGCAACCCTGAAAGAATAACACACCACAGTTTCATTAGAGCAATACCTTTAAAATAATCTAAAGTAATTTCCAATCCAATTTACAACTGAATTATAATCTGGTGAGGTCTGCATTTGAACTGAATGTAATTTGAAATCCTCTAAATTTTCCATATAACCCATTGTATTATTTCTTAAAAATGAACAAGTATATATCGTTTTAAACTGATTTGTAATTATCACTACTTCTATGATATTTCAAGTTGAAAATATAAGATTTATACATGCACTCTCTATATAGGTCAAAAATTGGCTTCATCCTTCAGGATGTTGTAATTTTATTTTCCATCTATACATTCAATATTACTACTCCATTATTTTGGGATTGTCACTCAATAGACATTGCAGTAAATTACAAATCTTAACTGTTAGGTCCACTGTCCGTTATAAGATCAATAAATATATTCTTGTAAATCATTTTTGTATTATTTCTTAAAAAGTGAACAAGTATATATCATTTTAAACTTATTTGTAATTATCACTACTTCTACGATATTATGATCCTGTCTACTTATTTATAGTAAGAGATCTGAACAAATCCACAGAAATTCAGTTTGTTACATGCCACCCAAATTGGGAGGTGAACTTGGCAACCAGAGTTCAAATCCTGTTAGCATTTAACTTTGTGCTAATGCCTTTGGGAAAGGCATGAATCCATCTCTTTCCATTCATCCCCAATAAAGCTATGGTTAAATGGTAGGACAGACTGGATTCTTGATCCTTGGTAAAGTGACCAGTCTAAGAGAAAGAAAGCTCTGAATTCAAACAAACCTGCTGTTCTCTGCATAGAAAATTACCTTCTGTTACAGGGTGTGGGTTAAATACTTAAAGCAATGAAGTTTTCCATGTTTTCTGACTCATGATGGAGCAGAAATTAGCTCTATTTTCTTAATATTTCCATTAATTCATGATTACTGATTATCCTTCTCTTTAACTCGTTACCAAACAAATTTTCCCTACGGCTGTTACAGATTTACTTGGTATTTCTTACCTGTATGATGGGATATTTCAAAGTTCATTATATATTCACCTCAGAACTCATTCTATTCAATTAAAGTTCTTGTATTATTGTAATATGAGTCATTCTGCTTAATTATAATGAATTAGCCATCAGTTGTTGTGAAAAATGGTAACAACAGGGTGGTTCACATGTGTGGTCAACACTACATAGGTTTTTAAAGGTAAAATAATAATACAATCCAACCCAAAATTTAAAAAAAAAATTTGAGGGGAAAATTACATAACATATATCATTAAGATAAAAAAATACGGAAAGTTAAAACAATATGAAGGGGGGAAAGACCTTCGGATCAACCTATAATTTATTGAATGATCAATTTTAACAACGTGTCAACTCGTCTAGGATTATTTAATGTCTTGAGGTTAGGGAATCGTATTGATTGTACGTTCATTTTTATAGTTTTGAGTATTTGTTTTTAACAGTTTTTTAATCGGTCTTATTGAATACGAATAATTTTAAACATACCAATTTGACCCTTAGATGGGACCCCAACGGGCATTACAGCTCTCCATCGGAATTAACCTGGGAGTAATGTCAATGAAGGGGTATCCCACATTTCCCAAATCTCCAGTACTAGAGACTCGACACCAGATGCTCTTTAATGTTATACCCAAAGTCACCCCCTTCTTTGGTGGGGGGTCTTAGTTATCTGAAGAAGATACAACAGCCTATTCTAAGCCCCACCGACAAAGCACTAGGCTTACTGTTTTTTTGTTGTTTTTTTTGCTTTTTTATATACAGGGATAAAAATAAAACAAGATTGTGCAAACGTAGTTTTGTCAAATTGAACTCGCAGAAACCTGCTTGCGAACGTTGAACTAGGTTGAATATTATGGGAAATAACACCCTTAAAAAAATGGGAGACACATCTTCGATTTGGAAATATCCACGAATAGAAACGAAGCCGAGACAGAAGAGGTTTAATACGGATCAGGACGAAGCTAATGGAACAATACTAACCTCTTGCTAATGTCGGATATTTCAATGTTGAGAAATGCGTGATCGTGTATCGGACATCCGTGTCCTGCTCGGCTAAAACTAAACATATATTATTATTCTTAGCGGCCATATACATTTTAATGGAAAGATTAGCTTTTTTTTCTTTTTTTTTCATTCTATTTTCTTCCATTTCCTTTTAGTTGTTTTGTCTACTCTAAGATTACTTGTTTTTATTCTAATCGTTATAATCTCAAATTTCTTTCTAAATCTGCTGCTCTTTTACTTACCGTTGGGACCTGAAAAGTGTTTCTCATTTACGTGTATTTATTACTCTGCTTTCTATATTTATCGATTCCAAGGTGAATATTGCTCACAAGTCTTTTCTTAAACTATTTCTTATTATTTTAATTTTTTAAATTTTTTTATGTTTATTATTCTCCTAATCTATATCTTTGTGAGATGGGTTGATGCTATTTACATTGTTTACACTATAGGCATCTCTTTTTTTGTATTTTTTTCTTAATTAATCCCAAAAATTATTTTTTCTTAACTAATCCCACAAATCATTAGCACAGCAAACAACTCATTTTGGAATCCCGTTAAACGGACGTCTATTCAATGAACTGGCACAGCCCGAAGAGAATGTTCTTCTATTTGACGGAAATGGAATTGTGGGATATATAATTCTATTTTCGTATTTTATTATCGTAGTTTAAATTTTTTTTAAATGGAACATTCTCACCTAGTAGCCGGAGACAGTGGCACCCGAGAGTGTCTCTTTTTTATAAGAGTGTAGACCAGAAATGAGAGGCATTATGGGAGTAGGGTAGGGGAATATATAGTCGGATATCTGGCAGAAAGGTGATTGATTTCGTTAAGGCGATCTTGAGTGAGCATTACGGAATTTCAAGAAAGTGACGTTGGACAGAGAGTGTAGAGCTGAGAGAGAACGTAGTTTCATAATAAAAATTGATTGAATTACAATTATGTTTTATTTTCGTATTTTATTATTCTTCGTTCTTAATTTTAAACATTATTCGTCTATTAATCCCCCACATAAAATTAGCAGAGCTACCTGAGTAGTATGCATTTAATGTTGGGAGGTAAGTGTGTGTTTGCTTGTGTTAGTACTTATGGAAAAAGTTATAGATGTAGTATCTTGGAACAAAATAGGTACGGGAGATTTATCCTATGGACACCGGCAGAAATGAACACCGCATATTTTATGATTGTTATATTAGATCCGCTCTTTTTTGTTTACCTGTGTTGTTAATGGATGAGCCTTAAAAGTTAATTTGTAACTATCCTAAATACGAATAGAATATATTACAATAGTTATTTATTTGTAAATTGTACACGTCAGGTTGAACATGTGACTGTTTGTCCTTGTGCAGACTGTTGTTGATTTGTGGGACATTCTATTTCATCTTTGTATTTTATTATTGGTTTTATCTTTTATTTCAAACTGTATTCCTCTATTAATCAACACGACAAAATACAAACTACTGTCCTCATGTTGGTTGTAATATTCGCAAAATTTCACCTGCTGAAACATCTGGCCTTCTTCAGATGTTATGGTCGAAATTCAGACTACGACAAAAGAAAACCTGAAGAAGGCCGGGGAATACACTAGCCGAAATTTTATGGGTATAAAGATCAAAATGTGGACAACCGTGTAAATAATTTAAATTCCCATAATATTACAAAAGATATTTGTCTGGATTTTAC
The DNA here is from genome assembly GCA_023376005.1 of Doryteuthis pealeii. NCBI lineage: Eukaryota > Metazoa > Mollusca > Cephalopoda > Myopsida > Loliginidae > Doryteuthis > Doryteuthis pealeii. The sequence goes on from CM042139.1 coordinate 128,736,549, forward strand.
AAGCGGAATCAATTAAATTTGTTCAAAGTTTAGCTAATTGATTGATTGATTTTAACAGCATGTCAGCCCGTCTAGAATCATTTATGCATATAAATTAGGGAATTGCGTTCGTTAGGGATTTTTTGTGTAGTTGTTTCTTAAATTTTTAATACATTTAAATAGCAAGTATTCCTGTATAATACAAATAATATGAATAGTCGTATTGTTTCAAGTATTCCTATATAAATATAAATAATAAAATTTATAATTTCAAGTAATTATTTCCATTCACAAATAATAATTTGGTTGCACAGTTATGACTTTAATTAATAATAATCCTTAATAAACAATTATAGTTTCCAGTAATTATTCTTAATACAAATAATTTACAGCTATATAACCTTAATGATTCCTATCTAATAAGAATGATTTTAAACAGATTTATCTGACCCATAGATGGATCTCTAACAGGTACAACGACTTCGGGTCAGAGTAAAGCAGAACTGGAACCTTAACTTTAGATGCAGTTTACTGTCATACCTATGGCATCACTTCCTCGCAGGATACTCCATACTTAAAACATTGTGTCACATCCTATCCTTGGCGAACCGCTTGGGTAAAAATGCGTCTTATCGGGGTATAATGGTTAGAAAGATAGTCTCTCAGATCCATTACTACTGAAAAGTGAGTTTGATTCTCGTGGGATGCCGAATACTTGTGACCTTGTGTCACATCCTACCTGAAGCAAAGGAGTTTGGTAAATACATACCTAGAATACTTTTCTTTGGAGAGGGGGAGTCAGTGGACATAAAATATGTCTCGTCACTAGCATGTCACAATATTTGACAGAAAAGCATGCGTGCATAAGTCAGCACCAGAAAAAAACCGTCCTATCTAAATACGCCTGGTTATTAGCAGATAAATTCGGTCAAGCATAAATTCAACATTAAAGGGTTACCCTCAAATATCTGGCATCAATTTGATCAGAATTATTGGTCATCGCTCCCGGCAGGTCTTCTGCATAGCATCCAGAATCGGGAAAAGCTTATTGATGTAGATTTTTTAGTCGGTCCACACTGGCGTGCCTATATGTATGTGTCCACAGAAGATCGTCACTTATGAGTTTGTCTTCTTACTTGCATGGTTTGTGTAATAGGGGCAGGTGACCGTACAGCTGTTTTCTTTGCGGATGCTGTGTCAAAGATTTGTTCAGGACAGTGCGCCGCATAGTTGTATAACTTCCATAACTTATATAAGGGGTGTAAAATCTGGGTTGAAAGATTTTAGCTGGAAAAACAGATGCGAGCTGCAGAGTTCTTTTATTTCTATTTTCTACCTCTATTGATCCTGTGAGCGTACTGAGTTGTCGACCCAGATATACCCCGATGCATATACTGTCTAATCATTATGTGCATACCGGCATGATTCTCGTTGTATTCACAGAAGCATAGACTAATCCACCCAGGGCGTCCTATCGTGGTGTAATCTTTAGCAAACTAATCTCGCAGACCGATTACTGCTGAATAGCGTGGTCGATACTCGTTGGATGCCCCATACTGCGATCTTACGTCACATCCTACCCGTGGTGTATGGGTTGGCTACCTATATTAATGCACTCCTATCAAAGTATGTATTTACCCAATCCATCTGCCATGGGTGGGTCAATCTTAAGCGGAGTAAACCTTGTTTGATTTAAAAGATTTTATCATCTAGGCTGGTTGTCACACGAAGTTTAAAAAGCCCAGTCTGTCCTACTATATTCGAATAGCTGTGGGAAGAATTGTTAAAATCATACTTTTCCGAAAGATACACTATGTGAAATGCAAATATTTTAAATTGGGTCAGTGCGTTTACCACCTGACTATTTACATATTTATTCGCCTTTCTTTGGACTGCTACAAACACACACACACACACACACACACACATACACACATATATATATATATATATATATATATATATATATATATACTCGTATGACAATAACAGGTATTAGATCTTATCCCGTGGTTATATATTATACTTAAGCTAGGGTCCATTAGCCACTTTTCTCAAATTTCTGTCTGATGATTGTGAACACCTCATCGAACTTCAAGTAGGACGTCTAGAATTAATACTCATAATATTTTTTTTTTTTTTTTTTTACCTGGTCTGTTATATAGAGTGGAACAAATTTTATGTAAGCTTATCTTATTTGAATTTCTTTTATTATTATAAATATTATTTTGTGCATCTCTTCAGAGATCGAGCTTCTCTCTTGAGGTTTCCCCTCCTTAGCAAATCTCCCCAGTTTGTCATTTGAAGCATCCATAAAATTGTTTTTCTTCCCATTTTTATTTTCTAGAATTTTTTTGTTTGACTGTTCTTATCTTGACATTGATGTTACTGTCTGCTGTAATTATTTTTTCTTTGCTTTTTTATTATATATATATATATATATATATATATATATATATATATATATATTGTGTGTGTGTGTGTGTTTGTGCACGCGCACGAGGGTCGTTCAAAATATTCAAAGTCTCATCCAAATACTTTATTACTGCTTGGGTATCTGTTTTGTCCATTTTTAGATATGTCGCACAGTTCTAACCTTTGTACGGGCATCGTCTACACAGTGTTATGGAACGGTGCCAAGAATAGTATGTAACGTACACGACAATATCCGAATTATGCACCGTTTCATTCGTGTATTTGAGAATTGTGTACGGCTAACACGCACCAGTCACAACGTTCTGGTTTTTGTTTATCCAAAACAAAACTTCTTACTTGTGTCGGTCAGTCAGAATTCTAGTTTACTGCTACTATTTGGACAAGGGGTTAGGAATATTTTGCCACATTGGGGTCTTTGCGTTGTATACGCCCGCTTATCTTCATTTCATTCATAACTTTTTTTACTCTTGAAACAAACATCGGAAATTTATTTTCCTTTCTAGTTTATTTGCCGTCAGTTCTTTGGAGAGAGAGAGAGAGAGAGAGAGAGCTTTCACAATCATCCTTAACTAGCCGTGTTCCCTCATGATTATATGTCGATTGCGTGACGTCAGATCTCCCTTATAGCGTGCCCGGAACCCTTCTGTTTTTCTCTTTCTAAGAAAACGTGACCTTAAGTAATTTTTTTCTTTTCTAACCATCTAGAACCTTCTCAGCTTTTTAGGAGACGTGTCCATTTCTTATTCACCTATCAAAAAGGATTTCTCACTTTCTTCCACCACGACCACCTTTCAATCAGATCAGTCGAACCCTCTGGCGTCACATTGTCTCCAAATTAATTTTTTTTCATTTAAAATATTTTGAGGTCAACTTAATGTTTAGAATTAGGTTGTTTTCTAGAACCTTCTGACAACGTTGTATCTACAAATTTTCTCTAAATTATTTTTTTCTCAATCAAAATATCTTGAGTCATCCACCCCTACAACTTTTAGGCGAACTTAATGTTTAGAACCAGGTTGTGTTTTCTAGAACCATCTGGCATTGTGGTGTCTACAAACCCTATAAAAAATTGAACACAGACATTTACACAGAAATCTGAATTAGTTTTTTTTTCTAGTTTTAGAAGAAGTGGCTCTTCTTTCTATGTGATATATAGAACTCTCTGAACGATTATAGTATATATATATATATATATATATATATATATATATATATATATATATATATATATATAAATATAATGTGTGTTTGTGTGTAAACAAAAAAGAGACTTATCGACGATACCTGATTTCTGCATAGACTAAACCTATTTTCGCTTCATTTTGGCGCCAAATCAAAGATTGAAAAAAAATGATTATTGGAGAGCAAGTGACTCTTTGAATATCAAATTGGATGGAGGGGGTCAACCCGGGTGCACAATTGTTTTCCAATTAGATTTCATTGAGCAGAGAAAAAAGCAAAACTCCATTCCAGAAACATCAAGTCTAAACGGATAGAGAAACGCCGCCTCTCTTTTTTTTTTTTTTTTTAGTTTTGTGCTGCTAGATTAGTCCTCTGTTTCACAGACAGGAGGCGCTTATGTCTCTTCCGATGATTTACAACAACCTTGATACTTAAGGGAAGCACTAAAAAATTGGAAGCATTGAACTAGTAAAAAATGAAGGAAGAAAAAAAAAATCAACAACGTGTAGCGATTAGATGAAATGATTGCATGAGAAAAAAGAATGAAAGAAACAGAAAGTAAGATTAAAGAGTAATAGAGACGGAGAAATGAGTGGATTATTCAAAAGAAGAAGAAAAAACCTAAAAGTTTGGCATGAGGGAAAGTAAGCAAATGGTGATTATCGAGGAAAATTAGTTAAGGGAAAGAATGTCATCGAAAGATATAATGGAAAACGAAATATAAAAGAAACACACAATGGAATGCACACATGAAGAATTCGGTAGGATATATATATGTATATACCAACCCCTCTGCATGAGCAAGAAGCGACACGAGATCAATTTATTAAGATTAACAGGTTTTGAATTCGGAGTTTTCATCCTCCTAGACTGGTTGCCTAACAAAGTCTGAAGGGCACAGTCTTCCCTACTATTTACCCATAGCTGGAGGAAAGTTAGTTGAATTCATACCTTTCCCAAACCTATTAGCACTATATGAAATCAAAACAGCCTCGTCCAGGATTTGAACTCATCTCGTCATGCCCATGTCCTACGACGATAGCTATTACACCACGCACCTCCACTTTGTATTCATGTGTTTTAAATACAATGGCAAGCATTTAAAATTAATAGACCAGTTCACATTCCTAGGTAGTAATTTCTCATCGGCAGAAAGTATGTACTGCTTTTGACAAATTACCGATCATATGGAAATCTGATTTATCTTGTAAGATAAAACTGGAAATCTCACAAGCTCACATAGACCTAGTAAAAGTAATATAGACATAATGATTATCAACACGACTCAGTATCCATTAGGAAAAATATGGAACCAGTCTCGATATTTCAGAGCAGTAATTTTGGCAAAAATATAGAGCTATTCAAGTTCAGCTCCTTCCATAATCACTAGGCCTGGTGTGACCCTTTTTTTTCCTAAACCGATAATTCTTTGGTGTAAGTTTTACAGACGTGGGGATATTAATACATTCGACGGCGCAACTTCACACCGTATCAAAAAAAGTTTTCCGAGGTGTTTCTATAAATGCAAAACTAGCTGGAATTAGTGCATTGAATACAAAGGTGACTATTTTGAAAATTAACTTTGATTTCAATGTTCATTTCTATAAGTAAAGATAGAAGTAAATGATATAATTGATAGAAGTAAATGATATCTAGACATCTAGATAGTTGTTTAGACGTGTTATACTTTTATCAAGACGAGACAGTACTCATTTGTAAATAAAAATATGGAGCAAATCTCAGTATATTTTAACATCATGTTTTGGCAGAAAATACTAGATTTATCAAGTACAGCACATTCCATCGGCAGCTGACCTATTACGGTCTTTTGTGCCAACTTCACATCGTATCAAAAAGGCGTTTCAGAAGCGCTTCCATAAATGGATAACTCGCTGGAATGAGTACCTTGAATACCAAGGTGACAATTTTAAAGATTAAAGTTTCATTCAAAGTTAATTTCTATTTTTGTAAATAGTTTCATTCTTGATACTTTTAAACGCCTCTCCTACATAGAAATTGTATAAACATTCAAAAGAGTTGTGAGTCAGAATTCTGTATGTATACACTATTGAATTATGTGTGTGTGTGTGTGTGTGTGTGTGTGTGTGTATGTGTGTGTGTGTGTGTGTTTATTGTACATGTGTATGTTTATTGTGTGTATGTTTATTGTGCATGTGTGTTGACTCAAGTTTGTATGTAAGTATGTTGTGTATATGAGTTGACTCAAGTTTGCGTATTTATGTATGTTGTGTATATGAGTTGACCCAAGTATGTATATGTATGTATGTTGTGTATATGTGTTGACTCAAGGATATGTGTGCGTATGTATGTTGGTTGTGTATGTGTGTTGAATCAAGGATATGTGTGCGTATGTATGTTGGTTGTGTATGTGTGTTGAATCAAGGATATGTGTGCGTATGTATGTTGGTTGTGTATGTGTGTTGAATCAAGGATATGTGTGCGTATGTATGTTGGTTGTGTATGTGTGTTGAATCAAGGTATGTGTGCGTATGTATGTTGGTTGTGTATGTGTGTTGACTCAAGGATGTGTGTGCGTATGTATGTTGATTGTGCATGTGTTGACTCAAGGATGTGTGTGCGTATGTATGTTGATTGTGCATGTGTGTTGAATCAAGGATATGTGTGCGTATGTATGTTGATTGTGCATGTGTGTTGACTCAAGGATGTGTATGCATGTGTGTTGACTCAAGGATGTGTGTGCGTATGTATGTTGATTGTGCATGTGTGTTGACTCAAGGATATGTGTGCGTATGTATATATTGTAAACTGTGTATCTCTATGCACGTATCAATGTATACGTGAATTATTTATTATTTCGTACATGATGTTTTTGTTTCAAAGCATTTATTGATGAAGATGATTCAAACGTTAAGATGTCAAGGTGTACACACAAGAATATGAAATCGTTAAGAAATCCGGATGAAAGCGTGACGTGATCTCTGTTACGTGGGGGAGTGAAATGAACTTTCTTCATGCATCTGTTTTTTGTTTTTTCTCCCTTTTTCAAATGGCAGGTGGTGGATTAATGCGATGGAGGTGGGGAGGAAGAGGCATAATATCATAAATTCGATGAACTTTGCTTTGAGTTGTTCGCACTTCCTCAGGGTTCAATGAGGTTCGTGTCTATATTTTCCAAACGTATTTTTTATTTGTTTCTCTATGACACTGTTTCTTCTTTTATATTTCTATAGGATGATTTAAAAAAAATATCTATAGACAGGAATATTGATTCTCAAAGGAAAATACGCAATATATATATATATATATAATATATTATATTATATATATCGTAAAAAAATAAATAATAGCATGAATAATCCTATTTGACTTATCACTTTTGTTCATCTTATATATATATATATATAATGAATAGAAGTGTCAACACAAATAGGACTATTTAAGTTATTTATTTTCTATTTTATTATGTATAATCTGATATATATATATGTGTGTGTGTGTGTGTGTGTATTTGAACAAAATTGATGACACATGACAATATTCCTCTGTATGAGTAGGATGTAACACATGTTCAATTTCTTAAGTGAAGTTTGAATTCAGAATGTTCCTTCTCCTAGACTGGTTGCCGAATAAATATTAAAATATGCCCTGGAGGGAGAATAGTTAGATGCATAACTTTTCCAAGGGTTATGTGAAATAAGATGGCCCCGTTTAGAATTTCGCCGAGTTCATTTCCTACGAAGATAGAAATTACGCCACGTACCCCTATGTGTGTGCGTGTGTGTGTGAGAGAGTAACGTAGACGTAAATGCAACGGTGCTTCGTTATAAAAAAAACACAGTAAATTACTTTGGTAATATATTACTAAAACATACAAAAAGCACCTAACAACACAGAAGTAGAAATAAATCTTGAAGCAAGGAACATAGCATGCTAACCCAGCCTAGATAACAGCATATACTGTTTAGCAAAAACAACCGTTCATAACACAAAATATAATATAGAAAATTTATAAATATCCCTACATGTAGACTAATAAACCCAACAAAACATGACATAGGTAAAATAAGTAAAAATATATTAGAAGGAATTAACATAAAACAAAGGGAAAAACTAGAAATAAACCAATGAAAAAATACAATATCAACTATAGACTGGTTCTAACTGCTTATCTGTACAAATAGATATAAAAGATATCTACCACTCAATCCCAGAAACTAGCTAATGAATACATAAAAATGAGTAATAACCTATTAAAAATTATTAAACACGGCCGAAAATCGCTATAATTTGACAAAGAAACAAGATGGATAATGATTTTTTTAAATTATTTCAAAAGTAAATACATTTTTCCTGAAATAACATTACTTTATTTTCTTCCTTGATTTTATTAAAAATGAAAAATTCGAGTTTTTATCAATTTGAACAATTTAATCCTAATCTACAACATAAATGGTTATTTGTCTCTGTGTATAACCAGTACAATAAACACAACAATAAATGAGTGCTATTGAAAATCCAGTATGGAACTGCGAATAAACTCACCTTTCCTGAGTATTACCGGGTATTGCTGCTAGTGTGTATATATATATATATATATATATATATATATATATATATATATATATTATGATGGACTCTCCCGTCGATGGACGTATGAGTGTTCATACAATGAACATCCACACAGGGATTTGTTTATATTGGTGAAGGCTTGTGTTGGACAATCCACACTTTTTGGCACAGTCGATAGGAAAGAATTTGTACTCAGGAATTTTAAATTCAGAGTTATCCCTCTTCTAGACTAGTTATCTACCCAAGGCTGAAGGGCCCAGTCTGCCCTACTATTTAACCCATAGCTGGAGGGAAAATATATGGATTCATACCTTTCCCAAGGGTATCAGCGCTATGTGAAATGCCAACAGCTTCGTCTAGGAATTGAACTCGAATCGACGAGTCCATTTTCCACGACACTAAGCACTAGCCCACGCGCCTCTCTCTCTCTCTCTCTCTGTCTGTTCTGTCTCTGTCTCTCTGTCTCTCTGTCTCCTCTCTGTCTCTCTCTCTCTCTCTCTCTCTCTGTATATATATAAACAAACACCCTGCATAGAGTGAGCGTACGCATGCTTATCTGTTATTCCATAGCTCATTTATTCGACAAGCATATATTTTGCACAGCATATTATTTTTCAAAATAATTACCTCCCTAAATTCAACTTTGCTTATTAATCATATTGATATACAGTGAAAAATGTTTATCAAATTTCAGTAAATAACTACGTGTCAAGCAGTAAATTTCTTTGATCTATTCACGCGTCTATTATACCCATGAGTTCGTATTTATTAACCTGAATGTAATTGTGAGAGTGCAAAATACATACCTGTGTGTGATGGCACGTGCTGCAATGTTTGCCGTAGTAGGAAATGGACACGACGAGACGAGTTCAAATCCTGGACGAGGCTGTTTGCATTTTCCATAGCGCTAATACCCTTAGGAAAGTTATGAATCCAATTATTCTCCCTCCAGCTATGGGTAAATAGTAGGTCAGACTGGGTTCTTTAGCCTTGGTTAAGCAACCAGTCTTGGAGAAGGAAAACTCCGATTCCAAACCTGTTGAACTCTGCTTGCGAAATTGACCTTGAGTCACACCCTGCTCGTACGGAGAGGTTGTATATATATATATATATATATATATATATATATATATATATATCTTCTGCCTCTAAAAGATAAGTTTTGAGGCGCTCTTGTGTAATGGTTATCGCCGAAAGAAATGGATTCGGTGACACATGATCAAATCGTGGCCGAGGCTGTTTGCATTTCATATAGCACTAGTACACTTAGGAAAGGCATACTTCAGATTTTTCTTCTTCCGTTTATGAGTAGATAATAGGAAGAACTCATCTCATTAACCATAGTTGGGCAACCAGTCTAGGAGAAGTAAAACTCTGAATTCAAACCTGTTAAACTCTGCTTAAGAAATTGACCTTGCATCACATCGTACTCGTGTGCGTCACCACCAAATGAATTTTAGTGTCACCAGTAGGATATCTTTTTAGGAGGGGATAGTCAGCGCACACTAAACCCCGCCAGTAAGGCATATATATATATATATATATATATAGAGAGAGAGAGAGAGTGAGAGGGGGAGAGAGAGAGAGACTTAGAGACTTGACAGAACTCTAAACTGTATACACTGGTGAGGTTCGAGATCTGAATTGGAGCCACACCTGCACTCCTAGATCAACCCTGTCCGTAGAAGTAGTACCTGTAAGAATGTTAGGTTTGGTTTCTTTCTTTTAATGGCATATCAACCTTTGTGAGTTATTTAATGTCAAAGCCATACTCGTAGAAGAACAGTAGTTGTACTATTTAACCTATAACTGAGGGGATAAGGGGTACATACATTTACCAAGGGTATTAGTCAGAAAGTGAACGTAATAGTGAGACTGGATTCCGAACTCGTTTTACTACGATGTTACTGTCTAGAACATTAGTCACTCCGATTATCCCCTATCTGTCAAATATATATCGCTCAACCACTACCATTCCTACAACCTCCCACTACCAATTTATGCGTTACGAGTTTGTTACAGAATTATGCTTAATATCGTCACAGAGGAGTATTCTGGGAACTGTGATAAAAGAATGAGAAAATTATAGAATAAAACAAACAATCTGAAAACAAATTAAAAGAGGTTGAGTTGAACAGACGTTTTCTTTTAATGTATCATTTTGGCAATAAACAATTTTTGTGCGTATTAATTTTTGTAAACTTACAGTATACGTCATATCTTTCTTAGTCCTTTCTTTACTTGGTTACTTGCGTATTATTCCTAAATTTATTTGAGTATAAAACATGGTTATTGTCGTGAAATTCAGGATTACTAATATTTCGGAAAGTGGCTGGATGGCCTGGGTCTGTCGTCTTTCACTACTGAACTGTTGCTAAATATGAAGGTGATAGCTGGTATTAAGACCCACATGCTTTTGGGTGCAAAATAGATTTTTTTAGATTTAAAACACACTGCGTCTTTATAATTTTAGATTTGATGAAACACTTGATTTAAGGACCGTCTCATAAACGCACACACATACTCACACACACACACACACTCACACACACACACACACACACACACACATACATATATATATATATATATATATATATATATATATATATATACATGTGTGTGTGTGTGTGTGTAGAAGCCTAAACGATTCTCAAACCAGGTGTTTACTCAAAAAAGTATATATATATATATATATATATATATATATATATATATGATGGAAAACTTCTATGTCCTTTTAGAATTTAGCTGATGATATATCTTCAAGGTTAACTGTGAATTAATATTCTTTTTCGTGTCGATAAACATTACGCTATCTGCACATACACACACACACACACACACACACACATATATATATATATATATATATATATATATATATATATATATATTATGGTTATTTAAGAAGTCATGTATATTTTTAACCAAGTTAAGTATTCCCTTTGTATGTGGCCTCGTGCGTGACATCATCATAATGCACGGCAAACTCGGTGTATAAAATTATATAAAATAAAATAACATCCAAACATCATAGTCTTATATATATATATATATATATATATATATATATGGAGGTTAAATATATATATATATATATATATATATATATATATATATATATATGAGGGAGAAGTAGGAAGGGTGAAAGAGAGAGTGGGTTTGGTTTTCCTTGATTATTTTTATGCCATCAGATCCTTTTTTTAACAATGCAAATTTCAAATATTGATCGTGAAAGATGAAAGGTTCTTTTCCATTAGTTTGCCGGAAGATGTTCATGCAAATTTCCAATTCTGGTCTTTAATGCTATTTTTCCATCATCGAAAAATATAGTAAGCTTTACGTTTCTTAACATGTGAAATGCTAATAGTATGTCTTTGTTCATTTATGTAATATAAAGCATCAAAAGAAAATCTCGACAAATCAAGTTTTGACTGTGGGTTAGCGCATTAAAGTATAATTACTGTGGAAAATTTGGGAACAAAAAAAAATAATTCCAAATATTTGTGCTGTATCTGCTCAAAAAATGTCTGCCAAAGTATTTTACTGTTTGAATTCCCGGAGGCTTGCAGCAATCATTTTGTTACAAAAAAATTAGAAACATTCTTTGCAAACAGATATACAAAATATTAGCCAACTTTTAATTTTGATAATGTTTGGCTTGGTTTCTTCGTTTAATGGCATATCAATCTTTATGGGTTATTTAATGTCAAAGAACAGTTGTTGTAGTAATATTAAGTTCATATCTGGGCCTTCTAATTGAAGGAGACTACATTGTTTGAAAATGATCACTCTATTACAAACGACCAGGTTCGTTTTCCTGCGACAGAAAGTGCATATTGCCACCTCTAGCTAGATGGTGTAGGATCAGGTTACTCGTTGAATACCGTTCATTGTTACGTCTCCATGTCAGTTAACGACTATTGTAAGGTTTGGTTTCATTGTTTAATAGCATATTAACCTTCCTATGATATTTAATGCCAAAACCTTCCTTGTAAAAGAACAGTAGTAGTACAATTTAATCCATAGCTAGGAGATAAGGGAGTTTATACCTTTCCCAAGGGTATTAGTCTGAAAGTGAAATTAATGTTTCGTTTATTCTTCATTTCTATCTTGGTAAATAAACCTTCAGTTTCTATACTTTTCGAACACAACTCGTATATCCTGCTATGGATTAAATTGTGCAACTACTGTTTTGGCATTAAATAACCCAAGAAGTTTGAAATGCCATTAACATCATCGTCACAATCATCAGGTGGTGCCGACAGCACGCATCTCCATGACTCTACTTCGCCACCATCCCTATCAGCCATCGTTCTTGGAAGGTCATCTCTGCAGCATCCAGTATCCACGCAAAGCTAATCGATGTAGATTTATGCTGGCCAACCCATACAGCTGTGCCCATGTGCAGATCCACAGCATGTCTTGTTTGACTTATCTGAATGGTTTGTATGATTGGAGGCAAGTGGCCGTACAGCTGGTCTTTTGTAGGTTGCTGCTTCCAGGATTTGTTCAAGACAGCGCGCAGCGTCCTTGTCCAGTTCTCATATAGCTTTTATACAGCTTTTTCTCCAAGCGTTTCATTAGAGTCCAAGTAGTGCAGCCATACAATAGCACAGTCCCTATATAATGCTTCATTTGATTTAAATCATTTTCGTCGGTTTTATAATCCATGCAATTTACATTTAATTGATTAGGATTAATTAAACATCCAGTGTTTTTGCGTATTCCTGTAATTTTTCTTGTGTTTCCCCTGGGGATATGTGTACCCCAATTTGAAAAAAACTGCCTTGGGATATGTGATCTCAAAAGGCATTTGTATGATGATATAAACATTGATAGTTGTTTTAAGTAAGTAACCCAACTCTCCAATGCTTTGCCGCATGCGTCAGAATTTCTGTTTCATTGAACAACTGCGAAGGGTTCAGCGCGTATTTTCAAAACGGGGCTTGCTTATGCATGTTTGCACACATTTGGTAAAATGTGTTGAAATAAATCTTCATCTTGAAGAAAATCTATAAGATCCTCCTGCTGCTTTTTATCTTGCATTTTTTTCTTTTCTCACACCAGTGATGTTTAATTAATATTACGCTTAAAGTAACTCCAATTAAAAGAGTATATCATTCTTTATTTCTAAAATATTAATAGCTTTACTGTGTCAAGTACGATAACCATTTTATCTTCACGTTTGTTTAAACATGGTGGCTCGTAATAGAGATGTTTTTTTCTGGAATTATCTATATTATATTGATTCTATTTATAGATTATGACACAGGAAAATATTAGCAGAACATAGAATACGCAAACTGTATCTCAGTAGAGGTCTGAGCCCCCACAACACCCCAAAAATAGAAAAATGCTATGGAAAAATACATACAATCAATATATTTTTCCTAAAGAGATTCTGAATGTATTCATTTTGGGGTTTTATGATTTTGCGTCCCAATATTATTTGGGTTCAAATACAGCATAAGTATGTGCTTAATGTAAGATTCCATATGTGCACCTAAAAGTTCAGACGAAGATTTCCAAATCCCACCATCATTTAGTGCAGGTTTCTGGGCATAGACACAAGTAGATATTTAATCAATTTACCAAAGTTAATGAAAAATCTATCATGAAAATTATTTCTAATAATTTATTGATACATAGGAAGTTAATGAAAATCATTTCTACCAGTTTATAAAATCAAACCGATCAAAAATATTTACCTACAAATTATTCGCTTATAAATAATATATACAAAAAACAAGATTTGGCATTGAATATCCGAGAAGGGTTGATATGCCATTAAACAAAATAACCAACCAATATAATTATTTATAACAATTAATACTCATGAACGAGTGAGTTTTAGATTGAAGCTCGTTCGTATCTCATGCTTTAACTCACAATACACAGCAAAAAGTCGATCAAGTGACAGCTCGTAACTCGGTAAACTCGTAAATTGGAGCACTCATAAGTCAAGGTACCAATGTAGATACAAAGACGATTTGACATTAAATAACCCACTAGTGTTGATATGCCATTATACACCAACTAACCAGCTTGAGAAAATGTTTGAAATGTGAGGCTTTAAAATTCCAATCGATAGGAACAGGAAATTATTCCTCCATTTTTATCTGATGCGTAAACAGATGCAAATTTGTTATTTGCTGGGCGCTAATTTATTTCCTTTTTTAAACGTTTTTGAGACTTTTGCAGTTACGACGACCAAAACCAAATGCTTTTTGATTTGTTTAATCAAACACAAAGCAACTTAAAACCACATTTCACATTTTCTAGACGACCCTTACATCATTTATCACTAATGAATGTAGAAACTGAATTTCTCGAATTATTCCTTAGTTTGTATTTCCTCTAGTACACTAATCAGAACTTTTCGTTTATTAATAATTAATTTATTTCCCAACTCTAAATAATTGTATGTCTCCAAAATTGATGGTGTAGTGATTGACGTGTTGGACTGCGAGTTGGAACTCCAGTCGCGCTATTAGGTTTACTTTCGGATTAAGACCCTTGGGAAGGTATGAACCGCTCATCAACACCAGTATCTTTTTAAGTAGTACCAGTACACCGTTTAGGAATTCAATAACACAACTCTTTGATGTCAGATCCCATTTTGCTAGACCATAATTCAGCTGCTATCTACAGTAAAGCAAAAAGGTATGATTTATTGAGTGGAATGTTCAAACTCTACTGCCATATTACTCATATCTGTGAGCAAGATACTATTATTAAAGACACTACATTTGAAGTGCTTATCTTAAAACTGAAGCACACTGGCATTTGTTAATTTCTAGCGAAAATGCAATAATAATGACTATATGAAAAAATAGCTGAAATATTTATCTATCCAATGGTATTATTGTGTTCCGTATATCTGTATTTTCAAAGAAAATAGATAGAAAGCTTTATTTTTGGAACGTCCCTTATTAGACTAGGAATATTTTTCACTTATTTTTTACAGTAACTATCGCTGTGTTTGTTTGCAATTGAGGTGTTATGTAATGTGCCAGATCTTTGCACCCAAACAGCTGTGTGGTTTGGTGACCTATTGATGACCTCAATATTTCCGAGTGCAGAAGACAGCGAAGTGAGAAAGTCACCGAGGTTGCATCTGCAAAGGTGTTAAGGAGATGGCGCATCCGCGCCCGGAATTTGAGCATGGGTAGTAGGGAACATATCGCGTGAGAGGTGATGGATAAAGTAATAGAAAAACGAGGTCAGATAAGAGGGCGAAAGAGAGAACTGAAGTTATAGCGTACATATCGGTTGAAACGTGCGTTATAACATCAAAGATCTGCGACGTGTAGTTCTACTGTTTGAAGTTTTAATGTATCTATTGTTTGTACTTCAAAGCATGAAAAACACGTACTCTAAGTATATTGAGTATATAAAATGTAAATGTCCATGTTTGTACGAATGGGTTCATCCTGTTTTTCCTTCTGTTATGTTACTGTTATTATATTATGGATATACTGATGTTGATATTGGTTCTTACAGAATTGGGACTCGACTAAAGTATTTTTCCTACCACTAAGCACCAATAGTATAATTAGTTGAAAGCACATTTTTCATTTACAGTTTTTCTAGGAATTGAATACATATATCTTATAATAGAGATTGTGTGTTTGTCTGTCGGTACCCAAAACTATAGTACTACTCAAGTCAAAATCCCCTTAGTTATTTACGTCACATTCTCCAAAATTTTATGTAAACCTCAATTATTAATAAAATTGTTTTACATTATGAATATTGTTGACTATATCTACATACTAATAACATGCAATTGTATTTATATATACAAAAAAATAGTGGTTTACAGTGTGAACAGGAAGGCTAATTTGCATATTGATATTAACAATTTAATTTTAGTAAATATGTGCTTAGCATTATTGATTTCTAATTGTTGGTTTTATCTTAATGATAACTTAATTAATTTCATTTTTTACTCCCTATTTTAACTAAATAGTTAAATTAGGAAAATTTAGCCATGAAAGACGGGAGTGGTGGAAAATGATGACAGAGTTAGTTTCAAAGTTGTTCTATTTTTAGATTATACTCCCTCTGTTTCAAATCATTTTATCTACATTCTTATTTAATTTCATTAGTCTTTCTAATTTGATATAATATCTTATTACATTAAGATTTAAATACTTGAGCCGGGAGGGTACATATTTTTGCTAGTATGTGTAAAGTAAATAAAAGAAAAACAATTATTTTCATTTTGCAAATGCTAATTGATTTTTTCCTTTTTCGTTTCAGGTAAGTGTTTCTGGAAAAATGCAAGATTTTGGTAATGTTGGTTTTCCATACGTTTTCATTCTCTTGAGTTACTCACCATTTAGAATTCCTGTCTTTGAATATCTTCAGTTTTGGAGGATTTATTCTTCATGTCCCGACCTGCTGTGAGCAATTAGATTTATTCGTTAAATAAATATTTGAGCATATAGTTATTATAATAATTGAGATTGTTTATCTGATCTCTGTAGACGGTGAAACGAGTTGATGAAAATCTACCAAATTTGATGAATATATATTGGTACTTGACTTACGATTACCTCAATTTCTGAGTTTTCTGAGTTGCAAGTTGTCATTTAATCGATTTTTCCTTTGTGCTGACAGCTAAAATGATAAAAAGCAAGCTTCATATACGCTTATGCTAATAAGATCACTAAAAGCATTTAAATTTCCAAATTTATCACACCAAAGAAAAATACCATTTATGAAAAAGTAAACATTAAAACATATTACAGCACATAAATCATTACGTTCTATACAGTACAGTGCTATTTTTCTTATTATGAAAAAAAATTAAAAACATAGTTTTTGAGGGCTGGAAGTGATTAATGACATTTTAGCTTCTTTCAATGGGGGAATTTATCTGATATACGAGTAAATTGAGTTACGAGGGGATATAATTAAACTCTTAAGTCAAGGCACCATTGTACTGGAAAGTCAGAATGAGCGTTTTACTTTAGACTAAATAACTATAGACACAGGATTAAGTTTATGAATTAAAGCAAACTAATACTTGTAAAACATAATTTCCGCTGAACAGGTCACGATTTAAACATAGATACATGGTTCATCATCATAGAAAGAATTTTTTAAAAACACCATAAAACAATATTAGTCATAATAGAAATACACGAAGATAAATGGATAGCAGATTGACCCCAAATGAATTTAACATCAGGTTGAACATCTTTGAATTAGGATAGACAGATTTGGGGTGACACATAAACATCTAAATAAACAAATCAAGCAATAACATCTAATTTGCTTAATACATATCTTCCCTAATGAATTGCTCATTGTTCGGATATTCTGACAATAGATATGTAAAGTCAGTTGAAAACAGTTAAGTACCAGAAAAAAGATTTCCATCAACAAGTGGATACTCTACGTCATCAGGCGATCTTCAATCAATTCTCTAATAGAATATCAACTATTAAAATTTTTTCTAAAAGAAACGTTCTAAAATCACTTTTAAAAAATCGTTTCTCCTGACGAGGAGTCTTAGGTCGAAACCAGTTGCGAATATTCAAAAAATAAACAACACAAAAGAAAGAATACCCATTCTTATTATCACTTTTGTTCAGCTATATATATATATATATATATATATATATATATATATGAGAATAAGTGCTTAATCTCAAACAGACTATAAGCCTTTGATTACTTTCATATATATATATATATATATATATATATATATATATATATATATATATATATATATAAAGCAATAGAAAACAGGTGTTACTTTAAGACGTTATCATACGGAATTTAAATTTCTAGTCTTAAAAAAGGATTTATTTTTCGTATTAAATTAATTACTAACTAGCTCGAGATTTAAAATAAGTACATACGAATGTCAGCTGAAAAGTTGATAGTTTGACCAAGATGATCTCCTCGGATGTGGCCAAATTATATTTATTTTTCAATATGGTCCTCCTTGCGGTTCTCAGACGTTTTTCATCGCGCTTTCAATGCTTAGATCTGATTGGTTAAAAATGTCATAAGCTGATAATATGACCTCATCATATGAACTTGCCAGCCTATGAACATTCCAGCTCACTTTTGTATCATTATTATTTGATTATAACGAACAATCTGAACCTAATTAAATGAATAAATGCCTTAAGTTTTAATCAATTAGATTATTTTTAAATTTCCCATGAGACACCTGAATTCTTTTTACGGAACAACATTAGATTCTTAAGAAAATACAAATATAATTGGTAAGTCTCTTTTTCTATTAAGAAAATCAAATCAAAATGAAAAAAAAGGAATTAAGACCGATTTAAGATGTTGTGTTTGTTACTGTTTGGTGATATCTAGATTGCCAACTGAATCTAAAAATGTAACCATTTTATTTCTTTTTTTTCATTATGAGTTTTCACTGTTCTATGTATGTTGTCTGGAAATGTTTGTAGTTAAAAGGTGTTTGTCTCTCAAAGGAAATATTGTATCTAAATTAAGTCTGCATTTGTAAGGGTGTAATTTATCAACCCCATTTGTTTGTTTGACGGCCTTCAATAGTAAGCAAATTTAATTTTTCAAAACATTCTGTTATTTACGTTATTTAAATATATAGGCCATATGATTGTCATCTTTCTATATAAGAAGCATACATGGAACCCCCACTTCAATATATAGTCTCTCTTCTTTTATATGCATTTATATTTTATTATCACACCATTTTTAACTATTTGGAATAAATCTTTGGTTGATAGAAAAGTTTGTAAAATAACTAGCCGCGTTTTAAGTTCTGACCCAGCGTAAACAGGTACTTCAGCAAGTTTAATATAATCAATCTCATTTTATATAAATTTAAGTTACGCATGCACCGAGGTCTTTTCGAGATATATTTTTCTATATCAAAGAGGGGAATAACTTTACTTGAAGAGAGAATTGGATTAACAAACAAAAATCGACCTTGGTTTTGTGAATGTATCTGTTTATTCAGGTTCTCCGAATATAATATTCCAGTATTATATAATAATCCAATATCCAATATAATATTCCAATATAATATTCCAATATAATATTCCAATATAATCTTCCAATATTGTGTGAATCGTTATCAAATCTCAACAAAAATAAATAACGCATCTTGTTTATTAACTAGGTGTTAATTAAAATTAGTTTTGTTCGTTATACGATTGATTGTTCATTCAACAACAGACGTATCTATCTAGATATTTTATTGTTTATCTTTAGGCTTTATATGATGATCAGATTATTTTACACACACACACACACACACAAACTTATATTCTAGTGATATAGAGTTCTTATCGCTGGATCTTTTCACAACCCTTTTAATCTGATCAAAAGCGTCGACTTGCCCTTCCTTGCTTGTGTAGACATGTGTTTCATGTACATGACAGTTTTCATTATAAGAATGTAAGAATTGGAAAAAGAAATAGTAAAAAAGAGAGGTAAATAGAAGGAGGAAGCAGAGTAATAGTAGGAGGATGGAGAATACTTGTTTTCAAAAGAGGTTGGGTAAGGGAATGGAGGTGATAGGAGAGGAAAAGAAAGAAAAAATGAGGGTAAATGAAACGTGCAGTGTTGAAAAAGAAAAAAATTAAAATTCGGAAAAAGGCAGAACTGAAATTGAGATCAAGTCACAGGGTTTGGTTGTTTTAATTACTTCGCCAAGACTGACATCACATCAAATTGAACAGAATACAATTATTGATATATATATATATATATATATATATATATATATATATATATATATATATATATAATTAGTAAAAGAAATAGAAGCTTTAGATTTTTAGTTTAGCCTATTTCAGGAAGCCTAGAGAAATCCTCTAGTGCCTCCCATCATTGCGCATTTGAGAATGGGAGGCACTAGACAATTTCTCTAGGCTCCCTGAAGTAGGCTATAAAGCTAAAAATCCAAATCTTCTGTTATTTTTTACCAATATAACTTTGCTCTGTGACTCTAACAATAAGAGCACATATTGAGCTCTGCAGTCTACATTAAAAAAAACAACTACGCTGTAAGGAAAATTTCTTCACCTGATCCTTTGAAAATATATATACATATATATATATAATGTAGGTGTGTGTAATGTAAAAAATAAATTTACGTTGTTATTTTTACATAAATGTGATAGAACCACTATAAAATCAAATGAAAAAAGATGATTAAATTCTTTTGTCTTTAAACCCTTGAAAATAACGTCTAAAAACTTCGAACAACTGTGATCTCAAACATTCAAGAATAATATTTTAAAAGTTGTTAAAATCAATTTTCATCCTCTGACTGTATTCGACTAATGTACGTAAATCATTTACTGGACTTCACACACTGCCATGAACAATACGTTTACAAATCATAATGGTCATTTTACATGAGACTAAATAACTAGACACAGAATCAAATCTATGGATTACAACATACTAATATTTGCATAATAACATTTCCGATCAAACCATCGCTATTATAACAGAGGTGCAAAGTTCACTATCATAGAAATATTCGAAAAATTCACCATAGACAATATTATAGTGAATATAGAAACATAGGAACATAAATGAATAAAGCGCCTTTTGAAACTTAGTTCAAATAGATTTAACATCAAGCTGAATGGGTCTCAATACACAACTTTAAAAGAGAGTGGACGGATTTGGGGTGATACATAAACACCTAAATAAACCAATCGATCTCAGCTATTTTGAAACACACCTGTCCATATTTAACATATATCTACCACATAGAGAGCTCAGTACC
>CM042139.1:128759965-128799965 GCA_023376005.1 Doryteuthis pealeii
TATATATATATATATATATACTCATATAAATGCATACATGGATACGTATATATATATACATATGTATACACACATGTATATTTACACACACACACATATATATAAATATATATATATATATATATATATATATATATATATCCTCATATAAATGCATACATGGATACGTATATATATATATATATATATATATATATACATATGTATACACACATGTATATTTACACACACACACCACACACATATATATAAATATAAATATATATATATATATATATATATATATATATATAATGCGTGGGCACGCATGCCGCTATTTATGCAAGTTACTTTATGTGTAAGTTGTTTTTGTTTTGTTTTTTTCATGAATGTGGCCGCTTAACATGAATTTCTCCGAATCTCTTTGTATGTTCACACGCGTATCCATTAACACGTAATTACCCCCACAAATTACAAATGTTCGTTTGAAAGACACAAGCTACATTCAACCACTCGTGGAGATACTTCAAATATATCTGGGCAATTAAATGTACACTGACGATGTCCGTTCTTCTCTTTAGTGAACTGTTTCTTTTCTTTGATTTTCTTGCTTTTTTTCTTATTTTTTTTTTTTTTTTGCTTCTTCCTCGTCTTTTCTTATCACCCCCCCCCGACTCTGCTTCGTCTACCATCCTTATTCTTAAACTATATGGTTAAGGCGCTTAATATCTGAGCATAGATATTCTATAGATGCATTACTGGCGGCATTGAATACTGCAAAATGATTACCAGATGAATATTGTCTGTTTTTTGTTTTGTTTTTTGTTTTGTTTTTATTTACAACTGCAAGCATGTAGGCGCACTTACTGAATCACTCAAGTTTCTGTATTCCTGGCGACGACAGTATTTTGTAGCGGCCCGGGCAAGGTTCGACTAAAGAAACTCTGAAAACGGGCAATGTTTTTAAAGCGAGATTTCTTCCAAGCCGTAACCGTGTCCATGGTACTACTGTATGACTACACCACTAAGTCGTGAGGTAGAGAAAATCCTTAGGAAAAATCAATGCAGTGTATAAACAAGATACAATAAAGAAATGAACGAAAGGCTGTCTCCTCCTATTCTCTAAAATAGACGACCTCGGAATTACTAAGAATTACAGAGGTATAAGTTTTACTGCCATAGCTGCTAAGATTGATAATGTCCTTCTTCTCATTCGCACCCGACCTGAAGTAGAGAAAATCCTTTGGAAAACCAAAACTGGTTTCGTAGAAATCGATTCACAACTTCGCAGATTCTGACTATTGTCGTATCCTAGGAGTACGAGCAAAAAATTATCGGGGCAGGACTATTGTTTGTACTATTAAAGATGCGGACTACGCATATGTGCTAGCGCTTCTCGCACAAGCTGAATCACTTTTGTATAGTCTAGTGAAGGCAGCAAGAAGCTGTGGTCTCTATATGAACTCAGTTTTAACTGAGTTCATGTGTTTTAAACAAGACTGAAGCATCTCCACACTAGAAGCAAAGCCTGTCAAATTTGTTGCCCAATTCACATACTTAGGTAGTAATATCTCATCAACACAAAGTGATGTCAATATACGCTTAGGAAAGGCATGGACTGCTTTAGGCAGATTATCGATCATATGAAAATCTGATCTCTCTGATTAGATAAAGCGAAAATTCTTCCAAGCTACAGCCATGTCAAGTACTACTTTACGGTTTCCCCACTTGGATTTTGACAAAACACTTAGAGAAAAAAAAAGCTAGATAGGAAATACACAAGGATGCGGTGTGCTGTCTTGAACAAATCTTAGAAGCAGCATCCCACAAGAAAGCATCTGCTTAGCAAGTTCCCTCCTATCACACAAACCATCCAAGTAACACGAACAAGACATACTAGACAATGATTAAGAAGCAAGGACGAACCCATAAGCAACGTTCACATGGACACATCAGTGTCCATGTAAACGTCGCATCATCTCTGTGCGGATTCTTGATGCCGTGCAGAAGACCTGCCCGAGAGATGACTGATAGGGATGGTTGGCGAGAGAGTCATGGGAATCCGTGCTGTCATCGCGACTTGATAATGATGAACAATATGGTACACATGAACAGTTACTTAAAACTTTCAAAGAAATCAAACGTTAATATCGTAAAATTATATAAATTAAAGTATGATATGTTTTATGATCTAATAAAAGAAAATGTTTATATATACTAATATAGCTAAGGTAACTATGATATGCTAGTAAGAATCCTTCACTCCTTCCTAAATCATCAATATGATCTTGGAATAACTGTTCTAACGGTAATCCAATGTGTTCATGAGTAATCTAGTGTATAATACACATGTATATGTGTTTATGTGAAAGAAAGAATTTTAAAAAGTGAGTGTAGTTGTGATTTAAAAATGGCTAAAATTCCACGTGATATTAAACACTTATGAATTAAAATTCAACAAAGTTGGGGAAAAAATGAATGAAACTTGACGTAATTTTTACTGTATTACAAATTCAAATCTGCATCTTTAAAATAGCGCATTTTTACAATTTTTTTTCTCTCTGGTAGATGTGCTCTATTTAACGTAATTTACTTCATTGCTATTATTAAGAAATTCATAGAATTTTTCATATGTAAGTGTAGGCTCCATTCTTAAAGACAAATAGTAAAATAAGTGTCAATTTACAATTTTAAGCATTTTATAAAAGTTTTAAAAAATGTGGAGGTGCTTTCGTACTGAAATTTTGACCATACACGTTTGCGTTTATACATAGAACAATATAAATTCATACCATTTTACATACGAAATATTGTTTTGTACTAAGCCCTATGCAAGAAAAGTTTATCATCCAAATATTTTAGAATTTCGAATAAAATTTGAATAATATGTCATGTCAAAGAAAGAACCCCAGCTTTCCATTGTGCACTATACGCGAACAATTTGCCCCTTTTTTACTGCTCCTTAAATCTATTCGATTTCTTTTCTCCATTTTTCCCGGTATAATTCAGATTCATCCATCCTTATCTTCTAAACTTCCGAACGTTCCGTACTGTGGATGCTCACAACACATTCGTTTCTATGAATTTATTTATTAAATTATTCACATTAGCGGAGTGATTCGTGTCTATAAATAGAGATAGGCAATTTTTCTATGGTTTTTAACAAGATACATAATTGATCGGAAAATCCATCTTTTGTCCAACTGACTCCATTTGTTTGGCCTCAGAAGTGGAAACGGCTGAATGAAGAGAAACGAGAGGAAACGTGAATTAACAATGGCCGAACATCCGATATATGAATAAACTTTGCGGCGGTAGAACGTTGAAAAGATGACGCGAATTGCGATGCAGTTTTTTGCAGCGGCTTTTGATAAAACCGCAAACGGAGATGAAAAATTAAAGATACCATTTTCTTCATGTCTGTTTTTATTTTATTTTTTTCGAAGCAGAATTGATTTGCATGCATCTTTCATTATTTACTTGTTGATTTTTCGTAAATATCCTCTTGATAAACGATTTTTTTTTTTAAATCTTTTACTTATTTTTCTAATGTCTCATTTCCTTCTAGCCTTCTTTATTTTCACATGAAAACACACACATTTTATATATATATATATATATATATATATATATATATATATATATTATATATATATATATGGAGTTAGGCTGGTGACGGATTTATCATCATCCAGGAAAAATGACATCAGCGGAGCCAAGTTAAATTTCCGGCTGATGCCGTTAACATTACACTTCGCATTAATGCTCTTGAGGGGAAATATGGGTCCGTATTTTTATTCATAACCTATGGGTAAATAGGACATACTGTTTTCTATCCTTGATAAGCCAACCAGTCTAGAAGAAGAATAAATGAATTCAATCCCATACCATCACGCCAGCGTAAAGCCTATTATTACCCATGCCTTAAGGATATTGGAGACAGCATGAGTCCTGCAGTTGTTTGGGGAAAAAAACTTACGGGGTGGAATGGATTATATACATTTTCAAATCAGTTTATTTGTAAATAAAGAATTTAAGATAGAACTCGAAATATGTGTATCTACACTTCCTGCTCTTCATAAAAAATATATTCTCCATATATATATATATATATATATATATATATATATATATATATATATATATATATGTGTGTGTGTGTGTATATATATATATATATGTGTATATATTTATATATTATGTAGCACTCTGGATGTCTAAATTAATCTTAATAATGGGATGATTGATTGA
The DNA here is from genome assembly GCA_023376005.1 of Doryteuthis pealeii. Classification (NCBI taxonomy): domain Eukaryota; kingdom Metazoa; phylum Mollusca; class Cephalopoda; order Myopsida; family Loliginidae; genus Doryteuthis; species Doryteuthis pealeii. Next base: position 128,764,196 of record CM042139.1, read on the forward strand.
TTTATTTTAACAGCATGATAACATGTCTGATGCCATTTTATGTTTAGAGTATAGGAAAACGCATACATTGTTGATATTTACATTTATTGTGTAGTTGTTTCTTAGGATATTTTTTTACACAGTTCCATGATATCAAGTATTACTGTCTAGTGCAAATAATCTGGACACTTTTGTATGGTTTTAATTAACTCATAATAATCCTTAGTAAACAACTGGAACTTCAGGTAGCTATTCTTAATACAAATATTTGACCCATAAATGGTACACTAACATGTACTACCACTACCATGGTTAACATGGGGGTAATGGAAATCAAGGGATGAAGCCGTGTCTCGCTTTGCGCAAATGCTCTTCAGGGCTAAGATCTGACTCTTAGCTCTGATGAGCATTAAGTAGTAGTAGGTTTTAGTAGGTTCGTCTGACTCATTTGATTTATCTTATATATATATATATAATGGGGGGGGTATATGTCTCTATGTATCTGTGCGCGCGCTTCTGTTTTGCTATATATATATATATATATATATATATATATATATATATATATATATATACAGAGGTATATATTGACAACAACTTAGGTTCTGTGCTGGTTATTCGGTGTTCAGCTTTTCGTACGTTAGCCGACCTTGATAGCAAATTGTAATATGATTTTTAAAGCCAATGACTAGAGTATATTAAAATGATTTTATATCCACGTTGCATTGATATATTACATGAATTTTAACATAAGGACATTGTAGTCGATAATATTACAAAGACCGAACTTGCTATCACTGAAATTGCAAAATAATTACGCTAACCACTGCACTACGTATTTTTGATACAGTGTAAGGAAATTATTTATTCTACAATGTAAGAAAATTATTTGTTCGTCTTTGCATCGATTTTGTACTTATATATATATATTGAATCTTTCATATTTGCTTTTTATTTATTTATCTGTATATTGGGGGATTAATATATTATATACATTCTTTTCTATTTGTATTAGATTTCTCTATTCTGTTTTTATCTTAAACGCTTTAATGTCTTTATTCTTATGTTTTTCATTCTGCTTTTTATTCTCCATTTTTGTGATATTGCTTTGTTTTCATTTTACTTCAGGATTCATTGTATTCTTCTAATGATTTTCTTTCCTCACTTTGCTTCTATCTTAACTTTCTTCCTGCAAGTCTTCTGGACTTTTTTGACGTAAAAAAAACTTGTCCCTTCATCATTTTGTTTTTTTCCTCCTTATATAAGAGCTGTTTTCTTGTTCTTCTATTTTTAAGTCTGTATTCATTGAAGAATAAAAGGGAATTTTTTTCCCACTTTTAATAAGAAGATGAATAGAATAAATATCCCTAAAGGAAATGCCAGCGAGTACATCTGAATCAAAAAATTTTTTCCAATATATGTAAATGTGCATATGATAATATCAAAATGACCTTAGCAGAGAAACAAAAAAGCAGACATGTATATGAAATCGACAGATACGACTCATAATAGAAAAAAATTATTTTAATGTACTAAAGATGTGATTTAATTTCCTTCATCCATTTTTTATCAATCAATCAAAATCTGTTACAAAACTGTTGTATATTCATAGGTTTTGTACAGAAAAGCTTTATATATATTATTCTAATATTGTTATTACTTTCTATTGTCACCCCCATTCCTATGTACACCAGTAAATTAGTGAAATAGATCACTAATTAGTACTGAGTATTCTAGTAGTGACCACCCCAAATGGAGTTTAACAGGTTTGAATTTGGAGGTTTCCTTCTCCTAGACTGGTTGTCTAACCAAGGTTAAAGAGCCCAGTCTGTCTAACTATTTACCCATATCTGGAGGGGGAATAGTTGGATTCATACCTTTCCCAAGGGTATTAGCCCTATGTGTTCTTTAGCTTCGTCCAGGATTTGAACTCGGGTCGACGAGTCCCTTTCCTACGACAACGCCCTCCAACTACACCACCCTACTTTATCTAGTTAGTGAGAGTAACCTAGAACGCCATATCAGAGAGATAGTCTATTAAAGAGAAACACATAATTCCATAGATTTGGGAATTAAGCTTTTTCAAGTAAAAATTTGCAACTGCCTGAACGTTGTTTATTTTTGTTCATAACACAAAGAGCATTTAAAGTGTGTAATTTTGATAGGTGAATTAATGCTTTTACTCACCGAGAAAACACTTAATCTAAATCATTTCTATAAAAGTCTGAATATTATAAACAAATTTTTTAGGAGGGGTGATAAATTTTTGAACGTTTTAAATATTTATATTTATGCATTTCTATAATGGAACTGTAACCCAGCAAGAATACCTCACCGTAGCAAGTACTTTAATAGAATATTTATATATTTTAAATACTCAAACATGCAGAATAAAACAATTTCCGACCGAATGATAATATTCAACTCCTTCGTTTACACTGAACGTCATTTTTAAACTTCAAATTCTCGATATAACAAAGATAACTATTCATTTTCAGTTAGAATCCTTCCTAAATAGAAATATCCATACAGTCATTGACAAACTAGTTTCGTATTGAATGAAACCGCGGGAAACTGTCAAGATCACCTGTTGACAACTGACACTGTATGCGGGGATGTCTATATCGAAAGGAATCTAAAGACTCAAAATCGGTATTTTGTTAGCACGCTAATTGGCGGTGAAGAATGGAGTGACAGAATAAAAAAACAACTGCTAGAGATAAGTATATATGGGGTTATCACAGATTCGGTTGAGAGGTACTCGCAGACAGAGAGATCGTGTAAAGCCACGCATACACCGAAGCTCATCCAGTGGCCAGACCAGACTTTTGGCCCGCCTCTGGTACTAGGCAATAAACCTAACCCTGTCCATTTTAGACAAGGGGCTGTGTTAGCCTGGGGGGTGGTCCCCTGGGATTGACGCTATTTATCATATATCTTATTGGTCCAGAGGCCGAGGCAACTAGACACAGGGTTCCAAAGAAAGAGATGTCGGTCAGATAGTTAAATACCTTTTTGAAAATCTAAGCCATAAGATGATTTATGAAGGTACGTCGTATAATGTTTACCGTCGTAGGAAATGGACACGACGAGTCAAGTTCAAATCGTGGACGAGGCTGTTTACATTTCACATAGCGTAATACTCTTGTGAAAGGTATGAATCCAAATATTTTCCCTCCAGCTATGGGTAAATTGTAGGGCAGACTGGACTCTTTAACCTTGAATTAGGCAACCAGTCTATAAGGAAAGCTCTGAATCAAAACCTGTAAAACTCCGCTTAAGAAATTGACCTTGTGTCACATCCTGCGGAGGGGTGGGTAAATATATATATAAGATGATAATAGCTTTCGCGCGCATCTATTGTAATTTCTGTTTTGTATGCTAGATTATTATATCCTTTAAGAATAAATCACAAGTGGTTGGTGTTGATTTGAATTCACCAGACGATTCCTCTATTGTTATTTTGCTTCTCTCCATTGTAATCAGCCATGTAATATGCCGTCCACTACGTTATAGTATATTAGCAGAACTACTCAGCGTTGCCCGGGATTCAATTTTTTTTAAAATCTCTGTATTGATTAATACAAATATTTTTCTATATATTTGTTATATCATCTTTTATTCATTATATATTCTTGTTTTTAAGCTGTTTCTTCTTATTATTCTTGTGTGTATTTTTTCATTTATTTGTCTTTATATATATATATATATATATATATATATATATATATATACCAGTAATCATGGGATATAGAAAATGATATGAAGCTAAGAAGCTTATGGAAAAATAATAAACAAAATGATATTTTTTATATCATTCCCAGAGGAAATTTTTGCTTCTTTGGAATTCTTGTTCCATTATTTTTCATCGAAAGAACTCTACAATGTCATCTTGTTCTTTCTCTTTGAACGAGTGTTCTTTTCCATTTTCATTTTCTTGTTTCTTTCTTTCTTTTTGTTTGTATTTTGCTTTTTGTTGCTTAGGTTTATCTTTTGCTTTTTTCTTCTTTTTTCTTTTCATGGCAGGAACGTCGTCGTATTTTAGTTCTAGAAGTCATGTGACTGGTTTTCTTTTTCTAGTTTAACTGATTATAGTTTCTTGCATTGTAAATATTTCCATGTTTGATATTTTATGGTAATTTATTAATTCACCTTTTCTATCATGTCTTGTTTGTCGTCCGGGAGTCCTCTTAATTATATATATATATATATATATAAGCTAAGCTGGCCCTATATATATATATATATATATATATATATATATATATATATATATATATATATATATATATTAGTCGGTAGAGCGTCCGACAAGGAGCCACAAGGTTACTGCTTCGATAACGACCCACCCCAACTCAGCGTATGAGTAGGACAGGGATCCGTGCGGTAAAGTGAGGAGCTTATGGTAGGTGTGGTGCCCCACCTCAGACATAAAAACAATCTCCTTTGTCTAGCGCTAGTGAAAAGGGGATACACCCCCTCACTGGTTGATACCGACATTACGCCACTTTGACGACTTTATTTTTTTACTTTACACGCACACACACACACAAACCTATATATATATATATATATATATATATATATATATGAGTGAAAAATGAGAGGAAAAAAGCCACCACGGAAAAGAGAGGCAGAAGGAAGGAGAGACAATGGCAACTCCAGCAAGCATCACTGTTTGTTTGCAGTTACTGCACCAGAGATTGTCATTCAAAAATTGGTCTGTTCAGCCACTCACGAAGTTGCAGATAGAAAAGAGTAGACACTACGCCATCGTTTTCAGTAGATGGAAGGATGCCAATAACATTATATATATATATATATATATATATATATATATATATATATATATGGGCGTAAATATGGAAAATAAATCCGACAATATAAAGAAAATTTGAAAAAACAATCCTATTTTCGGAACACTTGTTTTTTTCAAATTTTTTATATTATATATATATATATATATATATATATATATATATATATATATATATTATATAATGTGTAGTACTGATTTAAAACGTTGCACGATATGTTTAGAACAGAAGCTGAAAAATTATTACTTTGCCTGAGCAATATATTTTATTAAATTTTAAAACAAACGAAATTGTCTCTAAATGTAGGTATGAGAATCCATTCTTACTATATATGTATTTACCAACCCCTCCACACGAGTAGGATGTGACACGAGGTTATTTTACAGCGGAGTTTAACATGTTTGAATTCAGATAATGGAAATACATTTTGCACAATCTGTCATGTTACTTAATCGACTGGCTCATATCCGACAGTATAAAAAAAACACGCCTGCCAACCAGAAACGAAGCAGGAAGCATTGTACTGTATAAGTCCTCTTCAATCTGCAGGGGTTCGTAAATTGAAGAAGGAAAAAACAGGGGTTCGTAAAGTGAAAAAGGAAAAACAGTTGTCGTTCTTGTCTGCGTTTTTTTTCCTTGACGTCTTAGCTCTAAGTTTACAAATTGTTCTAATTAGACACCCCCTGTCTACATGACTGGACTCTAGTGTGCTCTTTAGTGCATAATTTTTAAGAAAGTATAATGGTTGAGGATATTCGTGTTGCTGCTGTTGCTCTGCCGATGGGTAAATAAGTGATCTAGTCCATTTATTCCAGCTTTTCTCCTCCAATACTCTCTTTATTGTCAAAATCATCGTATTGTTTTGCTGGTTTGTTTATATTGTTTACGTGTACAAAGTTAGGTTTTTTTCTGCGTATATATTGGTTAGCATTTTATAACTTCTTCCATTTAAGCGCCTAAACGTAGAACAATATTGAGTAAGCTAGACTTATAGACTATTATTATCGTAGTGAATTCGACACTTACTGGGTGCCAAATATTTGTCCTTCTGCTAAAACAAAACTAAAGAAATCCATCGTAACAATTTCTGTACAAACAAGTACGTAAAACCTCCCAGCGACTTTCTGATATATATATATATATGAGAGAGAGGGAGATCTTGGAAGACACAATAAAACTAATGTACGGCCACCAGCCTATTATTACACAAACTATACGGTTGAGACAAACAAGACATGCTGGACACTGTCGGAGAAGAATAGACGAACTCAGAAGTGATGTTCACCTGTGAACACCTGCACATGTGTAAACCAGTATGGGTCGACCAACAAAAACCTATTTCAGTCAGCTCTGTACAGATTCTGGATGCCACACACATGGTGGGAGCAATGATTGATAGGGACTGTTAGCTATATATTGGCGATATACCAAGTGCTACTGACTTCATGTCTTCGCTACCATAACTACGAGGCCTGCGCCTACTATGTCTGAACCCCGACCGGGGAGGTAGGCCTACTTGAATGACCCCAAAAGTTAGTTTCATATTTTTTATGTATATTACTTAATGGAAATTGAAATGTTGCAGAGCGTAGGCTCAATGTAATAGATTTGAGGTGACTTGTATCATGGATTCATGGGGTTGCATGAGAACCTGTCACCGTCACTGTTTCTCTCTATCACTCGGCTTATCTTATTCTGCTTACATTCGTGTATCGACCTTCATGCTATGTTTTTCTTATTCAATTCAAAATATATATCATTAGATATCTGCATTTATTTTTCTAGAGAACTGCGTCACCATATTTAAATTCAAAACCACCTATGATGCAATTCCTGCCCACTCTGTCATTTTCATTAAATTTGTTACTCAATAATAAAGTCACAAAGCGTGAGTATATAGTAAGTCATACGAATGGGTCTTTACATGTCTCTTAATAAGATCTCTTTGCGAATGTGAATTTATGCGAATCAATATGATTACTGGACTATGCGGTTGATACAATTTTACAGTCTAATCAAAGAGTCATTATCCAAATTTAGTAGACTTGGCCGTGTTTATGGCCGCAAGATATTCTCTGCTAATGAATCCAATTGTGTTAATTCCATCATTGTCGTATTATTTGGAACATCTATTCTTTACCTTACATTTCACTCGGGAGAGGGAGCCAAGAATAAGTAGATTTGCTTATACAATTCTGGATTTTTAAAAAAAACGGCATTAAATATGACGAAATATATATATGAAAAAAAGAAACACACACACAACACACACACACACACACACACGTTCAAGTGAAGTCCCAAAAAAATTACGTCAAGGCTTTTAGAACCAGTTAATGACGTAGGGCGCGCTACACACACACACACACACATACACACACACACACACACACACGTGTGTATACAGCGCGACCTACGTCATTAACTGGTTCTAAAAGCCTTGACGTAATTTTTTGCGTCTTCGTTTGAACTGAACTTCATTTAATAATTATCCGAATTGTCAATATAACTGTGATAATTATTATGTTTGTGTATACGAGGGAGATTCAAAAATTCAAGGCACTCTTGTTTAATAGAAGTCTGGCTCATCGTGGATGATTTGATAGGCAGAACCATGATTAATTTGCAGAGAACAAGTTACCTCATCGATGATAACTCACCGGTTCACCATACCATACCACGAGCTGGTTGAATCTTCTCATCAGTGGTTGAGATTGACGGGCGTCCCGCTCCCAGTTCATGCACCACGCTTGTCCGACCATTTTAAAACTTCTCTACCCACTTATACACACTCTTCACGATATTACTCTGTCTTCGTAATGTGCTAAAAGCCTCCGATCAATTTCAACCCCTGACATAAATGATCTATTTTAATTTTTCTTCAAAACATTCCTTCCTTCTTTCCTTCAATCATTCCTTCTATTCTTCTTTCTATCTAATATTCTTTAGTTCCTTCATTTCTCTCAATCTTCCTTCCTTTCATTCTCCCTTTCTTTTTTCTTTCTTATCTGCTTTTTATTACCTCCTTTCTAATTTTTTGTTCATATATACAGAGATGGTGATAGGTACGCGTCATGCGTCCCTGACGCAAACAAATCTAAAAGTACGCAGTAAAATTGTATCCATGCGTCCCAGTGTTTTAATTTTTTCTTCCCTCAACATTTCAAGCTAACTGTAAATATATTTTAGTTTCTTAGAAACGAATTACACTGGATAGTTTACAAGGTAGTATTTAGGGGACTCTTTCAAAGCAAATATGTGCGTCCCAGGACGCAATAAATAAAAAAGCTATCCGCATCACTATATATATATATATATATATATATATATATATATATATAACATTTTCCATAATTTCCACCATAACACTAAATAGGAGGTACTCATGGGAAAAGTATTTATCCTGCGCCCAGGGGCTTCGGCTTCTGGGCCGGTAAGATATTAATTAAACAGCATGAATCACAGGAGGCCATTCCCCCAGGCAACACCAGCCCCCTCGTCTGAAAGGATCAGGGATGGGTTTATTTCCCGGCGCCTGAGTCACCTAAAAGGGGAAATATTATGTTTGTATGTATTAAGCATGCGTTGAAGGTCATTTCTAATCATTCACGTTCTCGATATACCGATGATAACCATGAAATTGTAATTAGAATCCTTCGATTGTTCCTAAACGGAAACTGCAGTATAATTAAAGACCCACTGTTACAACGGAAATTCAAGGACCATCAAGTAATAGATTAACCATTGTCATGACAAAGAGAACACCATTACGTTAGAAATATATAAACGAATCTCAAAACAACACTGTACATTGCAAAGAAAGAAAAAAAAGCAATAAGATGTTCTGTTATTCTTTGTTGTGTGTCTTTTCCATGCTATCCCCTGTATTTTAACCGCGTTTTTACCAAAATTCACCCATCGTCAGTCATACATTTTTTCTTCTTTATTTTCCCTTCTACTACTTTTACTTCTTCTCCTTCTCTTTCATCTTCTTGGCCAGGTAAACATTTTATTTCTTATCACTCCCCAATTTGATTGATTTATCTATGTAGTTTTTCTATATTTTTCTTTCCATCGTTCGTTTATTTATATTTGTTGCTTGGGCCAATTGAAGCTTATTGATATTTTCTTTCATCTTTCTTTTTCCCCACTCTTCGGTCTTCTTTGAACACTGAGATTGTAGCCACCTGCTTGACGTAGAGCAAACCTAGAACAACACATTTCCTACAACTCTTTCTTCTTTACCTGTCATAGTCCCACTGATCAACGCATATTGTCTATTACACTTTCGCTAAGTGGGACAGATGGTGGCGGACAGCATGTAGTTACTTGAAGCTTTTGAGCTGCAGTAAAAGAAAAAAAGAAAACGAGGGATTTCTTACGTACTGTGATGTTATGTATTGGCACTCGGCAAAACATTACGACTAAGAATTCTCTAGGTGCAAAGGGTACAATGAAATCAACAATAACTTTTGCTAGCCGACCTCTATGCTAGAATTATACACACCGATGCATTTCCAAATGCAGATGGTTACGACAGAAGTAACAATCATATAAATAGAAACGTGAGTTACTAGTTGCATAAACACGCACGCACACACACACACGCATATATATTTACGCGTGGATATATAAATAAAATATCGGCAATAAGACTGTGTTTACAATGACGGAAATGAACAAAGAATTAAACGTTAATTTTCTAGAAAATTGTCTCCTTATAATGAAATACTTTTATTCCTCCCTATTTACCATTAAACGACACAAAGACACACACACACACACACACATAGACATTGCTGTAGATCCAGTGATAAAAAAGTAAATATTTTATAATATAGAAGGTTCACAAAATGATTTGAATTTTCTTTTTAGAATTCTTTTTATCAAATTCAACTCTGCACGTGTTTCACATTCTTAAAATTCTTTCAAAGATTGACAAAGACTTTTAAGAATCTGAAACAATGGAAGAAGATTAAAACAATGTAAAATGCTGTACACACACACACACACACACACACGTGTGTGTGTGTATGTATATATATATGTGTGTGTGTATGTGTGTGTGTGTATGTATATATGTGTGTGTATGTATATATATATGTGTGTGTGTATGTATATATATGTGTGTGTATGTGTGTGTGTATGTATATATGTATGTATATATATGTGTATATATATGTGTGTGTGTATGTATATGTATTATATATGTGTGTGTATATGTATATATATATATGTTATATATGTATGTAATGTATATATGTGTGTTATATATATATATATATATATATATAATATATAATATATATATATATATATATATATGAGGATCATTCCATATGCAGTTCAAATGTATGCATGTGCGCTGTTTCCGGTGTGTGGGCGGACAGAGCAATATAATGAATAAATGAAGGACAATAATTTTTAGTTTGCTTCGTATAATAATTTATTTAAACTGCATGTCGCTGCATTCTCAGACAGAGCAACAACAAAAAAATAACAACCATGTTTTTGCTTTTTATCTTTAGATGATCCGAATTGAAATAAATGATTGTATGAAGCAAATTTTAAGTTTTTATTCCGTAGAAATTCCTAAAAATTATGTTAAATATAAAGTGCTTAATTGAATTAAGCGACTCATATTTTAGATAATTTTGAAGAAATGTCTACTACTTCATTTCTGTGGTCCAAAAGAATTTCTACGCACAAACGCAGCCAAAAACACACTATTTTGTTTAATAGTTATTTATTCCAAGACTGGATTGAAATAAATTTATTTTGTCTTCCAGTTTCTACATTGGAACTAATTTGTTTCGTACATAATGTATTAGTCCGATAAAAAGGTATGTCTGTTCGTCTACGGGCTTATGTAGACATTTCTTGGACGAACGTAATTACTACAACGCTCGATTTATGGAGAGACTTCCTAAGAAACCAGATTGCCAGACAGAGCACTCTAACATCTAAAGTTAATAACACTATAATGTAATGAAAATGTGCACAGCAAAGCCAATGAAGAAACATTAACCCTACGCGTATTAATACGTCGGAACCCAAGACACACGTGACGTTTGCCATAACAACGTAAATGTAGACGGACACTCCTGTAAAAGTTTATTTAAATCACAAGAAATTGCACTTGATAGCAACTTTACTACTTCTGCTCTTGCCTCAAGTTATATGTATAACATACGGATTGCTTCACAAACATATGAGTTATAGTATTTGTAGTTATCCAACCTTTCTATCACGGACAGGATGTCGGACAAGGCAAAATTTAAGCGGAGTACAGCTGGTTTAAATTCAGAAGTTTTCCTTCTCCTAGACCGCTTGTCACACCTTTATCAAGAACATTAGCATGAAGTGAATCGTAAACAGCTTCATCCAGAATTTGAATTCACGTCGTAAATTCCGATTTATACGTCGATAACCGTTACGGTAAACGCACATCCTTATATATATATATATATATATATAATATATATATATATATATATATATATATATATATAGTTTTAGCGGCATACTGCTGATTTGAAATCACCGTTTTCCTTCTCGTAAACCGTATATTCTATAGTTAATTTTGTCATTATATATAGTTATTTAATAAGGATAGCTTAGCTGCGGCACAAAACCAGAAGTATGGGTCAATCAGTGGGAATCGAACTCACAATGGTCTGCTAATCTAGTTTGCTAAGCATTACATCGCATAAGGTATATAAATATATATGCCAACCCCTCCACACCAGCAGTATATGACACATGGGCAATTTCTTAGCTGGAGTTGGACAGGTTTGAATTCAGGCTTTTCCTTCTACTAGACTGGTTGCCTAACCAACATTAAAGATCCAACTCTGCCCTATTATTTACCCATAGCTGGGAGTAGATTAGTTGGATGGATATCTTTCCCAAGTTCATTAGTTCTATGTGAAATGCAAACAACCTCTTCTAGGATTTGAACTCTTGTATTCGTGTCTATATAAGACGATAATCAGTAAACCACGCGCCTTATGTTTTCATTATAATATTATTTATTTATTGTATATTTGATAGACTTTCTTTCGTTATTAAATCCTTTTTGATGGAAACATTGGGAAATCTGTTGTCAATGATTCGAGACTCACTATATTAATCGAGAAATTCCCCAAGTCGCTTCTTTTTCCTGATCTTCATCAATGGCCTATCGGGAAAGTGTTCTAAAAGCTACCACAAATGATGCAACACTTTAGGGTCATCTATCCTAAAGCTTTAATTATATAAACATAACCTTTGAACTTTCCTTTAACACGACTCTCCTTGTCCACTGGTGAAAGAAACATTGTTGTGATATTCAGTGTGTCCTAACCAAGCTACTACCAATCCACCACAACTATGGTTTACCTGAATTGTCCTCTGTTTCAATGGAGGATCCCTGTGTAATGGTTATCGTCGTAGGAAATTGACACTGTGACACGAGTTCAAATCCTGTACGAGACTGGTAGCATTTCACGTAGCACTAATACCCTTTAAAAAGGTATGCATCTAACTATTCTCCTTCCAGCTATGAGTAAATTGTAAGGCAGTCTGGGCTCTTTTAGCTTGGTATGTAAACCGATCTAGGAGAAGAAAAACTCTGAATTCAAACCTTTTAAACTCCGCTAAAAGATAGACCTCGTGTTACATCCTGCTCGTGTGGAGGGGTTGGTATATATATTACAATGGACGTAATCCTACTAAAGGAGCATACTTGTATCGATAAAACCTGAATTGAATTGGTTCTCGTACATAACACATGTTGAGGGCACAACTAGAACAGTAGTCTATTTCTATCACTCTAATACCTGGAGTCCTCTGTTCTCTCTATAGACATTTTCAGAAAATATTGTCCGCACATTTGGGTAGGAACTGTCCATCGGTTGTTATCAATACTTGATAAGATGCCTGAGGCGCTCCAAATGACAACGCATTTTTTGCACTGGCTCTTGCATGAGCTTCGGTTCGTGTATGGCTCCATACCTTGATCTTGTGTTAATCTGGCTTTGTAGGATGTCAAGAAAATAACATCTTACTACAACTAATAATTATATCATCGGAATTTTGGTGTAAATCATATCTAAAAATACATTTTTTTTTTGTTTTAAGTGGATTTTACTTGAGACTCCAGGTAATGTGAGTAGGATAATTTTATGTTGTAAAGAATTAATTCTAAAGATAAAATAAATATTCTGTTCGTAAAAAATCTTTTTTCATGATAAGCTAATCTTTTTAAATCATTACAAGTTACTGGAATGAATAATAGTGTTTGTTAAAAACACAATTAAATGTGGTGTCTTGTATAGCTATATCTATTTTAATAGAATATTTCATAGAAAAAAATGTCTAACCAGGTCGGTGCAGACAACTACATATATCAAATATGAACTTTCTGCATTTCTATCTAGGACCTTACATCAGAGACCCAATATGTTAACTTGGTAAAACTAAATCTCACTTTAGAACATTAGTTCTCAACCTAGGGGCATATGGTTCTGCGGGGACTATATAACATTATTTTTGTCCAGACATGCAAAAAATATATTTACTTATAAAAGTACAATAAGATTTTAAACATTGAATGGCTATAGTGGCCCACTAGAGTAAGATAGGAAGCAAAAGGGTTTCATAGATTAAAAAAAAACAGGTTGAGAACCACTAAAGATATTTCTCTGTTGCTCATTCTAAATCCTTATATATCTTTAGAGAGGATATGGGTGCCGGTAAATCGTCCTATTCTCCCATAAATAATCCAACTTAGCCCCTCATCAACTTCCGGATTATGGAAGTAATTATCTGATATGATAATATACACATACTGTAAAAAACAATATAATACCAAAATAAAAGTTTGAGTCATTTATGTATTTACCTAACCCCTCCGCATGATTGGGATACAATACAAGGTCAATTTTTAATTGTATTTTAAAAGGTTCGAATTCAGAGTTTTCCTTCTCTTAGACTGGTTGCCATGCCAAGTTTAAAGATAGTGAAATTAATAAAATAAGATTTAATAATAATTTGTTCAGCTTGCTGTGAGTCTTGAATATATGAAATCTGTACGGTATATTTATTACTTGTAAAAACTTGTGTCCGTTTAATTCTACAATAAAATAATGCACCAACATTAAATAATGGTTTTGTCTAGACAAAATCATTAACGTTCATTACACTAATTTTGTTAGTTGTGTAGACAGCATAAACGCACTTTTGTACAAGATACATATAATGAAACAGAATCATATCGTTCTAGAGCGACCGGAAAATGATGAAATAATTAAAATTTCCAATATTTTAAACGCGGACGATAATCGAAAATATAATTAGTGTGTTTCGGATGCTGGCGAGTGAGGAATTCTTCTTCGAATATACTAAAAATGACTTTCATCATCATCATCATGTCACCCTAGTAGCACAGATGTCTATGACAATTTCTCATCAATCACCACTGTCATTCATTGCCCTCGGGAGCTCATCTGCGCAGCATCCAGTATCCGCGCAGACCTGATCAATGACGTGTGCGGGTTTCCACAGGAAGTATGTCCAGCATGTCTTGTTCGCCTAACTCGGAGGATTTGTGTGATAGGGGATAAGTGGCCGTACAGGCGTTTCCTTATGGGTGTTGTTTACACGATTTGTTTATGATCGCACAAGCAGCATTCTTGTGCTTGCATTCATCCTGTGCAGCTGCCGTTTAGAACCGTCGAATGTGGAGAGTAACAGCCATTATTGCGATAGCTGGGAGTGCTGTATTAGCAAAAAGTTCTAGATCATCTGCCTAGTCCGTGCGGGATTTCGCCTGCTTCTTGGCGTTTTTGGTGTGAGGCCTTTTTCTTTTATGGATTCTAATGATGTTCAAAGTACACAGTCTAAGCATATTATGAATATATATGGTGCAAATGTATCTCCTGGTAGGACTCCAGTGACTATGTCAAGGAAATATGTCACCATCAGATTAGCATACTTTGTAGAGCATCATTATAGCGGTAACCTTTTGTTTTGGGAGGTCGTATGGTAGTAGTATTTCCATCTGTGTATGAAGTCAAACGACTTGGAGAAATTTACAAATAGCAGCGTGCCTCAAGATTATTTGCCCGAACCCCTTCTATGATTCTACGAAAAGTCAGGATCTGAGAAGTTGTGGATAGATTTCTGCGGAATCCGTTTTGGTTTTTCGAAGGGATTTTCTCTATTTCGGGTCGGATGTGATAAAGGAGGAGGGAATTATAACTCATAGCAGCTTATTATTAAGTTATACCTCTGTAGTTCTGAGCGATTCCGAGGTCGCACGTTTTGGTGAATGGGATGATGCAGCTTTTTGTCCATTTTTCTATCGTATTTTGTTTATATACTGCATTGCATAGCCTAAGTAGTACATCATCGGATTTCCTTATTTTCCACACTTCAGGGGGTATATCATCGAGGCCTGCAGTTTTTCTACTTTTTTAGTTTTCTTAGGGCCTCGTTGGGATTTTTCATCGTAAAGTCTCCTTGCTTGATGTCTAGTTGGTTATTCACGACATTTTGGGTATAATTTTCTATGATATTTTGTGGGAGGGGGAAAATTTCTGGAAGTGGTTTTTCCACATCTGAAGTCTATCTTTTTGGCTGGTTTCCTTTATTTTTGATCTTCAGGTACTTTTCCTACCACTAATTACAGTTTGTCCTGATAATCGCCCACACTCAGCCTTGACCACTCATCTAATTTTTTGAGTGCAGTCACAAAAAAAAATGGTAATCCTTAACTTGTTCCTCGTAAATTCCTACCATAAAATAAATTGAACCCTCATTTTTATGTTTTGCAATAAATGTTTTATTTTTCTTGCGCCCGTTATTTTACAATACTAAATATATTTTCTTTATATATTTTAATATTCACTTCAATGTGTATATTCTAAAAGTTTAAAATAACGGGTGCAAGAAAAATAAAACATTTATTGCAAAAATACGGACATAAAATGAGGTTCCAATTTATTCTATAGTAGGAATTTACGAGGAACAAGTTAAGGATTACCAAAAAACTTAGGCGTGACATGCCTTTTGGTCACCTCTTGAGTGTAATCACATGAATTGATTCCAATCTTCCCTTGAAACTCAACAAGTCTCTTCTGTGAATGTTTCCATGGTCAAGCCTTTCTCCAGTGGTCATCAAACAGACCTCGGATAATGATCTTCACGTTACGCGCACTAGAAAAGCCATTAGCTTTTCATTAAATGAAAATCGATATCCATTTCAAGGCATTATCTTGAATTCTAACACTTCTAAATTGATATATGGAGAGCAATACGTAATAGAATTTAATATTGGCGATCTTCTTTCCAGTTGGTTTATTCGGAGCAATATTAGCTCCTTAACTATTCCATAAAAATTGACCTCTTAACCTTTTGGTGTGATGATATTTAATAGGCCTTATCTTAGTAAGACACAAGGACAGATCGGAAGAAATAGGAGTAGAAAGATAGTGTTGCGCACATCTTTAGTTTATGGAGTATTTCCTATTTTGAAAGTATTATCTCTCTCTCTCTATCTCTATCTCTATCTCTCTCTCTCTCTCTTTTACATATATATATATATATATATATATTAAGGAAATAACAAAAGACTTAGAAATTTTGCATTATAGACTATTTCGGGGAGCTTAGACAAAATGTCTAATTCTCTCGACTCATCAGATGCGAATGCAAGATCTCTAAGTCTTTTGTTATTTCTTTAATTATAAATTTGCTCTGTGACTCTAACAATAAGAGCACACATTAAGCTCTCAAACTGAGACAAGTTGTTAAAAAAAAAACCTATGTCGTAAGGAAGATTACTTCTCTGGACTTTTGGATTATATATATATATATATATATATATATGTGTATATATATATATATATAATGACCAGATATTATAATTTCTATTCATGATCTATTTTTCATGAATAGATATATATTAAAATGTGTTCAATTTTTTCGAGATATATTTAAATAGTTTGTACGCTTGAAGAGCTCAATGTATGCTAATTTGATAGTTATATACAGACCAATATTTGAAATAAGAAAAACTTAAATCTCGGCCATGTGGCAAATATGACGAAAATTATAACTGCAAGTTGTAAGTTGTTCTTATTTCAAATCTAAATTATATATACTAGCAAATATATGCACCCTCCGGGTGCAAGTGTCTAAGTTTTGATATAATAAAATATCATGTTAAATTAGAAAGGCTAATGAAACTGAATAGGAATTCAGATAAAAATATTTGAAACGGAGGGGGTATAACCGGAAAATAAAACAACTTTGAAACTAACTCTTCCATCATTTTCCCTTACTCCCGTCTTTCATTGGTAAATTTTCCTAATTTAACTATTTAGTTAAAATAGGAAGTAAAGAATAAAATTAGTTATTTCTTCTTGTTAATGGATTTCATTTAAAATTCATCCCCGAGATTTTTGCTCATATTCAATAAGATAAAACCAAACAATTAGAAATCAACAATACTAAGCAGATATTTACTAAAATCAAATATTAAAGATCAATATGTAAATTAGCCTTCCCATTCACATTGTAATCCGCTATTTTGTTGTATATATAAATACAATTGCATCTTATTAGCATGTAGATATGGTCAACAGTCTTAATGATGTAAAACAATTTTACTAATAATTGAGGTTTAAATAAAAAATAAAATCATGGAGATTGTGGTGTAAATAACTAAGGAAATTGTCACTTGTATAGTAATATAGTTTCGGTTCCAGACAGACAAACCCACAATCTCCATTATAATAAGATATATATATATATATATATATATATATATATATATATATATATATATAAAGTAAAAAGTAAAGTCGTCGGGGCGACCTAATGTCGGTATCAGCCAATCTGCGAGGGCGTATATCCCCTTTTCACTAGGGCTAGACCAAGGAGATTGTTTTTGCGTCTGAGGTGGAGCGCTACACCTACTATCAGCTCCTTACTTTACCGCACATATCCCTGTGCTACTCATACGCTGAGTTGGCGAGGGCCGGTATCGAACTAAGAACCATGCGGTTTCTAGCCAAACACTCTACCGACTGAGTTAACCCGACCCCTATATATATATATGTAAATTTGAAATAAGAGATATATATATATGTAAATTATATATATATATATATATATATATATATATATATATATATATATATATATATATCCTTAATTAGTCATATTTAGCAAATAGTTTCTCAAATGGGACTCCTACTTTGACATTCTAGGAAGGCATCCCATCATGGTGTAATGGTTAGAAAATTAGTCTCGCAGTTCCATTACTATTGAAAAGCGGTTTCGATTCTCACTTGATTCCCCATACCTGTCACCTTGTACCACGTCCTCCGCGTGGCAAACGGTTTGGGTAAATACCTGCTTGATATTCAAGGATTACTAGATGCAGCAAAATCATTAAAGACGGAGAAGAGCCAAAAAGCTCACGGTAAATACGAAAGATGAGAGTATTAATCCGAATTAATATGATTAGAGTTCATAGAATGTTGTAATTGAAAATCACTAATCACTGCTTCGTACACACACACACACACACACACACACACACACACACATATATGTGTGTGTGCGTGTGTATTTGGAGAATATGTGCTTAATTGAAGTCGCACCTAATTTTGAAAGTTGATTAATTAATAATTAATTAATTAGGTGGGCATACCTATTTAAATGTAAGGCTAAACAAATCGAGAAAAATCAATCTATGTATGTACATTTCGGCCTATTAGGCCTCATCAGCATAGCTATAGATAGGAAGACCGCCTTGTGCGTGATAGCTCTATAGCTCTGCTGATGAGGCATAATAGGCCGAAATGTACATACAGCGATTGATTTTTCTCGATTTGTTTAGCCTTACATTTAAATATGTATGCCCGCCTAATTGATTAATTATTAATTAATTAACTTTCAAAATTAGGTACGACTTCAATTAAGCCCATATTCTCCAAAAATTGTCAGTTAAAAAAAGCCATATCATAAACACATCGTTGTTGTATTTATTTCTCATATATATATATATATATATATATATATATATATATATATATATGTGTGTGTTTGTGTGTGTGTGTGTGTGTGTGTGTGTATACATAAACATATGTGTGTGTGTGTACATAAACGTGTGTGTGTGTGTGTATACATAAACATATATGTGTGTGTGTGTGTGTGTATACATAAACATATGTGTGTGTGTATACATAAACATATATGTGTGTGTGTATACATAACATATATATGTGTGTGTGTGTGTGTGTGTGTACATAAACATATATGTGTGTGTGTGTACATATGTGTGTGTGTGTGTACATAAACATATGTGTGTGTACATAAACATATATGTGTGTGTGTGTATACATAAACATATGTGTGTGTGTGTGTGTATACATAAACATATATGTGTGTGTGTGTGTGTATGTATACATAAACATATGTGTGTGTGTGTGTATGTATACAAAACATATATGTGTGTGTGTGTGTATGTATACATAAACATATATATGTGTGTGTGTATGTATACATAAACATATATATGTGTGTGTGTGTATGTATACATAAACATATATATGTGTGTGTGTGTGTATACATAAACATATATGTGTGTGTGTGTGTGTATACATAAACATATATGTGTGTGTGTGTATACATAAACATATATGTGTGTGTATACATAACATATATATGTATATATGTTTAAACGTATATACACACATATATATATATATATATATGTATGTATATATATATATGTATATATATATGGGATTCTTCGTCTGTTGGTCGGTAACATTTTGACTCGTGTTGCATTAACCCTTATTATTCTATCCACCTTACTTTAGCTGTTTGCTTGGCTTCTCTGATAGACACGGCCACTTTGCAAGCAAAGTGCAATCGGTGAGAAGTATTAGTGTGTGCAGAAAGAATTGCTAAAGTCGGTTATTGAACGAGGAAGGTGAAAAAAGGAGGAAGAGGGCCAGCAGCAGAAAAGGAAATGATACCTGTACTTTTCACTTCTCTGCGGCACCCGTCCATTATCCTCTGTTCGTTTCCTGCTGTGTTAAAAGGTACCTTTGTGTATATGCCGTTGTGCAGTGGTTATCCTCTGGTGGAATACGACTCAGACTCAAAGGAGATGGTCTCCTACTAAAGTTTGCTTATCTCACTACAAAGATCTCCAAAGTGATTTAGACTTATCACCTAGATTTTATCAAATATCGAAAGCTGATATTAAGCAAAGCAAATACAGTTATATAGATGAAATTTTAACGTGTTCACAGAATATTGTTGTCATTGTCTAGAACAGAGGTTCTCAACGTGGGGCGGAATTTGATTTTTAAGGGTGCCAACTAGCTACTGAAACTTCTTTGTGAATGATTCTGACATGATAGTAAGGTTGTCAAAGTGGCCTATTCTCGGTACCAGCAACACAGCGATGGGGTCTATTCCATTTTCGCTAGCTCTAGGCCAGGGAGTGTTAGTATCTCTTAGGGCCCCATATATGAGTCCAATAGATCTGTTCAAAAATTATTCGTATTTGATGCGAATACTTGATAAAACTTATTTTTCATTAAGAATAGTGTGCAAAACCTGTGTATTATTAAGATAAAAATAATTACTTGCAATCATAATTATGATAAAAATTATTAATAAATAAAAATACATGAAATCATACATACTGGTTAACATACTGGACTGCGACATAATAGTAGGCGAGTTCGAACTCCGGGCTCCTTATTACGTTAAGCTTAGAACTAATACCCTTGGGAAAGATATCAAACTCCTTATCCTCCCTGCTATGGGTTAAATAGTACCACTATGTTTTTTACAAGGATGGCTGTTGCATTAAATATCCCTCGAATGTTGATATGCCATTAAAAAAGGAAACTAATGAAACCAAACTATACAACTGTGTGTAAATTGTCTGTATTAAAATGAATACTTGATATCAAACAATTGTGTGCAAATAAAAACTCTTAAAAAAGCAACCAGACAAAATATGTAAATATAAATTTACAATGGATGCAATTCACTGACTTCTAAGCATAAAATAATCCGAAAAAGAATAAAACAAAAAATATTAGAGATCAAACCCGGTTTTGTTAAAAACAGCATACAAATTAACCACCCCATATATTATGAAAACCTTTACTTTTTAGTGATATATGAGAAACATTGCAGGATTTTACACACACTAACACGGGTTATTTTCAGACAAATCTAACTCAAATGTTCATAGATATCGTTAAGAAATAAGATTTATTCTATGTATTAATGATTTTGACTATAAATTGAATACTCATTGATAAACTTACGCAATTCCTGGGGTTATTGTAAGGTAAGCGGTGACATATTTTCTGTCACGTACAGACACCGAATCTCCATTATAATAAGATAATGGGATTATTCGTTTGTTTGTTTGGTTTTTTTATTGTTTTGTTTTTTAATTAATTTGAACAAGGGTGTATATACAAAAGAAACAAAATTTGGCATTAGATATCCCATAAAGGGTTGATATGCTATGAGACAAATTAACTAAGCAATCAAGGTTCTAAGCCACAAGACATATTCGATTTTTTTATTATACTTATTTTGTTGCGTAGCGTAGAATTACTGCAGTGATCTTATTGTTTAGTCTTAATGACCTGTGAAGCTTATGAAGTTCTGATCGTCTTGTGATCTGAACATGAAGACGATTGAAATGTAATGAGAGCCAAATAGATGAGTTAAAGCCGAAATTAAATCAATCTCATGGGATTTTATGTCTACTGGAAATGTTTACATTGCTTTAGAACATTCTTAGTTTTCTATTTTTCATTTATTTTATTCTATTCCCTAGAGAGAAGTAAACAGCAAACAGAGCTAAGAAGGAAGACATCATTTATTTCGG
Organism: Doryteuthis pealeii; assembly: GCA_023376005.1. Classification (NCBI taxonomy): domain Eukaryota; kingdom Metazoa; phylum Mollusca; class Cephalopoda; order Myopsida; family Loliginidae; genus Doryteuthis; species Doryteuthis pealeii. The sequence goes on from CM042139.1 coordinate 128,785,916, forward strand.
TGATGATAAATACTTAGGACCTTTTTACTTTCCCAGACACAGAGAAAACTTTGATGTTGTAATTTACCGACACGAAAGGATGGTTCGGGATGTGCTGACAAGCAATATCTACGCCTTACTTATATATATATATATATATATATATATATATATATATATATATATAAAATAAAATTTATCAGCCACTCCGCACCAGAAAGATGTGACACTAGGGCAATTTCTTAAGCGGAGTTTAACAGGTTTGAATTCAGAGTTTTCCTTCTCCTATACTGGTTGCCTAAGCACGGTTAAAGACCAAATCTGCCCTACTATTTACTCATAACAGGAGGAAGAATAGTTGGATGTGTACCTTTTCCCAAGGACGATAGCGCTTTGTGAAATGCAAACAGATTCGGCTAGGATTTGAAGTCGGGTCACTGAATCATTTTTTTCGACGATATTACATCACCTGACTCTTTTATTCCTTATATAAGGCAAGAAGCAGGGGATATCCCACGTACTGTTACTGATGCAGATTGCGCATATGATTTAGTGCTTCTTCCAAATACACGATCTCATTTCGCGTTGACAGCAAGAGGCATTCGTTTCAACGTGAATAACTTCCATGTCTTTTTTCAAGATGGTGCCATCTGGTCATTAAATGACTATCTTCTGAAATTACTAACTATACATCGATAGCAATATCTCATCTACTGAAAGTGATGTTAACACACTCATATGTAAAGCATGGACTGCTATTGATAGATTAAAAACCGTATAGAAATCTGATCTCTCTGATAAAATAAAACAGGAATTATTCCAAACTGTAACCGTGTCAGTACTACTTTATGGCTGCACCACTTGCTTTAACAAAAGGCATAGAAAAATAGCTACATGGGAACGGCACAATGATTCTGCGTGCTATTTTGAACAAATCCTGAAAGCAGCACCCTACAAAATAGCAGTGTACGGTCACTTACTCCCATCTCAGAAACTATCCAATTAAGACGAAGAAGACGCTGGTTGGCTTCCTGGTATTGTATCATACTACGCTAAGAAGCCCACACCCAGTCGGTAGAGTGTTCGATTAGGAACCACATGGTTCCTGGTTCGATAACGTCCCTCACCAACTCAGCGTATGAGTAGCACAGGGATCTGTGCGGAAAAGTGAGTAGCTGATGGTAGGTGTGGCACACCATATCAGACGCTAAAACAATGTCATTTTGTATAGCGCTAGTGAAAAGGGGATAGACTCCATCGTTGTCTCGCTGATGCCAACTTTAGGCCATCCCGACGACTATACTTTTACTTTTTTCGCTAAGAAGTCTACTTTCCAATGCCGATTGTCAGTTTGCTCCTATCGCAAACCAGTTCGCAAGTTTAAATCGTCTTGATCTTTAACCAGATCCTTCAACATACTGGCCTTGTACCAAACTAAGCTAAGCTTATTAAATAACAATGTGCGTATCTGAAATCGAGAATGTAGCAAAAGAAATCGATATTAGTGATTTACCATTCAAATCATTTGTTCTTTTTTGTTTTTTGTTGTTTTTTTTTTTTGCATCGGTCGACCTACAGAAATGATAATTATTCGTAGATAAACTATTTCTAACTTTTTCTTGCAGCTATAAAATTCTTATACAAAAGAGAAAAACTTCTACGACTGTAACGAGCATCGCTCTTTTTCTTTTATTCTTCTCTCCACAAGCCGCCATGTTTCTTCGCGCAAGCACTTATTTTTACCTTGTTGTTAACTTTCACTTTGCCTGCATATTTTTATTCCATTATTTATTCCTCGTTATTTTTCTTGTTCTTTTTCTTTTTCCTTTATTTCGTTTCATCCATCTTCCTTACTTTCTTTCTCTTTTCTTATTTTCCTCATATTATTATTTGCATCACAAATTTATGTCGATTTGTAAAGCCATCTACCCAGGTGCAATTTATCTTTCTTCTTTTTTCTTCTTATTTTACGCTGTATATTATACTTAGCATTCTCGGTTATTTTTTCCTTTTTTCTATTTTTCCGATTTTATATTATTATTTTTCTATGCGTTTCATAAGAGAAGAATCGGGTGAATTTGACTCGGGAACAATGAAAGCAAGTCTTCATATCTTCGCTATTATCTTCAATATTCCTATTGCCCTCAACGCTGCCGTGATCTGGGGATCTCAGTACTCCTAGGAAACTCCAGCGTTTACTCGAGAGACTTTATGGCTGTTCCCAGTTCGCCAATTCTATCCAACATTTATCCTTGTGTTCCACAGTTTTTAGTTCTTGGGAGAAGTTCAAGTATTCATTGTTCTTGATCTTCATAGTACGATCCGTTGGGACAACCTTTTTCCATTATGTGATAGAATGTCTTTATCTTGTTCTAAACAATCAATTCCAGCCTCCTTCCCTGAAAGATTAGTGTGTTTGGCTCTGAAAATTACATGGTTCTATAACTATTATTATTATTATATTATTATTAGTAGTAGTAGTAGTAGTGTGGATTTGCATCTTGGTTGGTTGGTTTGGTTTGTTCTACGACATATCAAGTCTTTCTGGTCATTTAATGCCGAATTAAGTAATTTTGATAAACAAAGGATCCGTTGCTTACAGCACCTCCTGTTACTTCAGTTGTAACTCAATTAAGTATTAAACAGGTTCGTCGCTGCTTAACTTCGGTGATCTAGCTGCAACCGGTGCTTTCAGTGTAATTTGACACTTGACCCTAATAGTAGTAGTAGTAGTAGTGTTTATAGATTTGTATCTTTACCCTATCAGTATCTGATGAATACCAAATATCCACAGTACACTAATAGAACTAGACATATATTGTAATGATCTAGACCAGGGATTCTCAAAGTGGTCCATATAGACCTTTGGAGGTGAACCCAACTTTGGTAGGGTGAATAAAAACATAGGGGTCCACTGGGGGAATTTATTTTCATATTATTATTATTATTATTTCCCCCATTGAGAGTTTTTCAGACCAGCTTTACCTTGTGGTTTTCACTGTTGTTTTTTTTTTTTTTTTTTTTGCTGTGTGACAGCAATTCTCTTAAGGTCTTCAGGACTCTTCTAAGAAGAATCTTAATGCTGCTGTTTGGATAGTCTTCCTCTGATTTACAACTCATTCATACTCCTTCCCAAACCCATAGCAACTATTCCATGGGAACTAATTAAAATGTATATGATTTTCTTAAATTTTTAAGTTCATGTTTCAGAGGATTTTTTAGTTCTATGTCTACGTCTATGTACTTTCTTTCATTTTCATTCTGTGATCCACCGGCACGGCAAAATTCCGGAGATGACAAGTTCTCTTCTTGTTGTTAATTAGCCCTAGGTCTGGTCTCCTAGCCGGTGATCCATCTGTATCTCAAAGTCCCAAAGAATTTTATGCATTTCATTCTTAAGAATAGATTCTCAAGAATAGATTCTGGTTTATGCATATACCATTTTGTTGTATGGTCAAAATTTAGTTTCTTGTCCAATTCCCAGGGGATCACCTTTCCAATACAGTCGTGCCTAACCTTGTATTCACTTTGTGCTATTTTGCTATATTCGCTTATTATTATTATTATTATTATTATTATTATTATTATTTGGTCTTTCCTCTTTACTTTCTTCTTATTTTATTTTCGTTTTTTCGTCCTCAACTTTATTTTTTTATTTTTTAAGTCCGAATCTTCTTTAAAATTATTCGCTCCACAGGTGGCTTATCTCAATGCATGATCGTTGACTTGTCGCTTTGAAATATACCTTTTCACTAGGAATCAGCCGATTCGTTGATAAGAAAAAAGAAAAAAACTTAGTCTACTGACTTAACCGCTAAAAACTTTTTTTTTTAAAATCTCTAACGGGTTAATGGCCTCTTCTTTAATTATTCTAAGTCAAATATTGAGATGTTGACTTGTTTTTGATAGACTATTTCTTTGTTAGACTTGGTTATAACCAGATGCAGAGGTGACAAAAGACCGGGGAATTCTCGCCCTACCCCTAAAAAGAAAACAATATGAACAAATATCAAAAAAGGCTTTTGACATGTTTGTTTGATCAGTTAAGCCTGCGGCCAGTGACATCTTGTTAGAGTTTTTTTATGATACATTATTCCGAGGTATTGTGGAAATACAGTATTGTCACTGCATGGTGGCGCTAAATGTATAATAGTTATTGTCGTAAGGAAATGAAAACTGCAGCCGTATGAGTTCAAATCCTGGACGAGGCTAGTTGCACTCAATATAAAACAATAAAAGACTAGGAAATATCTATCCATAAACAACAACACGAATAAACATAAAAAAACGCTATTGAAATGCTTGGTCGATCAGTTAAGCCTGCTGTCCAAGACATCTTGTTATAGCATTTTTATGATACATTCTTCCGAACTATTGGGAAATACAGTATTGTCCCTGCAAGGTGGTGCCCGTATTGTAATGGTTTTCCTAATAGAAAATGGGCTCAGCGACACAAGTTCAAATCTTGGACTAGACTGGATGTATTTTACAATTATCAATATTTGCTTTGAAAAAGCGTCGCTTTCTAAGTACTGACCAGGATCAAGGTTGCTTAACTTCGGTGATTGGACGACAACTAGGGTCTACAGCGTGGTATATAATTATTAGGGAGGTGCGTGGTTAATGGTTAGAGTCTTAGTAAATGGACTCGTCGACCCGGGTTCAAATCCTTGGCGAAACTTTTGGCATTCCACATAGGACTAATACCCTTGGAAAATGTATGCATCCAACTACCCTCCATCCAGAATGGGCTCTTTAACATTGGCTAGGTAACCGGTCAAGAAGAAAGAAAAGTCTCAATTCAAACCTCTTAAGCCCCGCTTCAGAAATTAACCTTGTTTTGCATCCTGGTCGTGCGGAGAGTTTGGTAAATATATATATTATTATTATTTGTTGTCATTCGAAGTTTGTTTTTTTTTTTACTTGTTTTTAGACCATTTATTTGTTCAACGACTAGATTATCAGCAGATGAAGAGCTGACAAAAGACTGAGTGAATATCTAAAAAAAAAAAAAAAAAAGAAACGAACAAATATAAAAAAAAACGCTATTCGATCTGTTAAATCTCCAGGTGGTGACATCTAGTTATTGCTTTTTATTATACATCCTTCAGAAGTATTGGCAAATACACTAGTGTCACTTCATGGTGGTGCCTGTAGTATTATGGTTATCATTGTAGCTTGGTTTGAAAAATGGCATAGGCGAGAAATTGTCAGTAACCAAACGCCATGGATTCCATGTTAATGCTACCCTAACTATATATATATATATATATATATATATATATATATATATATATATATATATATACTTTGTCATTGATCTAAGCTTATCATTGAGCTATGTAGCGAAATAACGGCGAATTATGTTATTATCTTAACCAATCGCAACTGCTTTCTGTTTTTGTTTTTGTTTTTGTTTTTTGTTTTTTTCTTTTTTGTCGATTCCCAGTATTTCTTCTCTGGTGTGTATTCATAATCCCATATAAAACACATTGGAGAAAAGGAAGAGAACGGACCAAAAAGCATTAAAAAAAATAAGGCGGTTTGTATCGGGCAATTAATCAAAACGATTTCTGGAAGCCTTTGGGTTTTGCCCATATTGAGGGTGGGTCCGGGTGAACATTAACTTAAAGACATTAATCATTAAAAGAATCGTTCTTTCTTATAAACGCTTCAACGCATTTGGGTTTTCATTTTATCTTTATAACGTATTTTCCAACTACCGATTTATCCCACCCTGTTAGCTTGGGCTATAGAATAAACCGACTGCACCTCAGCAGATTTATACCCCCCCCCACCAATCGTGCCACCTGTTTGGTGGTGATCTGTGATCCTTACGGACGGAATCCTGTTGCCTGAGCAGTCCATGTCTTACAACACTTCATTTTGGCCCTTAATTTGGCTAGACAAGCCCTAGCATCTATATGATTCTCCTGAACGTATTGCCCTACTGGCAAACCCCTAACCCTTTTTATAATATATGTACTAGAAGGCGATGGATGACGGTCTTAATATCCTGGGTATGATGCTAAACTGCATCTGGAGTTGAGGTTCCAATTCTGGTCTCTGCAGGGTGTGGAGTACCCCTTCAACGCCATTACTTCCAGGTCCACTTATACCCGAAGTGGAAGTATCTGTTAGGGTTCCATCTATGAGCTAAAATGATCAAACATATTTTAGACGTGTTTTGAAAAAATTGAGTTTAAAAATAATTGAATAAAACAAAACGTCTTCAATAAAAAAAAATAACCGAAGGGTTGACATGCCATTAAATCCAACCAACCAACCAATCTATCTTTTTAGCTCTGTGCCCGATTACAAGTTACTCTCACTTTTAGGTATCCATCCAATATAAAGTTTTCAATTCTTCAAAGATCAAATTTGTGGACAATATGGACTTGCACAATCTTCTTAATATGTATTTACCTAACCCCTCCAAAAATGCAGGATTCGGCACAATATCAATTTTTAAGGTGGAAAAAGTTGGTTTGAAATCAGTTTTCCTTCTCTTAGATTGGTTGTCTTACCAATGATAAAGAACACAACCAATATCTGGGGGGGGGATAATAGATGTATTCATGCCTTGTTTCAAGAGCAGTAGCGTAAAGTCCAGAATTTGGACTCGCAACTCTGACTGCATTTGTGTTTCGTTACCAAATTTTGTTCTTCCTCATTTATTTTCATATGATTATATTCTTTTGCTGATTTTTTTTCTTATATTCTCTCTCTCTCTCTCTCTCTCTCTCTCTCTCTCTCTCTCCTCTCTCTTTCCTTTTTGCTCTTTATTTACTAATCTATTCCTCTCTTCCATTTTACTTTTTTCATCTTTCTCTTTTGATTTTCTGTTTTTGTCATTCGTTTTCATATTTTCCTTTTATTCTTTTGCCATTTTAATTTGTTCCTCTTTCCTCCGTGATATTTTCTTTCTGTATTTTTCTATCTTGCTCTAAATAGATTCCTTTTATTAAAGTTATGTCTACTTGCTCTTTCTTTCATTTTTATTGCTCTTTCTCTCTCTCTCTCTCTCTCTCTCTCTCTCTCTCTCTCTCTCTCCTCTCTCTCTCTCTCTCTCTCTTCTCCTCTCTCTCTCTCTCTCGCTTTCTTTCTTTTATATATATATATGTATATGTATATGTATATATATATATATATATATATATATATATATATAATTATTATCAGTTTATTTCCTCCGTCTTGATGTACCCATAAATATTCTACTAAGAGAATCTTTCTTATTTTTCAAAAATTATTTCTTCAACGTTTTTACTTGTTTTGTTATTTTTTCTTTGCTTACTTTTGTTTCATTCTTTTACCAATTATTTCTTTTCACGTGTCGTTTTTATTTTCTTCTTTCCAACCTTCTTTGCTGGCCTTCCAAATATGTACAACATTCGTCTTTAGTCCCTTTTCATAGTCATTCCTCTTTGCAATTACGTTAAACTTTTTTAGGGTGTTATACTACGAAAGCCAGCCTTCTCCAGCTGGAGCGTCAAAGAAACCTACAGCACCCCTTCACTTCAAATAACACAAACCTTCTTGATTTCCTTTCTTCTCTTACTTCAGTAGGTACATTTTGATTTATATAAACGTCGATTTACGCTCGACGACCAATATATGATTGTAGATATCTTAGAAGTCCTCTATAAACGCTTGATATAAAAATAGATTCAATTCGAGGTAGAACACGCAACACATATTTTATACAAACTCAAAAGCCCAAACAATATATATGTATATGTATAATCAACCCCTACGCATGAGTAGGACACAAGTAAAATTGCTTAAGCAGAACTTAAATTCAAGTTTTCCGTCTAGATCGGTGACCAAACCAAGGTTAAAGAGTCCAATTCCTACTAGTTACCCATAGCTAGAGGAAGAATAGTTGGATTCATACCTTTCACAAGGGTATTAGCGCAATTGAAATGGAGATAGCTGTTAGATAATAAATAGATCAGTCTATTCATTTTGTAATGCAGCGTAGAATTAAATAACCATTGGCTAAGGATGTCCGTGATTGTCAAATCTGCGGGAAAGTTAGTAAGTTGAGTTGAAGACTGCCTTCGGGATAGACACGTAATGACGTGTTCTACTGAAATATTCTCCATTCGCATAAAGCTATGGCGTCTCCAATGATAAAGATGTACATTGAAAATCGAAGTTTTCGTGTGCCTGATTTGAATTAAGAACTAAACACATAGACACGGAGAGATATACGACCCGAGATGACCAAACCCGATGAAGGAAAACCCGAAGAGATCCAAGAGACGAAATCGAGAATATAGCAGACTTAGAAGATATAATAAGATACAATAAAAAGCAGGTAAGATAGCATTACAAAAAAATAGTAATAAGACTACACAAGCGGCCTTGTCCAAGATTTGAAATTAGGTCACCGAGTCCAGTTTTTTACGACGATAACCATTACACGAAGTGCCATCTCTAGAGCTAAGGGCCGGTTTAGATCAGTTGGTAGAGCGTCTGACTAGGTTCCAGGTTCAATATCGGCCCTCGCCAACTCAGCGTATGAGGAGCACAGGTAATAGTAGCGCAGTATAGTGAGAAGCTGATGGTAGGTATGGTGCTCCACCTCAGACGCCAAAAAACAATCTCCTTGATCTAGCGCTAGCGAAAAGGGGATAGACTCCCTCGCTGTATAGCTGATACCGACTTTAGGCCATCCCGACGACTTTACCTTTTACTTTTAACTGGTATTGGTGTACATTTGATATCTGACTGGTTTCGATAATATAGTGACCAAAAGAGCTTAGTAAATAGTAACCATGTTTTAAACTTAGAGCGTTTTTTTTGAAAGAGAATGAGAAAGGAATGCTTTCTTCTCTACTGTACGGGATTAATCAATAAATATATCGAGAAAACACGTACGTACTGCTCAGTTCTAGTCAACGGGAGAGTGGGAAATGTTTCTCATTTGTATATATTGACTTATGCGCGCCTAAGTATATTTTCCTTGAAATCCAAAACTGTTCGTAAACAGATGCTTCCTGAAAAGAAGCTGCGTAAACATTTTGCCTGGAAATACGACTACAACATTTGTGTTTCTAGAACTTAATTTAATAATCCTGAACTGCAATTCGAAATAAGTAAAATTAAATTTTATTATACATTTGCTTAGAGGCTTCCGTCAAGTCACTTCCTATTCAGAGAATTCGCTAATACAGAAGCCATCAAAAAAGAACAGAATTATCTACATATTCATCGGCACTGTGATAGGAGTATCTGTGTTCTCTGCTTTATATCAAAGTGCGCTTCCTTACTCTTTGCTGAAGATCAGGGAAGTTGATGTGGGCTCTGTCTGAATTTGATTTTTTTTTTTGGGGGGGAGGGCTTTGCATCTGTGTTGTTCAACCTGAGGAACTCAAGCTGTCATAGTAGTTATGTTGCTTATATGCTCAACTCTATATAAAACTAACAAATGAAGGTAGATTATATGAGGGTAATACCAAAAGTAAGGTCTTCAAAGCGCTGGGGGCACAGGGAAACTATTTGTGCGTCTATGGCAATACTGTGGAGTTTGTTGTGCATCCACCTGCGCACGCTTTGGTACCACGCTCAGTCTTCGCTAAGCAGGCGTTTCTAACGGATCTCTCAATTGACACTACCGCCAAGTATTAAGTTCGAGCAGTTTTTCAGTTTTAGAACGCAAAAGGCATTAAATCGATTGAAATCCATCGCTATTCAACGGAAGTGTATGGCCAGTCAGGCATGGATGACAAAACCGTCCTCAAGTGGGGTTGGAAGTTTTAAATGACGACATGGTTCAACGCTTTCTCAAAGACATAGTGGTGAGCTGGTATTACATGGGCATAAAAAAACTATCCCAATGCCGACATTGACAAAAATGGTGATTATGTTGAAAAATAGATATATGTTCAAACTTTAAAATGATGTAGACATCATTAACATTACAATGTTTCTGTTGTAGTTAAATATTTTGGAGAACCCTCATTGGGATTAGATTCGTACTTCTGGATTTTACTAGGGTGAGTAAAAAATGTTGCAATATTTTGGTAGGTGCTAGTTTGCAGTGCGCATATCACGTGACAAAAAAGCAGTTCGAGCCGTGGAATGGTACTCGCTGTGGTAGTTGATAGTGTATAGTACTTGGAGCGCTGACACATTGTGCTTTACTTCACTCAGTGTGTGATGTGAAAGCTGCAAACATGAACGTACAACCATGACAAAGTAGTGAAATTATGTTTTACGAGTTCGAATACTGTGATTATGCCTTGGAAGTAGCCGAACACATTTGTGTAAAATGTGAACGCGCAGCTGCTCACAGTACAGAAACCAGATAGTTCGAGAAATTTCATTTAAGTAGCAAGAACATCGACGATCAATCAGGGTTAGATTGGCCTAAAACCGTTGATTACGAAGTCATTTTTCATGCCATAGAGGCTAATCTGGTTAGTATCAAGCTAGCTCGGCATCTTACAGTCCAGTGCGACAAAAGAATCCGCAACTGCCGAAAATATTGTAAAATCTTTCTCACCATATATATATATATATATATATATATATATATATATATATATATATATCTTACAAATAATATGGCATAAAACGTATCACTCTTTGACGCTATTGTTATTTACGGTCTCCTACATTGTTTTTATTGTTGTATTAGCTCTACCACTTTTTTATCGCAGCATTTTTATTTTTTTTTATCGTAGAATTCGGTCTACCACATTTTGTTATCGTAGAATTCGGTCTACCTCATTTTGTTATCGTAGAATTCGGTCTACCACATTTTGTTAACGTTGAATTCGGTCTACCACATTTTGTTATCGTTGAATTCAGTCCACCATATTTTTCTTTTGTAGCATTCGGCCAACAACATTGTTTTTTTCTTTAGCATTCAGTCTACCATATTTTCCTATTATAATATGCGTTTTACCACATTATTCATATTTTTTAAATATATTTGTAACTCCTAAATGAAGCATCAAAAATATCATCTTAATCCTTGATGTTTCTTTCTAATTATACAGTGGATTTTCAGGGACCCAGCAAATATATGATAATATAGAAAGATACATCGCCGTAATTTGTTTTGGTCGTGGAGGCGTCACTCATGTAGCGTGTCTTGGGTACGAATAGCCTGTTGGGGATTAAATTTCTATCCAATCTACAACTTGTATGAATTTTTCTTTTCTTAGACTGCTTGCCATACGAAGGTTAAAGAGACTAGTCTACCCTACTATCTACTTCAGCTGCAGCTAGAATAGCTGGATTTATAACTTCCCAATGGTATTAGTGCTCAGTAATAAAAAAAGAGCAAACAGGATTTGAACACGGGTAGCCAGGACCACCTTCTACAACGATAGCTATTACGCCAAACGCCTATTTCTGATAACCTACAAGCAGATTATATATATATATATATATATATATATATATTATGTGTGTGTGTGTGTGTGTTCAATTCTTAAGTGTAAGTAACCGGCTGCCATATCATGGTTGAAAAGCCCAGTCTGACCTACTATTTACACATAATAGAGAGAGAATAGTAGTATTCACACCTTTACCGATGTTATTAGCGGTGTGGGAAATGCAAGAAGCCACATCCCAGATTTGAATATATACTTCTGATATAAATATAAGATTTGTGTAAGTTTAAAAATATTACAGGTGGATATATGCATATAAGACAAATAAAATCATGCACTGTGATGGTGCCTTACATAAATAAACATAATTTCTCTGGCCCGACCTTTTTGTAATCTGATCAAGAATTGATAGAAACATTCTATTATTCAACATGCAAATGCTGTAGTCATCATATACACCTGTGACGGAGATGTTTATTACATACTAATTGAAGTTATTTCTATCTATGATACAATTACAGGTTACGTTGTCTGATTTCCTTTTAGTAAAGCCAAAAATAGGTCAGAAACCTATTGTGTGCGTAATCTGACCTCATCGCACTTATAAGATTTTTGATAATCTTACCTCGTGTGCATTTAACAATGGCATTAGAAATAAACGGACCCCCCCCAACACACACACACAGAGAAATATAGATAGATAGATGAATAGGCGTACAAATATAGATAGAATGAAACTTTACACCTAAATGAGCCCTTTTGTTTTGTTTTCTACGCTTTTTTCGTCCATCGTAACTTATGTCAAAACAAAAACTCGAACACCACCCGTTTTTTCCGTTTACCAGTATGAAGTTTATTTTCGCCGTAGATCGCTAACTGGTAGTAGTTGTCGGCCAAACAGAGGAAGATAAATAGAAAGACCAAAGCAACAAAACAATAGTTGACTGGTGTCATTGTTTACGCCAGTAGGAAAAAGGAAGGAAGAAAGAAAGAATGAAAGGATGCAGACGAATTAGCTAATCGCCACCAGCTTCGTGTGTGTTGATTCTCGGGCGGATTCACCTCTTCTCTCTCTCCCAGAAATCGTCTTTATATATCTATCTCCTCATGTTCTAATTACCTAAATATTTTAAATTAACTAATCCTTTTTCTAATCGACCCGTTTACGTTTATTTACAAACTGATTTACAAACATCAGCTAATATTTTACTGGTCTTCAAAAAATTTACCTAATGTTATCCCTATTGTTCCAAAGTATTTCTTTAGAATTTTTAACGGAATATTTTCAAAACAACCGTTTATACTCGGATGTTTTCATATTAACAAAATTTATTTTGTTTGTTTCGAATCTAAAAACCCAAATTACAAATACGATTTTGCAACTCCGTATCAACATCAATGTTAATTTTTTTGTCTACCAAATTTGGTAAAATGCTATTTTGTTCCCTATTGCAAATGGATCATGTACCAGTCTCAGGGTTCGTTCACAGACAAAACAAAAGATGACAGGGGTGTTCACTTTGTGTTTTTTTTTTTAGTGTAAATAAATGACACATGCGGGAGCCACTGCCAAGGACTTACAGTATGATCGCAATTCTGGGCGAGCCACTGTAAGCAAAGAGTTAACAATAAAAAAATATTAATTACTAAAATAATTAATTGAGATACTTTATTTTATAAGCTTATATATCTATACATGTGTCTATAGAAAGACAACGATTGCATAATTATATAGGAGTCTGCCTGCAGGAATGTGTACCTATATGCCTTTGTCATGAATCATTTTTCTTCTTTCGTCAATTTACTTTTTGCCACATTCTTCTTGCCTCTCCTTCCCCGCCAATGGTTATCAACATCCGGACCTTCCAGCTATGTCTAATCTCCCTTATCTATCAGGAAACATTTTTCTAATTCCTCGTAGCACATTGCCTCGACACTTACCTTTAAACAATTTCCCATCATTCCTTCTTTGTTTTATTTATTTTTTCTTACACAGTTTTTATTCAGATTTTCTTCTCTCTATTTTTTCCCACTTAGATTTTCTCCTCTCCCATGATTTCTGGCTCATACCTCTTTTTGTTTTGTATAGCTTGAAGGCCCAAAGTCGGCCGACAAGAGGTGAATTCAAATATTTTCTGTCGCTGTTGTAAAGTTTGGTGAATACCTTCTTTAATCAAACTGAAAAAACAGTGCTTCGCCACGAAATTGTCTATTGGCATTTTTATTCTACATTAAATGTAATTGGAAATCTATTAATAATGAAGATTCGGTCTCTATTTGTCTGTAAATGAAATTATGTCACTGCTTACGTCACAGTCATTTCAGGAATTTAGTACAAGAATTAAGTAAGTTAATCAATTTAATTTATAGTCAGTATCATTACTACATAAAAATATAAGAACAACTGTATTATATATATATATATATATATATATATATATATATATATATATATTACTCAGGAAGAACTCCATAACATATGCCAGTCCAGTGTTTGTTTTAAACAAGTTTCAATAAATACATGCCCGATATTATTGATTTATGTATAGTTTGTTTTATATTGACAAATATATAAATTTATATAACGTATAGACTTTTAAAAAAAATATTTCCAAAACAAGAAATAGTCATACATTCTTATTCGACATTAATTTTTAAAAAGTTTGTGCATTTAACTGTATACTGTCTGCACATACCCGACACTTCTAAAATTTGTTTAG
>CM042139.1:128804965-128829965 GCA_023376005.1 Doryteuthis pealeii
CAATAAGATTTAAACCGACTGCCCCCGTGAATTGGGCAGAGAGTGAATAACCATTGCGATAAAAAGGGTGCTCGGTAAATACGCAAATTTCCTTTTCCACAATAGAGAGAAAAAAATTTGATCAAACTGCTCAAGGCTGAACTTCGGTTCTAATGGAGCCTATCCCACCCCTTACAACAACAGGCGCGACTAAGGTGCCTATTTTAGCTATGATATCCATTCTCTCTAAGAAGATTTTTGTAATATGGCTTTACCTTGGAAAAACGACATACGACACCGTCCTAGGCATTTTTCTCGTAAATCAAATTTTGCCAAAAGTCAGATGGTCAGATTATGAAAAAATTCCACTTGCTTGAAATCTATATTCGGACAGGGTCACCTATTCACACACACACACACACACACACCACACACACACATCACTCTCTTAAACGTGTCTTGATCTTTCTAACGCTCTAATCAAGGGTTTTTTTACGGGGGCCATGAGACCCCCTTGGATGTCATTAGATTTGGGGGGACACAAAGTGAAATTTGAAAAATGGCGGGCCACAAGTGCCTAAGTGCGGACCACAGAAAATTTAGGACTCCACAATATATATATATATATATAATATATATATATATATATATATATATATATATATATATATATATAAAGAGAGAGAGAGAGTATTTTGTAATTAATAATTATTATTCAAAATAAAACATTAAACTTATTATTTAGTTAAAATATTGAATAAATCTAACCCATTTCTCAGTCGGTAGAGCGTTCGACTAGAAACCACAAGGTTCTTAGTTCGATACCGGCCCTCGCCAACTCAGCGTATGAGTAGCACAGGGATCTGTGCGGTAAAGTAAGGAGCTGATGGTATGTATGGCGCTCCACCTTAGACGCTAAAATAATCTCCTTGGTCTAGCGCTAGTGAAAAGGGGATAGACTCCCTCGCTGATTGGCTGATACCGACGTTAGGGCACCCCGACGACTTTACTTTATTGTATCTTTTAATCTGATTTATATAAAATAGCCATTCTTACTTTTCAATTTCTTAAGATCTAAAACTGCTAATTTATTCTTTCAATCAAGGTATTTTTCATCAACTTGTTTTTCAATCTATCTTTCTTTTTTGTAATTGTTTATTTTCTGTAATTGACGGATTCAATTGTAATCCACTTGTTTTCTAATAAATCGCGAGGGAGAAGGGGGGATAATAAAACTCAAGTTGGCATGGAGGTCCACAAATAACTCGCATCAGGTTGATAGTGGCACAGCCAAAAGAAGTTGTGAAACTCTGGTATAATCTAAATCAAGTTCGCATATGATAACACATACAGGTATATTTTTCTATACTGACACACAGGCAAAAGAAAGTGAGCTAAAATGTTTTCTTTTGAAAAAAAATGTATATTGTTTGTTTGTTTTGTTTTACGGCATATCAACCTCAGTGGGTCATTTAATGCCAATAAAGTTTTGAAATAAATCAATTCTTAATGGATAATACAATTTTTTTTATAAATATATTTTTCTATTTAACCCATAGATGGGACCATAACAGGTACTACCACTCCGGGTCAGAGTGGAACAGGGAGCAATGGTGATGAATGGGGTGCTCCACATTCCCTAAACCTCCAGGACTGGAACCCCACCATCAGATAGTTTAACGTCATTCCCAGGACATGTAGACCTGCAGCCACCGCCTTCTAGCACCCATATGATAAAAAGGGGTTGGGGCTTGCCATAAGGGCAATAGGGTTGGAAAATCATATAGGTGCTAGGGCTTGACGTGACCAGCCGATTGATCGGAGGGGGCCTCTCCGACCGCCCGTCTAGCCCAAGTTAGGGCCAAAGTGGAGTATTGCATGTCATGAACTGTTCATCCACCTGGGCTCTATCCTTAAGCATCACGGGTCGCCACCCACGGCCAACAGGTGGCTCCATTGGGGGAGTCTTACCCCTCTGCAGAGGTGCAGTCGGTGCATTCTAACGCCCCAGCCGACAGGGCGGAAAATGTATATTACACTTCATCATTTACTGTATTCAGTCGGTGTAGTAGTTTAGAACCCCATGCTGGTACGATGTCTTTTCTTTTGCGGGAGTACTTAGTTCTCCCAGTCATGTGCCAGATGTTAGAACTCCTAGTGTTATATTGTGGAGGTCAGCCCACAGCTTACCAAGTAAGCTTGTACAGTGGTACTCTTTAACGGTAGTTTTTTTACCCTATTACAGTAAATTCCAGGGATTTTGTGCAGGTGCTTTTTCAGGCATCCGTAACACATGACCAAACATGGACTATCGTAAGCGTGTCACCCTTGTCGTGTCCCTAATTCCTAGAAGAGTATTTGTTGTGCACCTTCTTTTATGGACTAACTACCTTTTTGCAAACTAAGAATCACTCGTTTAGTGTCGAAGTTTTATCTATCTATCTATCTATCTATCTATCTATCTATATATATATATATATATATATATATATATAGTGTGTGAGATGATCACTGTTTCAGCTTTTGCTGGAATGGCGTACCAAAGGGAGTATTATTGGTAGAGTGCTCAATATGAAATAGAGCTGTTATATAATATAATAAAATAAATATATAAAGGTTTTAAATATCTATTTATTAGGTGACAAAGGAACATTAACTTGCCTACGTTGCCACTTGCCTACGTTCATTTGCACCACACATGTTACAGTTTAAAATGTGGGAGGTAATAATGTCACACACACACATATATATATATATATATATATATATATATATATATATATAGTGTGTGTGACATTATTACCTCCCACATTTTAAACTGTAACATGTGTGCTACAAATGAACGTAGGCAAGTAGTAAATGATATCTCAATCTAGCTAATGTTTCACCATTTTTTATTTTTTTATTTTTTTTTATTTTTTAGATACAATCAGCTATGATCATAACTTGGGTCGATTCCCATTGTGGGTTTGCGTTGGAACGTTTTTAAGACGTGAATCTTTAATTGCTACAGCTTTTCATGCTCATTCCATGTCGTTGGAATGATGATCACTTTTATCTCTCTGACTGTGTTAATAAGCTGAAATTTCTATCCGAAACCGCATCATTCCAACGTCACATGAAATGGGCACGAAAAGATCTCAGAGTAGAAATCAGAGATTCACCAGCCTCAAAAAATGCACGTGATTCTCTAACAACTAGGCATTCCAGTCAAGTCACACTAAAAACACCCGTTCACGCTAGATCACCAAAGATAAGCAGTGATGAGCTTGTTCAATAGAAAATTGGATGCCCACTTTACCAACAGCAGGTTCTGGAAGCAACCTGATTTCCATAGGATTATATACCGTAAAACAAAATAACCAAAGCAAACTAATATCTAGGCATAAAATAACCTAATACAGGTTGATATGCCGTTAAAATCAATAAACCTAATAATTGCAAGGAAATTTGTCGTAAATAAGTAAAATCGGCGGATTGTCAAATTTCGGTATCAACTGAACAGCGACGGAGTCTATCCCCTTTTTGTTAGCTACTAGGAAGATTTTTTTATGCTGAGGTAGGACGCCACACCTACCGTCAGCTCCCCCTATACTGCACAGCTACTGGGTTGTCGAAGAACAGTATCGAACCCAGAACCTTGCGATTCTTATGTGACTGTGCTAAAAAGCTTTCTATGATCTCAGTGTGTGCCAAAAAACAGATTTGCAGAGATGGAATTGGACATGTATTATAAACGGACATTATTTCGATTTCAATTTAGAATAAATTGTGTAACACCCGGGGGTATGCCTGATTACTAGTATGCACAGTGGCATATGTCTTCTTCATTTGAGTGAGTATGTTTATGTACAGTCACATTTACAAAGAGGCAGGCTTGCCTAGCCATTTAAAGATCGTAAAAGACAGTGAAATCTCTACGTCTACAATTATGCGTGAGTGAAGCAAGAATTAAACCTCTATGATCAGCGGATATTATTAATAGCTCTAGAGAGATCGTGAAGGACGATAGAATCTTTGCAGTCGAGCGGTCTCCAATGTGATCATTTCATTGATAATGCCGAGCCAAAACACAGTCATAAAACAACGAAAGAAGGAAAAGAAAGAGAATACAAAAAGAGGGGGGGGGAGAATCCATGTTGTGAAAGATAGACTGAATGAGACAAGGGCATTATTCAAAATGGTTAATAGCGGGACAATACGAACCTAAAAGAGAGAAATAGTTGGCAAGAGACAGATAGACAGACAGTGAGCGAGAGGGAGGGAGAGCGAGAGAGAGAATTGGTATAACAATGAGAAAAATCACTTTAAAAGAGACACTGTTTAAGAAAGGGTGAAATATATGATTGCCATTTGTTCTAGAGGTGTACTTTAACTACTGGAATTTATCTGTTGTAGCGCCAATATCACACCGAAATCCTACATATATCTATCTCTATATCTATCTCTCTATCTCTATATCTATCTATCTCTCTCTCTCTCTCTCTCTCTCTCTCTCTCTCTCTCTCTCTCTATATATATATATATATATATATATATATATATATATATATATATAAATAAATTAGAGGGATGCATGAAAAGAAAAACGCAATAATCCAATTTTATTACTATACAAATAAAGGATCGTGCATATTTTACCAGCACTAAAATGCGACTTCCCCCTGTAATCACAATCGCAATTTACTCACTTGTCTCATCGATGAATTATCGCATAAATACCCTCCTCGGCCATTTACTTCCCCTGTCATATCTTTCGTTGTCAGCCATCTTTAAACAAAACCTCAATTCGTGTAATATTGTCTTTTTCTTATTGGCTATCCTTAGCAATTCAATTGATACTATTTTCAAATAATTCAGGTTGGTTCAACCATAACACTGTACTTGTGTTGGAATATTTTGCTCTATAAGGTGTGCTCTAGATCACAACTTAAATTTATAGACTCTTCGAGGCTGGGTGGACTGAATTGGCCAATCAGCCAAACACGCTCGGATTCGTGGTTGGCTAACTATTTAAAGGCCTCGGTTGGTAGGCGTTCAGTTACTCGTGATTTACACGGACGAACATAACAACGGACAATGATTCTGCTTAACACTGACAAACACAAGGATCATAGGATTCTAGATACACGGACCAACGGACATGCATTATATGATTCTACTCAACACGGATCAAACTTAATGCCTCAAGAGATCTCCACTGTAAAGTGCTCTCATCTGCAGCCTAAAAATGGCCACACGAATCGTAATAACTTGCTACGGTTCTCGTATTTGACGATAGGGGATACAAGAGAAACTTATCTCCCCTGTCTGCCGTTAAGCGCGACATTCTGTGGCAAGCAGTAGTATAAAGGTTAGGGTGATTTCAGTCCCCAAACCCGTATTGTATGACACACGAGAACATGGCCTACATGGGTTTATAGTTTTATTTTGAACCATCAGTCTCAAGGTCTTTTATCTTCTAAAATAACTAGTTTCCTATTAGAACGTTTCTTCTATAAACATACGTATAGATCATCTTTGTATCTCCTGTCATATTTTGTACCCTCCTCCATTAAGTTATAATACGGTAGTGATTTTTAAAATATTCATACCATACAAGGAAACGATACTTTTAAAGGAGCTTCGGACAGTGGAAAACTCACTGGAGTAAGTGTAATGAATGCTAATCGGACTAATTTGAAGTTTCAATCATTGTCTATTTTTGCCTTGATAAATAGAGATTCAGTATCGATACTTTTTAACATACATTATATCACGTGACTGATACGCCACTTGCCCACGCACCCTATTGATTAATTATATTTTAAAAGATCGATTTTTGCTTTGAAAATCATTTTAAAAATAAATGTCCCTGTTTAGTGTGTCATCTGCCAACTGGTGACCTTGGCACTTTTCACCGATGTTTTTTTTCCTATTCAATGACCAACGTTTTTAACACTTCATTGGCTGGCCTCATTACACTATAACACGAGGAAGCCGGATGTTGATTATTAGGTGAATTTTGTAATCGACACTGAAAATACAAGGCTAAAAAGATTAAAATGAAGAAATGATAAAGAAAAAAAAGAGAAAAATCGAAAGAGAACGCATTAAAACATAATGGCATGAATTTAAAAGAATGATATGAAAGAAGAAAAGATGTTTTGCAAAAAAAAAAAAAAGCGTCACTCGGTGAAATAAAAAAAAACGCAGAAGTAATACACACAAAAGACGAAAAAAAAATCTCACAGAAAATGAAACACAAAAGATGCAATAATCTCATCAAATAACCAAAAAATTTGAATTGCTAACAAAAAGCCTTCCTTTTTCTCGTTTTTTTTTTCTGTTTTACCCGCTTCCTCTGAATAAATTCTATAAGCGGTATTCTGGATTTTGCATTGACCAAAATAGAACCAATACAGACCACTGACTGTTTACTTCACAGCTGCATTCATTCATTTGCAAAGAGAAGTCAAGAAAAGAGCAATAAATGTGGTGGGTGGGGAGTCCACTCAGTCCATGTGGTGATGGAAATATGGCGACCAATTGAAGACGTTAGCATCTTCAGAATCGTGTCGCTTTGTTAGGTAGTGTTTTTTTTACCTGTACCTGACCAAGTATGCAGTATTATCAATTAAGAGAGAGAGAGAGTGAGAGAGAGAGAGAGTTTGGTTTCTTTGTATAATGGCATATCATCCTTCGTGGGTTATTTAATGTCAAAGCTATTTACCCATTTCTGTACCTGAACGAAATTATTAATCAGAAGTTCCCAAGACTGCTGTTAAAATCTGAAATCATTTGAATGAGAATTTGTCAAGATAATAGATTACGAAATGATACCTTCTTTTAAAATCACTCTGCATTATATATATATATATATATATATATATATATATCCCTCCGCACCAGCAGAATGTGACATACTGTCATTTTTTTAAGTTCAGTTTAACACGTTGGAATTCAGATTTCTCCTTCTTCGTGACTGGTTTTCTAACCAACCTGCCCTACTATTTAGCCATAGCTTGAAAGACAATAATTGGATGCATTCCTTTGCCAAGGGTAATAACGCTAAGTAAAATGCAAACGGAATCGTCCAGGATTTGAACACCGGTCGCCGTGTCTGTTTTCTACGACGATAACCATTCCACCACGCCCTTCATTGTTAGTATATTAGTAACCTATAGCTGGGGGACTTTCGCTGCGTTTTCATTAATGATAATCTCTCACTGTTCTCCTGTTTGATTAATATCACCCAACTCAACAGCCTTTGTTATAAACAAACCTTTTTTTCTAATTGTTTCTAGCATTTGAGAGAAACATGCAAGCTCTGCAATACGAGTGGGCATCAGTTACACTGTTGTAGGAGGACAATTAACAGGAATCCCACGTTCTTTATTAACCATTGTCACGTCTGTCTCTTCTTTTAGTCACCCATACAATGAAAAAAAAAAGAAGACACGGCATTGTTGTTTTTTTTTAACACGCACGTGAAAGTGAACGTTGATTTCGCTTTAAATAAACGTGGCAGACAAAACTGGTCGCAGAACGCCAGATGTTTGCCGTTCATTATCTATAAATTGTTCATCTTACAGTAAGTTCATGTATCACAACTAAGACATATCCTCACAAGACGATAGACACTGAAATTAGTAAACAAGTTCACATACCTAGGTAGTAATATCTCACATACAGAAAGCGATGTTAATATGCTTTCACCTGATAGTGACATAGATTTTATTGATATTATTGCTGGTGTCCTATTAGTAGATACATTAGCAACACTTTTTATGCCATGGCTAGAGTACATACTCCAAGCGTCATTAGATCTAATGAAAGAAACCAACTTTACTTAAAAAAATGCAAAGAGGCAGCAATATCCAACAGATAGTATTACCGATGCGGACTACGGGGATGATCTAACGCTTTTTGCAAATACACCTGCACAAGCGAAGCACTGCTGCATAGCCTAAAGGAGGCGGTAAGCATTCGAAATACGCATTTCCAAGGCAGGCCAGCTTTCAATAATCACGAAATTGGCATAGCACTCTATTCTCCAATCCACATAACTTAATATTTCAAATTGTGTGCTACAAAGCTAATTCAGTAAGAACTATACTGCCTTGTCATTGGGCAGTGGTTAACAGTTTAATCTAGAGTGAATCCCATTCTCGATGAATATCCCACATTTATGACTTAATCCGGCGCCAGATTAATCGTGTTGTGGATTAGGATAAGCTTTATAAATACCCATAAGTTCCTTCAAATTTCACACAACATTTATCTTATTCCTAATTAGCTAGCACGTGTTATGTTATTCACTCTTTTAAAACTAAAGACACAAAATAACAATGACGAACAAATAATAAAGATAGCCTGTCTTTTCGTTATCTTTATTATGTTTCTTTTTCTCTTCTTTTGTGGCATTTAAACGTTTCACTTATAAACAACCTTTACTGGTACACTTAAATTTTAATTACTGACATCATTTCATCCTTACTGGTTCCCCTTCTCTATTTACCTTCCTCTTCCCCTTTATTTCCTTCTTCCTTCTGTTCATTCCTGACATCCTTTCTTTATTACTAGACCCTCCTTCTCTTTTTCTTACTTCTTCCTCCTCCATTTTAAAGGTATCCGCAGGGTTCCCATTATTGAGTTTATTTAAATCCAATTAACCTGCCATATTTCTGAATATTAGCTGAACATGCGAGTAAAGTTTCAGCATGATCGGATCGCTGTTATAGGCGCCAACTGGTCTTACACGGATACACAGACAGACGGAAATTGCCATTAATAAAGTAGATTAAACCTCACTAAATTTTCTGTAGCGCTGAATTTTTTGAAATAATTTACTAAACTTAGTTTCTTATGACAAACAGCTGATATTCAGTGCTATATATAATAGTTGGTTTTATCGCAAGATCCAACGAAAAGCTTGCGTTATGCTAATCTTTCAAATGGGTGGAGTTTTCATGCCTGAAAACTCAGCGATTGAAATCTTGATATCCTGGTTTGAACATAGACCTCTGGGACCGGTGGAATGTATGTCAGCTGCAAGTTAACCCCAAATATTTATTACATATACACTTATAGGCGTATTTTGGTGCATGCGTACAATAGTGGACAGCCCTGTCATCTGAGTGCAGTAGAATACGCTGACGGCAGCTCTGCAGAGGGGTAAGATCCCTCATTGGTGGCCGTGGGTGGTGACCTGTGATTCTTAAGGACGGATATTTCGTGGTTGAGCATCCCTAGCATTTATATGATTGTCCCGACCGTATTCTTTAATTTTTATTACGGCATACCCCAACCTTTTGTCATATATATGCTAGAAGAGAGTGGGTGAGGGTATTAGTGTACTGGGTATGGCGTTAACTTGCATCTAATGGTGAAGTTTTAATTTTGGGGATCTTGGGAGGGTTGAGTAGCCCTTCATGGCAATTACTTCTAGGTCTACTCTAACTCGGAGTGGTAGTACCTTTTAAGGTCCCATCTATAGGTTAAATAGATAAAAAAATGAATTTTAAAAATGTGTTTAAAAAGACAATGAATTTTGAATTAATTGAATACCCAACAAGAATAAACTAAACAAAAATATTTTCGACATAAAATAACCCAAGGGTTGACATACCGTAAGAGCCATTCAACCAACCTACAATAGTGGAACAGTGCATGAAGATTAAACTCTGTAGTATTTGCCTATAAAATCAGACCACTCACCAACACACTATGATATTCATTCTCTAGTTTTTCTTTTATGCTTCTTCTTTTTTTCATTTCTTTTCCATTTTTAACAGTCGTGAATGAACCGTTGTGTAATGTCCTTCTGATCTCTGCGCTGACATAGAATCAAATTACGCGAGCAAAAACAGGGATTAAATTGAGCACGTATTTGTAAAAATCGTTGAGCTGACATTTAACATTTTCACACCATTTTTGCGGAAGATCAAAAAGGGGAACAAACACGACGGTGGCGCAGCACTGCTACATAATGAGTATTGGCGCTGTAAGAAAATAAGGAAAGAAGTTGAGGGGAAATAAGAAAAAGTGTGTAATAAAGAAAGAATGAATATCAAGAAAGAAAGAAAGAAACGAAAAGCAAATTAAGAATTAGAAATATAAAGAGGTGTATTGAAAGAAAGGAAAAGGAAAAGATTGCCAGAAAGAAACAAAAAGAAAGGAAAGAAAGAAAGAAAGGAAAAGATTGACAGAAAAAAGGAAATGAGTGTTCAAAGAAAAAGAAAGAAACGAAAGACTAACAGAAAGGAAAAGACTAACAGAAAGAAAAAGACTAACAGAAAAAGAAAGACTTGCAGAAAGAATGAAAGAAAGTAAGGAAAAGGAAGACAGGAATGAAGATCGAAATATTAAAAGAAAACTAAAGGCGTGAATTATGAAAGAAACTACAGTATAAAGATTTTTTTAAAATGTAAAACGTAAGAAAGAAAAAAAACTTGCATAAAAGAAAGTAAAAAAATAAAACAAATATAATGTTTCTCGAATGTGAATTAGTTAGGTATTCCTAAACCAGAGATTGTTTTTTGAACCCAGAAGAAACTCTCATTTCAATTATTAATTTTCAAGGCAACCTGTCATTCCCTATTTTTAAAAATTACCAATACGCAATCTTATTTATGGTCTTGTGTTTGTTTGGATTATTTTTTATCGGCATTTCAATTCCTTACGGGTTATCTAATGCTGAAATTTGATTTATTTGTAAATGTCTGATTATAATCATAATTATATTTTAAAATCACGCTTTATCACCGAAGAAGGTGGACTAAGCTACCTAGGTTTAAATGCTGAACGAGAATATTTACATTTCACATAACGCTAATACATTTGGGAATTATATGAATTAGACTATTCTCCCTCCAGCAATTGGTAAATAGTAGGGCAGACTGGACTCTTTAATCTTGGTATGGTAACTGGTCTAGGTAAAGGAAAATTCTGAATTCAAACATGTAGTCCTGGAGAGGGGTGAGATATTCTTATCCAAGACACACTACCTAGGTAGCGCCCCAACTACGAAACCAGGTTACGAGAATAGTGAGATATTTTCAGCTGTGATATCTGATGTAAATTATCCCTATGGAATACAATTTGCACAGAGTTGTATGGTTTCAAGCGTTTCTATTTAGTACAAATGATTCATAAACAATTTTAGGGTTTTAAGTAAGTGTTATTATTTAATAATCATTTGTTCACACACAGTTATTTGGTTTCAAGTATTAATATTTAATATTTCAAAATAGATCAATTTTCAATAAACAGATTTTCCAATGGATCTGGGATTAATGGCAATGAAGATCTCACCAGAAATCTAAAATTTGAGCCTCACCACTAGATGCTGTTTAATGTCATACCCATGACACTCGGAGTCTTGTAGAGTGCTAAACTAATTTTACAAAATTTGTTGGAGGCGCTTGTATGTAATAGTTATCGTTGTAAGAAATGGACACAGCGATACGAGTTCAAAAGCTGGTTAAAATCGTTTTGATTTCACATAGCGTTAATGCTCTTGGGAAAGATATGTATCCAACTATTCTCCCTCCAGCTATAGGTATGGTAGACTGGGCTATGTAACCTTGGTATGGCAACTAGTCTAGGGGAAGGAATACTTTGAATTCAAACCTGTTAAACTCCGCTTAAAAATTGACCTCATGTCGTATCCAGATCGTGGGGTTGAGTAAATACATAAACTAATTTTACTTGATAAAAAGAAAGGAAATAGATGAAAAGTGAGATAGATTTAACTAAAATATTAATGTATTCTCCTATCGCGCCAAAATGAAATCAGAATTTTGCATATTGATTTTCAAGGTTTTTGGACCTGAGAGACTAAATATATGGATTATAAGCTTTTTATATTCGTTGTTACTAGATAGGTTGGTTGGTTATTTTGTTTAATGGCATATAAACTTTTGTGTGCTATTTAATGCCAAATCTTTTTTTTTCTTTTTTTTGTTCTTTTTGTATACACTTTTTTAAACGAATAGTTTGTTGATAAATATTTATGTTTGGATTTATAAACTGGTAGAAATATTGTTAATTAACTTCATAAACTGGTAAAATTAATAAACTGGTGGTTGACTTTCAATCACCGCCTTCTAGCATGGTTGAGTGCTTGTCATAAGAGCAATTTGTCAGAAATAATCGGGGCAATTATATAGTTGCTACTGTTCGACATGACCAGCTGGTTGATCGGATGGAGCCTCTCTGTCCAGCCGTCTAGCCTAAGTAAGGATCATGAAGGAGTGTTGTATGTCAGGGGATCACTTAGTACCCATGTTATAGACCGCCCAGTCCTGAAGATTACAGGTCACCAGCCGCGACCAACAGTTCGTCCCATATTGTGGTCTTGCCCCTCTTCAGAGGTTCAGTCGGCGTATTCTACTGCTCCAGTCGACAGGGGACGTTGTTTCATGTCTTACTGATTTATAATAAATATCAATAACTATGACAGGTACTCGGCTAGGAAGAAAGATAAAAGATAAATGTTTTGAGGGAACAATTAGGATACGTATTTTAGCGCTATTTTCTGGATACATAAATATGGATATGGTACAAGTACACAACAAAAAGAGTCTGACATGAAAATCTCGTTTTAGTTTTCTGAGAGCCTCTTTCTACACAATATTTCTTGTTCTCTCTTCTTTCTACAGATATATACAGCTCTTTTCATTACTTGCTTCATGAATATCTGAGGCTATATGAAAAACAAGAATCTGACCTGGTCCGTCCAACCATTTATCAGGTCAAAAGCAATTTTGTACATCACATAAAAGTCTCTATCTAAACTGTGTTTGTTCAGAAATGACATATTTTGCCATCTGATGACCTATAATGACCTCAAATGATCTTGGAGGTCAACTTCGCATAGTCAGTGTTGGGGCCTAAGGTGAGCAAATATCTATGCAAAATCTTGGGTCCCTGTGATTTTCCGTTTGGTCGTGGGCTTTGGACACACACGTACGCAAACGCACGCACGCACATGCCTGCACGCACTGTAGTTATATAAACGACAGTAGTAAGAAGAGATAAAAAGAAAAGTAAAGAAAGAAGAGATAGACTTGATTCTCATCACTAGAAGAAATTCAGCAAATCTCTTTCTGTCGATAAACTAGAGTGATGTGAGTACGCGTAAAATTTCTGCAATCACGAAAGAGAAATGTCTATTGATTAGAAATGGCAAAGAGAGACAGACTGAAAGATTCGGAGAAAAGGAATAATGGAATGATTGAGTTTCTGAACACGAATACAAATGAGACCATATAAAAGAAAGGATTGAATGGATGATGCAAACGAGATAGGAGAGTAAAGAAAGGGAGGAAAGTAAAATTAAATATGAGCAAAAGAATAAATATAAAAGGATAAATGAAAATATTGAAGAAGAGACGAATGGATAAGTTAATGAGAGAAAGAGGGGGGAAAAGGAAGTTGTAACGGAAATATGAATGAAAATTGAGTATACAAGGAAAATCACCAGATATTTTAATCGTAAATAATGGTGTATTATTAGACTGAGAAAAATGAAGAGATTTATACGAATAAATGAATAAGGGACATTATCATGAGAAAAAATTAAATAAAATGAATTGGGTTAGAAAAGGTCAATCGACGAAAGGAAAACTGAGAGAAAATTAAATGAATAGAAAGGCACAAA
Organism: Doryteuthis pealeii; assembly: GCA_023376005.1. Classification (NCBI taxonomy): domain Eukaryota; kingdom Metazoa; phylum Mollusca; class Cephalopoda; order Myopsida; family Loliginidae; genus Doryteuthis; species Doryteuthis pealeii. Next base: position 128,818,590 of record CM042139.1, read on the forward strand.
AATAAAAAGGGAAAATAAAGCAAAAAATCAAACGGAATGGGGTAACAAATAGGAAAGAGAAAGAAAGATAAAAGCATGAAAAGGAAAGTAGAAAAAAGGAAAGAAAAATGGAATATGGAAAAAACACAAAGAAAAAGAAAAAAAAAGAAATACAGAAGGAAAGAAACAAGAGAAATAAATGAATGACTTTATAAGAATAAATGAATGAGGGACATTATAAAGAAAAAAGAAAAAGAAAACAAAACATAAAACTGGGTTAGAAAAGGTCAAGTGACGAAAGGAAAACTGAGATTTAAAGGTAAATGAATTGAAAGCACAAAAAGAAAAGGGAAATAAGGCAAAAATGGAATAAGGAAATAAAAAGGAAATAGAATAAAAGATTTTGAATAGGGAAAAGAAAGACAAAATCATGAAATGAAAAGATAAAAGGAAATGGAACGTGAAAGAAATACGAAAAAGTGAAAAAGAAAAAAAGTCAAATAAAGAAAAAAGAGAGACAAGGAAGAAGAAAAAAGGACGAATAAGGAAATAGAAAAATGAAAAAGGAAGTTGAAATAATGAAAAATGAAAGAGGGAGGTGATGAAAAGAGAAAGAAAAATGTAAAAAAGAGAATACAAAGGTAATTTTAAAAGGTTAAATGAAAGAATTTAAAAGAAACAGAAAGCTAAAGGTAAAGAGAAAAACGAGCGAGGGAAAAAAGGAATGAAATAAAAACAGGAAAAAGTGAAAGAGAGAGAAAATGGAAGGTGAATAAAAGAAAAAATAAAGATATAAAAAGGGGAAGAGAATGAAGAAGAAAAAAGAAAGTTATAGAAAGACAAAATGTGAAAGTTGTAAAAGAAAAAGGGGAAAATTATAAAAAATGAAAGAGAAATATTTTTTAAAAAAGAAAGAAAACGTAAGGAAAAAGGGACAAGAAAGACAAAGAAATGGAAAAGAAAAAGGAACATGTAAAATGGTAAGAGAAATATGAAAGAGATGAAAAAGGGGGAAATGAAGATGAAACAAAGACAATGAAACAGAAACATGAATAAATGAAATAAAAAAGACAATAGAGAAAGATGAAAAAAGAAAGCAAAATATAAAGATGTAAGGAAGAGAAAGAAATACAAAAAATAAGAGTGAAAAAGGAATGAAACAGACAAAGTTGAAAAAATGGAAAAGAAAGAAAGACGAAAAAATGAAAGCGAAATATAAAAAAGAAAAAAATGAGAAAGAAAGAATAAAGAAAAAATTGAAAAAAGGAAAGAAAGAAAGACTAAGGAAAAAGATGAAATGAAAGAGAAAAACGAAAAAAGTAAGAAGAGAGGAATATGAAAATAATGAAAGAGAAAGATGAAGAAAAAAAGAAAGAAAGACGAATAAGAATAAGATGAATAAGGAAATAGAAAGACAGAAAAGCAAGATTAAATAAAGAAATGAAAAAGGTAAACACGAAAATTACAAAGAAGAACTTTAGATTAAAACGAACGTACGAAAAAAGAACGAAGGAAAAAGAGGAATGAATAAAAATGAAGGAAGAAAGAAAGACGAATAAGAATAAGATCAATAAAGAAATAGAAAGACAGAAAAGCAAGGCCAAAGAAAGAAATGAAAAAAAAAATAAGCACGAAAATTACAAAGAAAAACTTTAGATTAAAACGAATGAAGGGAAAAATGAATGAGGGGAAAAAGAGGAATAAATAAAAAATAAAAAATAGGAAATGAAAGCCACGTAAAACATAAAGAGACAAAAATCCAATTACGATAATGACGTAGTTGACCAAAACGGATTTCATTTCGTTATTTACACTTATTCAATTTGCCTTTTTTGCTATCTGTTTTGTCATTCATTGAAGAAGAAAAGAATTGTTGCTACTGACACATGACCCATCAGCAAAGGAAGGGGAGGTGGAGGAGTAGAAGGAGGAGGAGATGTTCATTTGCTGACAGTCACGAATTTAAAGGATTGTTTGAAAAGAAATAACAGAAATAACCCGGTCACTACGTTCATCAGATTCATCAATGCATTATCAATCAAAATAAGTTTCATAACCAGAATAGGGAACACAGAAATACTCGAGCATGATTAGTATTTATTTATTTTTAATTTTTTGCTTTGTTTTTTAACAAAAGAAAATAAAGAGACTATTATCATTTTACTTCTTTTGAGTTTTCACATCAGCATTAACTGATGGTCTTTCACTGGAGTCTGAGTGACAGCAAGTCTCCTCAGGTCTCCAGGACTCTTCTGAGTATTCTGGCAGATTGCAGCAGTGCAGCGTTCTGAATGGTTTCAATCCTTCCTCTGATTTCCAAACTTTCCAAACCCTTTTCCAATCCTTTTGGGACTGTTCCAAGCGCACCAACCACAATTGGTATCACTTTCACTTTCATATTCCATAACTTTCATTATTATCATTGTTATTATTATTCAGGTTGGCATCCTTGATGAAAAATCAACTAATCAATTTTTAATTCATCACCAGATCATTCTCATCGTCGATTATTTGAATAGGCGAAAGTATCTGAAACAAATTTATTTTTGATAAATTAAGGTTTTCATATTAATTTATACGCAAAATCTTTATATGTACATTTGAGTTCTCAAATTTGGTTGAATTCTATCATGGAAATCGTCGACAGCATTCACACATACACACACATTATATGAATAATATGGGTGCTATGTTCATAAGTAAACAGTGCTCAATATCATTGATAGAGCATTTATATATAAGTTAAGGTAGTGTGGACATGGATTCAACGGCGCCTGTTTACTCACAGTTTCTTTCCTATGTGATCCTCAAACAAGGCGCCGTTGAATCCATCTCCACGCGACATTAACTTATATATATATCGGCCATTACTCTTGGTATGTATTTACCCAGCCTCTCCCAATATACACTTTGATGGTGTCAGTATAATCCCCATTGCTAAGAACAATTTCACATTATATGATACAACATTTTTAGATAAAAATAAGTTACTTTTGAGTAATACTTATGTCAGGGGATTTCATATATTTATAGAAAATTAAATATTCTAAGAACTAAATATTTTATGGAGGTTTTATTGATTAAATAAAGGGGGTGTAATCGTGTTACAAATTGTATTACAAAACTTTTCCTATAAAAAAAGTCTAAATAACAAATCCCCTATAACTTCTGATCAATAAAGATGACTGTTGGAATGTCTCTCACTATTAGCCTTTATTTTTATCCCCGTCCTATACCCACTTAGTACTATATCATTATACAACTAGATGCGAGGATGTAGTTTTATAATAGAACAACTGCCAAAATATTTGATAACATGGAACGGTTTCGGTTTCTTTGTTTAATGGCATATAAACTCTGGTGGGTTATCTGATGCCAAAATCATCATTGTAGAAGAAAAAAAAAAGAACGCATCTTTTATAAAGGCAGTTGTGGGATTAACGCTCACTGTAACCCTTTTAATCTCTATACGTGTCGATGCCGAACTTCAGTAGATACCCTTCTAGTAATACCAGTGAATGTGACACTGAGTGATGATTATGGCACTACTGATCACTGCAACCCTTCCAATATATATAGCTGTTAATTTAATACTAGTGAATGGGATGCTATGTGATGATTCTATCATGTAGCCCACCCATAATACACTTTTGTTGTTTATGTACTTATTTTATAGCTCGTTTGTGCACTTTTTTCCTTGTTAGCTCATGTATGATATGTATTGATATTTTTTAATGAATTAAAAAACATTGAATTATGACATACCATATGTGTGTGGAAGAGAGAGGGTTAAAAAGAGTGAGACTGTAAATTAATGAAAGCAAATAGAATGTGTAAATAAAAAGCAAAGAACAAAATCGTAGGTGAGAGAGGGAAAGAGAGGAGGCTATGTTAAGACAAAAAAAAAGATGTGTGCAAATGATTTAGCGATAAGATGATTGAATAACTTCAAGAAGAGAGCAAAATCTGAAGAAAAGAAACAAAGGAGAAGAAGTCCCGCTTCATCTCTGACCGTAGGGCGAAATGCAAGAGATAAAGAATGGAAACTTGGAAATTAATTAATTTGATCCCTCAGAGCAGAAAGTAAATTAAATATAGCGTCCAGCGTCACTTCGCCATCGCGTATTTGATGTTTTAATTTCAAACTAGCAATTTTCTTTGTTTTTGATATTACGTCTTCTTGATTAATAGCAACTCCTATGTCAGGATAAGTTTGCTCATCTGAAAGTTATTAATTCAAGCAGACAACTGAATAATATTTATATTATCCTTTTGTTTATTTTCTCATTAAATAAATTTTTAATTCAACTCTCTTGAGCAGCCTCTCTTGAATAATTGCAATATCAATCATCATCGTTCTAATTGTTTATTAACTTTTAAATTAATAAGACGAATACAAATGAAATATCTTTTCGGTTCAATCAAAAGACAAAAGTATGGCTCGAATAAAAAATCTAATAAAAGATTCTCTATTTTCTAGAGCAATGCGAAAATTGATGCGTTATCAGGTTACAGAATTAGCCGTATCGAACTGTGTGGAATTGAAAATGACACCCGTCAGTCACGCAAGGACCCCATGGATCTGACACTTGATCACGGCACAGGCCTGGGAAAAAGACTGCGTGGAAGGCTAGCAGTTTTCAGTGTTCCAGGTCGCCTACGTCTTCGATGTTTGTCCAACACAAGGGCAAGGTTCTACACAACGTGGCATTGGTGGTGCCACATGTGCGGCTAAAATAGTATTAAACACAACGTAGGGGACACTAATTCTTGCTTTACTCCACATTAGGTTGCCAAACGCATGTGGAGTAATGGTTATCGTCGTAGGAAATGGAATCCGTGACCCAAATCCTGGACAAGGCTGTTTGCGTTTCATTTCGCGCCAATGTCCTATAGAAAGACATGAATCGATCTGTTCCCCCTGCAGCTATTGGTAAATAGTAGGAGACGGAGATCTTTAGCCTTGGTAACGCAACCAGCCAAGCCGAATGAGAACTAAATTCAAACCAGATTTACTCGGGTATAAAAATTAACCTTGTGTTACATCCTACCGGTGGCGGAGGAATTGTGTTTGTACATAGCCTGCGACACTGCTTGGGTTTTGAATTAAAAGGTTTTCTCCCGAACTGTTTACATTTTCAAAGGTTAGAAATCCTAGCCCCTCCTCCATTTTACTCACAGCTTGGAAGATATGGTTTCATACCTTTTCCAAAAACGCCAGCGCGCAATAAAATGTAAATATCGTCATCCAGAATTTCAACCTGGCACGCTATGTCAGTTTCATTTGATAATCACGTCAGCATTGTATCAGTTGCCTGTTGTCGTTTTTCAAGGATATTGAACTGTATATTATCTTTTAAAGACAACTACAGATATAGATGCAATGAATAAAATGGGTTGTGGAGGAAGCTTCTATGTACACTTTGTTTATCTCTTGTTCATAATCAAAATTATTCAGTTATGCCTTGTTATGTTGACTTTTTTTTTTCGTAATGTTCCTATTTTATATATACTTAAGTGTACATTGATCAGTATGTAACCTGTCTTGTACTTATTTTCTGAATTTTGATTTGAAACATTCATTGTATATAGGTTTGAGGTGTTTGTCGTGTAATGGCTATCATCGCAGGACATGGACACGGCGAATCGAGTTAAAATCCTGGACGAGGCTGTTTACATTTTGCATAGCGCTAATAGCCTTGGGAAATATATGAATCTAATTATTCTCCCTCCAGCTATGTTTAAATAGGAGATATTGAGCTCTTTAACCTTGGTTAGGCAACTCTTCTAGAAGAAAGAAAACTCTGAAGTCAAACTTGTTAAACTCCGATTTAAAAAAGGATTGTCCTTTTGTCGCATCCTGTTCATAGTGGATAGATTGGGTAAATATATACAGTTCGGTCCATATGAGTAATATTCTTCACAAATAAGTGTATGGAAAGGTTGTTAGAGACTTAGATATATGTTGCAGGATAAGAAATAAATCTATAATTTATAAAAAAAAAAAGAAATTAACCACTATTGATATTGGCGTATGAAAGAATATGCGAGTAGATAAATTACCAAGCCGATGAAAAATACATTTATTCTAATAATGATCAAAACAAAATATTATAATACATTCCCTTTTTTTAATCACTCGGCTAGCAACTTGTTGATTTAATATTTATTGTTTAGAAGATTTATGTCTATCAAAATTAAAGGCTTAATCATTTTAATATCAAATAGATCAATCAACAAGTTTGGAGTCGGATAATGCAAAAAAGTATTTATTTTAATAATGATCAAAACAAAATATTATAATAAATGCCCTTTTTTTTAATCACTCAGCTACCAACTTGTTGATTTAATTTTTATAGTTTAGATTTATGTCTATCGAATTTGAAGGCTTAATCATATTATTATCAAATAGATTAATCAAGAAGTCTGGAGTCGGGTGATGCGAAAAGGTATTTATTTTAATAATGATCAAAACAAAATATAATAAATGCCTTTTTACCACCCAGCGACAAACCTCTGGATTTAAATTTTATTGGTCAGATATATTTCAATCAGATTTATGAAGGATTAATCATTTTAATATCAAATAGATTAATCAATAAGTCTGGAGTCGGGTGATGCGAAAATTTTAATAATGATCAAAACAAAATATTATAATAAATGCCTTATTTAATCACTCTACTACAAATTTATTGATTTAATTTTTATTGTTCAGATTTATGTCTATCAAAATTGATGGCTTAATCATATCAATATAAAGTAGATTAATTTTATTTTTCGGACTATTGTCCTCATCTGTATTCCGGTAGCAATTAGCACAACGTTTCGGTCGCTGTATCCTCCGGGATTCCTCATGTGTTTCTTGTGTATGCGAGTATAGTATTAATCCAACCTGTGAAATCATGTTTAATAGTTTGACAGATATTATTTGATGTGGGCACACTTCTGCAAACACCCCAAATAACGTTTATTCAGTTAAACTGGTTACGGAAGTGCACATCGCACTTCGGCATATCATAGGAAAGTTTTGTTTTATTTAGTAGTTTGACAATTGATCAAACATGCGTCGAAGAACTTTTTAAGATCTTATTCAAAAGATGACGTCATTCTTTTCTGAACGTCTATCAATCGGACATGTCTCACGAGAAGAATCACGATTATTTAGAAAAATAAATACAAGCTTTTTTTTCCTACAAACTATTACTTTAATTTTCAAGGGTAGTTTTATTTCTACCAAAATTATGAAGCTTGATTATATTCACATCAAGTAGATAAATTAATAAGTTTTAGGCCTAGTGAAAAAAGTACTTATATCAATAACTAGCAGAGTTAAACAGCGATTTAATAAGTTAAAATAAATTCCTTATCTATATTTTTATATATAAACATTATTTTCCAATTTTTTAAATCTTTTATTCTTTATATATTATTGTTTTGAAGTTATTTATTTTTTATTCATCTACTTGTTTGTATCTTTTTCTTTTATTTGTCTTTTAGTAGGTTTTTATTGTAGTTCATCCTTTGTTGATATGCTTGAATTTCTAAATCATTTTTAAGATCAATCTTTTAATATATCATTAATTTATACCCTTATTATATTTCAGTTTAATTTTCCTGATAAAAAGTTAGAGGAAAAGGTTTTTAAACCCCTACTCGGCCAAAAATAATTTGATGATTCTATTGAAATTTTCTTTTGTAAAAGGACGTACGCTCTGTCGCTGTTAAAAAAACCCAGACTGACCGACATACAGAATCTTTCATTTTTATATATAGATAATGAAACCAAAATACTATAATAATCTTTTTTATGTCACAAACATCCAAACTTGTTGATGTAACATTTTATTGGTTAGTTTTGTCCGTCAACATTCTAAAGGATTACCTACATTAACACCAAATAGATGTAAAGGATTAACCATATTAACACCAAGTAGATCCTTTGATCGTACTTCATCTAGTGACCTGTTAATCCGTTTATGTTAATCCATGGACCATGACGGATTTTGGCTCTTCAGACTCACAGCTAAATCCGGTGAATACTGGTGACTTCAAAATCATTAATTTGAAGACCTAAACCTAAATGACGTTCTGTATAGAATTAACAGCCATTGCTTCGAGTTTATTCGTGAAACTCCTACTATAATACGAAGATAAATTCTATTTGCTTAATCCAAAGGCAGGGACAAATCTGTAAAAGCGTCACGTGGGGCCAAGGCTGTGGTCGACTGATGTCCTTTTGTTGTCGTATGAACATTGCAGATAGGACATCACCCCAGAGGCAGAATCTTTGGCTGAATATAAAGGACGCCATGAGTTGATAATAACTAAGAGGAAACAGAGCTTTCTGAGGCGAGAAAATATTCGCCACATCTGGGCTGGAAATATTCAAATACATCCTTGCCGCTTCCCCTGCTCTCTGTTTTCTTCATTTTTTTGTTGTAGTTATTTTATACCGTTTTTTGCAGGGGGAATGTTGATCTCCACCCCACACTCTACCACTTTCTCTCACGTTATATTAGAAATTCTTACTTGGTTCTAGATATTTTATTTTATTGTTTTCGACATCTCTATATATCTATTGGCGAAAATATATACTAGAATTTAGCCAAAAATTGTCATCCATTTCTACGTATACTTGTTTTTTTTTTTAAAACAAATATACATACACCTCCCCCTCCCCCCTATATATATATATATATATATATATATATATATATATATATATATAAGTGAGAAAAATGGAAGTGAATCCGACAATTATGTTGAAAGATGAATGGAAAGAAAATGTTGTATGGATAAAAATGTATTTATTGAAATGTCGACACGTGTTTCAAACAAGAGTGTCCTTTTATGCATTTTATCCTATTTAATATTATTCTAAATACAAAATATTTTCATTTTATTTTGTATTTAAAATACAGTATTGCTGTAATAAATATCCGCTATGATGCGCCATTTCAACTGGGTTATGATAACATAAAAACATAAGATTTTTAATAATATATATTTGTGGGTATTTAATCAACCTGTTAGACACAGGTAGGATGTGTCACAAAGTCGCAAGTATAGGGCATCAAGCAGTAATCCAGTATGGCATCACTATTCAGTAATAACACTAAGTCTCCGTGGCGTAGTGGCGAGTACTGTAACATCGTACTAAGCGAATTCGAACAAATGACCCACGAAATTTGATATGCCATTAAACATAAAAAGCAAACAAAATTCAGTAGTAATTGGTATGCGAGACCAGCTTGGTAACAATTACACCAAGATGCGAGACCCCAGTATGCATGTTTTCCTTTCCTTTATATATTTTCTTCCGTCTGTCTCAGTTTCACTTTCTTCATATATATATATATATATATATATATATATATAACCTGGAATCATGCACACGACTAATGATATACAATAAAGAAATATTCACCCACAGCGAACTGCAGACTTTCCAAAAAGACAAAAAAACACTCCCATAATAGAAAGACATGCTCTGAATAACATATTTCGATCTGAAGCGTAATTATGTTTTGCACACAGATATATCAAGACTCTATTACACAATAAAGTACACGTTACTTTAGCGGGTGCACAAAAAAAGAAGAAAACTTATCTCTGGCGCAATTGTTCGATCGTTATTTTACAGATTAATGCAAATTTTCCCTTTCCAAATTTAATTGAATAGAAGGTAGACTAATGCCGCAAAGATTGGAGGAGTAAAACAGAAACCTATTTGAGCTATGGTCACTTAAACAGCGTCATGCTAAGAAAAGTATTCAATTACTTATTGCTCATTTACGTATGTTAAGGCAGATGCTCTACATTGGCTAATGTATGTTTTTAATTTAGCACTAATTATTTTATGATGGAATAAGGCGTATGAAAAATGCGGAGGTGTGTCAAATGTACAAAACTCGATACTTTTTGAGTATATATACATCCAGACAGGACTAAAGTATTTGAGAGAGAAAACAGTTAAAAAAGGTGCTAAGTATTCGTGTATTACAATGTTCATTTATGTTAGGAATTCTTTTTACAGATAAAAATTTCAATTCTCATTTACTTGAAGTGAAAACAATTCGTTTAATTTATTTTCTTTCTACCTCTGAAAATGTAACAATAAAAAGAAACTAAGAATTAAACATGTGTCCTAATTTGTAAGTGGCATTTTCGTGCATTAATTTAAATGTATTTTTTCTGAAATTAATGAAAAACTATGAAGAGTTCTATAAATCGATTGATTGAAGCAAAGTGTAGTATAACTTCTCTAAGCCGACAATTATATACCGAACAGACGCATATATATATATATATATATATATATATATATATATATATATATATATCGTAAAAAGTCCACAGCAGTGGACAGACTTAAAACCTGGGGATTATTATTGGTTACTTGAAAGCATACAATTGTTTGCAAATTATTGGTGTTAGATAGAAATACTTGAAACCATATAAATGTAAACTATGCGTGTCAAAATAGTTGAATCAAGTTGTAAATTCAGAAATAACTACATAAAAAATGTAAACATAAGAGTATACTGAACGTGATTGACATACAATAATACTAGGAGGGTTAAATATCCCGTTAAAATGAATTAATCCAAATTGGCAAATATTGTGTTTACTGATAGTAGAAGTGAATTTTGAATACGATATTTTTTCCTTTTTTTTATTTACATTTCAAACCTGAGAGATGATTCTGCTGGATGTGAGTGTATACATCTTATATACACGTCCTCTGATAGATATTTACTCAGCTTATCTGAGTCTGGAACAGTGCCACAAATAAGAGGCAGGCAGTTAGGATGGAACTTACTTGAGGGGTACGAGAATAGCTTTCTAACCACCACTTTAAGATGGGGTACGCAAGACACATTTTTACGTTTGAAATGTGTAGCAGACACGAAACACAGCTTTCATTTTTACATTCTCCGGCCTAAAGCCCTGTTTCACTGCGTACCTGTCGACGCATATATTAAACACAGGGAAATACCAGTGAATAACAGGAAGTATTTGTCAGTCTAACTATGCCGATTATATCTCAGCAATAGGAGCGGATCTGAAGAAAATAAAAAGAACGTGAGTCAGGTGATGCACAGAAATTAATCGAGGCACGATATTTTTTTTCTTATATTTATCTATAGTCTGTTTTGTTTGTTATATTTTTTCGGCGGAAGGGTTGTGTGTGGGTTTTTATTGTTTCTTTTTTTTTACCCTAAAGAGATTTGTGATAATATTTTTTAAAAAAGAACACAATAATTCCCATATTGTTTAGAACACTTTTTTGTATTTCCTGTGCAATTGTTCTTAAATTGGAATTCTGCTTGCACATTTGAGGGGGTAGCTACTCCTCTATCACCAGTTATCAGTCTTTAAAAGCATCAGAATCGA
>CM042139.1:128834965-128839965 GCA_023376005.1 Doryteuthis pealeii
TATATATATATATATATATATATATATATATATATATATATATATATATATATATATATATATATATATATATATATATATATATATATATATATATATATATATATATATATATATAACAGTGTATGTTTATCTCCCTTAGTGAGTCAGTGGTAGGCTAATATTTGTAGTATAATTAGGAGAGCGCTTAATACCTGGGACAGAGATATTATAGAATGATAATAAATGAATAAATATTAGTCTGTATATATATATATTCAATTACATGGATATTTTATCTGCGACCTCAGGTTTCATACCCGTCTTTTTCGGCGCTGATATAAATATATATAAAGAGATAGACACACAACACGACTCGTAAACTAGTTGGGCTCACGTTCTGATAGTTGTCCATAAGAATATTATGGAAGGAATGATTGGTTTGGTTTCTTTGTTTAATAGCATATCAACTTTCGTGGGTTATTTCATGCTAATGCCACCCTTGCACAAGAATATTTGTGGTACTATTTAACACATAACTGGTGGAATTAAGCGGCGCTTACCTTTCCCAAAGTTATCAGTCCGAATGTAAACATAATAGTGCAGTAGAGTTCGGACTCGCTTAATAGGATGTCGGAGAACAGCACATAGCCATTATGCCATGTGGTCTCGCACTGGGAAGGAAGGAATGAAGAGTTTTATTGACATTTCATAATTATCTCCATGTAATCGAGAAATTGGAAACTTAAAAATGATATTATCACTCAGTAGAAAATTGTAATGGAAACTGCTTTGAGTGCATTGCTCTATTAAGAATCATACTATGACGTCACGTTTTTGCCTAATTACAAAGACACACACACATACATACACACACACGTACGTACAAACACACACACATATATATGTTTATATATATATATATGTGTGTGTGTGTGTGTGTAACCAAGCACCCTAACATATATCTAAATTGGGGCATTTGGTTACTAACAGTTTCACGCCTATGCGATTTTTGGCACAAGAATCGCATAGACAGGAAACTGTCAATAATCAAGAGTCGTTGATCTCATGTCCACGCTACCCTAACTTAGATGTACATGCTCTATCCATGATATTGAGCACTATTTACTATATATAATAAAAATAAGAAAGAATAATGTTTTTGATTTTTTAAATCACTCTTTTAGTGTAGAAGGTTCCCTTATTTGTAGCATTTTGTATATATATTATATATATATATATATATAATATATATATATATATATATATATATGTGTGTGTGTGTAGAGTGTTTGCCAAATAAAGTTGTCTTTCTGACTCTTTACTTTTTGTTTGCTTCATCGGTATGGCCCAATAAATAAGACTCTGTTCATTCCTTTGTTCACATACTTTAGCATCTGTCCGCCTGTTTCTTCATTCTTGTGTCTTTCTTTCTTTCTTTATTATTTTCTTTCTTTATTATTTTCTTTTTTTATTATTTTCTTTCTTTCTCTTTCTTTTTTTTTTTCTTCTTTTTTAACGTTATTTTCGGAGCTGGAAAATATTTACGGTTTATCTCTGTGAGAATATTCGCCTATGCGCGCGTGTGTCTAAAGGACAATGACAAGGTCGTAAAACGTGAGGCAACCATTTTAGGTTTGCAGCAAAAACGTTAATAGGCTTTCATTTTGCCCCTTCGCAAAAAGCAATTTAACTCAACGTTATTGCCAACCTGTGCATATGTTAATTAAATGGTTTCATCTCAAGGTACTAATCAATATTTGCATTTTTTGTGAGGGAATTAAGGTGGTTAATTATATTTGAATCACATTATGATGGTCTTTAAGAATTAAATGTTGGTAGATATTGATAGCACGAACTTATTACCAGTTTTACAAAACATTACGTATTTCGGTTGGTTGGTTGGTTTTTACGGCATATGAACCCTTTATACCGAAGAAGTTTTAAAAACAAATTGGTAGAAATAATTTTCATGAACTTAATGTGCATCAATAAATTAGAAGAAATAACTTGTGTTAAATAAAATGTGTTATTGGAATATTTTGGATATATAAGCTGTTGCAATCCACCACTTAAATTTATAGACTAAGCGAGGTCACATGGTTTAAACTTCAGCCAATAAACAGCCCAAATACGTGGTTGGTTAACTATTTAATCGCTGATATTGACAGCCGTCCATTTGTACTATATTAGACATTGACGAACGGACCTGCCTGAAATACTAAGGAAAAGCAAACACTAAGGAGCACCAAGGATTCTTCACTAAGGATCACCAAGGATTCTTCACTAAGGATCACGCTCTGCTTAACACGAAAACTCTCTGCTGGACAGTGCTCTTGCTTGAAGCCTAAATCGTAACATATGTATTAATAGTGGTTATTTTAGATGGTTGATTTGTTTTACGATATATCAACGTTGTACGGACCCAACCAACGAACTCATTAAGTATTGAAGACGCTCATCGCTGCTTAATTTAGGCGATCCAGTGGGATCCAGTGTATTCAGCGGGACTGAACTGTAATTTCATTAGCTTGGAAGTAATGGCAATGAATGGGTATTCCACACTCTCTGGAGCTCCAAAACTAGTACCTCATTATTAGATACAGTTTAGTGTCATATCCAGAACACTAAATTCGTAGAAATTTTTGTTAGATTTTTTATTAACTTTATGTGAATTAACAAATTGGTAGAAATGATTTTCATTGATTCAGGTGTATTAATGAATTAAAAGGAATAACAGGTCGTCCCCTGTGCATAGGTGCAATAGTATACACATAGGTATATTCTACAGCCCCAGGCGACAGGGCGTTTCGTGTTTCGGTCAATTTACGTTTGATTCATAAGGTGATGCGCATTTTTTACACACACACACACACACACACACACACACACACATATATATATATATATATATATATATATATATATATATACACACATGTGTATATATGTGTGTGTATATATATATACATGTGTGTGTATATATATATACATATATATACACATGTATATATATACATATATATACTCATGTATGTATATATATACACATGTATGTATATATATACTCATGTATGTATGTATATATACACATGTATGTATATATATGTATGTATATATACACATGTATGTATATATATGTATGTATATATACACATGTATGTATATATATATATATATATATATATATATACATGTATGTATATATATACACATGTATATATATGTATATCTATATATATACACACACATGTATATGTATGTATATATATATATATATATCCCTTCGGCTCAGACTGGACATGGGAACGGCAAAGAAATAAAGAGTACTCTACACCCTCCAAATTGCAACAATTGGAGCATTACCATCAGATGCAGTTTAGAGTCAGACCAAGGATACTCCTTTTTGAGAGGAAGTATCACTTCTTCCCGCCCTGCAATGGGATACAGTCAGTGTATTCTAGGCCCAGCTAACAGGGCGGAACTCATTCTAAGGGGTAAAATTTATTTCTGAAAATGCTTTCAATTATCATGACAGCATGCACTTAACATGAAAAGTAGGTTCGCTTCAAGTAAATGTTATTTTTTCAACGTGTATACTTGCGAGATGTTTTAAGCATCATATGACTCTTGTTGGAACATTTTAGATAAAGCAATTTACCAGAGTGAGTCAAAAGTCGTGCAATATTTTGCTACGTCTTCTGGTAAGATAAAGTAAATATTCCTTCAACAGTAGCCATGTCAATGCTACTGTATGTCTGCACCACTTGGACTCTAGTAAAACACTAGCTCGGATCTATAAAAGAATGCTGCGTGCTGTCTTTAACAAATCTTGGATGCAGCATCCTAGAAAAAAGCAACTGTCCGACTACTTGCCTCCTATCACGCAAACCATTCGAGTAAGATGAACAAGACATGCTGGACACTACTGAGAAGCAAGGATGTTCCCCTCTCGGTACCTGCACATGGACACACCTATTTGGATCGGAAAAAGGAACTATATCCTGTGCAGAGGATCTTCCAGAAGTAACGGATGATAGAGACGGGTATCGAATAAAAATCATTGGGATCCGTGCTGTCGGCACGTGACCGAGGCAGTTCAGGTCGTGGTAGTTACCAACTGTGGTTGGTAGTAAGATGATAGTTGGTGAGCTGACACGTTTTGCATTGCTCAGTATCTCACAGTCCAGTGAGGTTACTCACCATCACGACCGCGGCAAAAGCACTTAGGACTGTTGAATTGTACCTCCCGTTACCAAGATATTAGGGAAGTACTCTGGTGTAATGGCTAATGTGCTGAACTGCGACATTGACGCACGCTAGATCGAATTCCAGTCGCGCTATTACGTTTATTTTCGGACCAATACCCATTGGAAAGGTATGAACTCCCTCATATCCCCAGCTATGGCTTAAATAGTACAACTATTGTTCAGCAAAAACGGCATATCATAGCGCGATTCTTATTAGAGCAATGAATTCAAATCTGTTTCCAGTACAATTTTGCAACTGTGTCCTAATTTCATTTCGCGCTGAAAATAACTTTTTTAAGAATCCGATTTCTCGATCTCATGAAGATAATTATGAAATGTAATTAAAATCCTCCCTTCCTTCCGATGGGGGATCCTCGTGGCATAATGGTTAACGTTCTTGTCTGCTACATCGTAGTAAGTGAATCCGAAATCCAGTTGCACTATTCTGTTCACTTTCGGACTAATACCTTTGGAAAAGTTATAGGCCCTCTAATTTCCTCGGTTATGTGTTAAATAGTGTGACTACTGTTCTTGTACATGGACGGCTTTGGCATTAAATAACCCACGAAGGCTGATATGCCATTAAACAAAAAAACGAAACCAAACTAAAATATTGCAAAACTTTTGATTCACCCTAGTAAATTATTATTCAACACTGAATTTTAAAACTTTAAATATTTTAGCTACAAGACAGATTAAAGATATAATAATAGAGCGCCAAATACAGTTTTTGATCACAGATTAAAGCCAATATTTTACATGCTGATTTTT
>CM042139.1:128844965-128847465 GCA_023376005.1 Doryteuthis pealeii
TCATTTATTTGATTTTGTTTATTCTTTTTATTTTAAAAGCCATGTGCATTCACTTTTATTTTCAGACTGCAGGGAACACTGATGGAGAAACATGAATTAAATGTTTCTAATGTTATAATGGCTACCTTTGTATATTGGAACATGAACTATACATTTTCAAAGACGTTTATATATAGACAGGAATATAGGAAGGTCAATATATATATATATATATATATATATATATATATATATATATATATATATATAAAGGGGTAGGTGGGTGGGTGGATGGGTGGATGTGCCTGCTAGCAGAAAATGATGTAAGATATTTTATAATTTGGGTGAGCAGAAAATGTTTTCTGTCAGAAGAATGTCACTCAATTATGATGAGCAAAAATAAAACGAATATTGTATGCTCCATTAAAATGATGAAAATATTCGATTATGAGCAAAAATGACTGTATAGACAAATACATACATACATATATATATGTACATCTATATATATATATATAAACATCTATATATATATATGCATATAAACATCTATATATATATATGCATATAACATCTATATATATATATATATATATATATATATATATATAATATGCATATATATATGCATAAAACACATATATATATGCATATAAACATATATGCATATAAAACATATATATATATATGCATATAAACATATATGCATATAATACATATATATATATATATGCATATATAACATATAAACATTATATATATATTATATGCATATAAACATATATATATATATAAACATATATATGCATATAAATATATATATATATATATATATATGCATATAAACATATATATATATATATATATATATGCATATAAACATATATCTATATATATATATATATATTATATATATGCATATAAAACATCTATATATATATATATGCATATAAACATCTAATATATATATATGCATTATAAACATCTATATATATATATATATATATATATATATATATATATATATATATATATATATAAACATCTATATATATATATATATATATATATATATATATATATATAATATATATATATATGCATATAAACATATATATATATATATATTATATATATATATATATATATATATATATATATATATATATAATAAACATCTATATATATTATATATATATATATATATATATATAATATATATATATATACTAGCTAAAGTACCCGGTCCATGACCGGACTAAAATGAAATTTGGATCACCAGGGAGTGAGAGAGAAAGTGGAAGACAGTAGTTAGAGAGGGGGTAGAGGAAAATAATTCTTGAAACTAAAATCATTGAGAATTTGTATATTTCAGGATTTGTATTTTCTGTTTTATAGTTTTAAATTATTTCATATTATTATACAACAAATTGAAAGTATTCGTTTGTATATTTGTTTGTTATTGTTTTAAATTTTTTGTACATGACAACAATTCACATTTAGTTCTTAATTGCATGTTGAGTTTAAAAAGAAGCTGAGAATCGAAAATTTAAATTCTTCGTATTGCAATATCTATTTTTGCTAAAACCTAAGATAGTATATAGGGACCACCAATTGATCAGTTTAGGCCATCTTGAATAAAACGGAAATATTTGTTATTATTTATAATTAATTGATTTTTCATAGAATTTAAAAAACTCTTATCGTAACTTGTTTTTAGCTACGTTAATTTTCAGTTGATTTAACAGTGCAAAAATGAAAACATTGTTTTTCAATCATAATTTTCATTATTTCCGTAAGCTGAAAAAAGTTAAAGAATCATCAGGAGTTTATTTAATGTTTTTTCTTTCAAATGTAAAAAATTTTTTTCAAGAAAATATTATAATTTTTCTGCAAGTTTCATAGTGTTTAAATATAGGGGGTAAAATTGGTGGTACCTAGTATTTTAAAAACATTGTTTAAAAACGTTTTGGTGGACCTGATTATCTGGACTCCCCCCCACCCATCTATTTTTTTCCCTTCAGTTGATTTATTATCGATTACACACCAATCTATCAGATTGAAAAAAAAAATTCTTAAAAGTTCTTTATTATTTGAGTATTCACGGGTGCTCATTTCCTCGTATTAAGTTTATAGTAAATTGATCCCCCCATATCGGAACCGCTTGAACGGAACCCAAATTATTTATTTTATTTTCCCATTAAACTACCCCCCTAACCCTAACCCATACCCCCCCTAGTTAAAATTAAGTTTTATTTAAAAAATTTATATTAATTACAAAACATCAATTTTCATAAAAGTTCAAATGTCACCTATGAAATCTCTATTTAAACATGCCAATTTTTCAGAACTGAAAAGTTGCACTATAAACTCAGCAATGTTTTATTGACTTCACAATAAAGAGTAAAAATCATAAAACTTAAAATTTAATTTGTAAGGCAAATTCTGAGGAATATTTTAAATTGTATTTTGAATAATAATTTAAATGTTGGTTGTTAGTTGTTTTTGTTTTATCAACTTT
>CM042139.1:128864817-128892317 GCA_023376005.1 Doryteuthis pealeii
ATAACATGCAATTGTATTTATATATGCAACAAAATAGCGGGTTACAGTGTGAACAGGAAAGCTAATTTGCATATTGGTATTAAAAGTCTAATTTTATTAAATATGCGCTTGGTATTATTGATTTCTAATTGTTTGTTTTTTTCTTAATGAATATGAGCAAAAAACTCTGGGATAAATCTTAAAAGAAATCCTTTAATATAAAGAAATAACGGCAATTTTATTCTTTACTTCCTAATTTAACTAAATAGTTAAATTAGGAAAATTCAGCAATAAAAGGAGGGAGTGATGGAAAATGATGGAAGACTTAGTTTCAAAGCTGTTCTATTCTTCGATTATACCCCCTCTGTTTCAAATCATTTTATTTGGATTTTTATTTAGTTTCAAAAGTATTTCAAATTTAACATATTTCCTTACATTAAAATTCAAATACTTGCACCCGGAGGGTGCATATATTTGCTAGTATATATGTGTGTGTGTGTTATTCATAAATTCAGAGACTTTTCAGAGAAAGGAATTAAAAAAAAAATTTTTCCTGTGCAGAAGTGATTTCCAGACATTGATAACATTTCCAAACAAGACACGAGAAATCTTAGATACATGACAGAGGTAATTGAGTTACCCTGTCAGTTGCCTGTAATAATGAGTAGGAAGCCATACCGTTGGTTTCGGAGCCTATAAAAGAATGAAAACTCTAAACATATGACTCTACCAGGTAGACAATTAGAATTACGAAAGTACCAAGGAGATATAACAAAAATAAAGATAAATTAGCCTCAGGGTGATGTTGGTAACAGGAAATGAATATTCTGAGCTTTTTCAAAATAATCCAAATAATGCCTCATATTATTCATCTGTTTGGTTTACTCATAAAAATATTCATTAGTAATAAAAGCAGTTGTATAATTAACCTATTCAGTTTCTGGGTGAGGCCTTTTACATTTAACTTTGCGATTATGTCCTTGGTGTAGCGTAGTCATCCTGAAAAGTGCCGGGTCTCTATTCTCTTCTAATGTCTGCTCTTATCGGGTTTTTGTTTTTCGTATAGAGTCTTATCGGGGTTTCTCCTTTTCTTGGGCCGGGTATCTGCTTTCTCTCTCCGTCTGGGTGTTGTCTCTCTCGATTTCATTTTGTAATTTTTATTTTCAAGAACAACTCGGGGACATATTTTATGTGTACACACTTTTATTCCCTTGATTAATTGCCCACCCAAACACACGGTGAGGAAAAAAACAGAGACCCGTCCCTTCCAAGCAGGCTGCTCTAATCAGTTCAACACTCTGCTGGATATACATACGATCCTCTTTGTACATATATGTCGCAAAAGATATTTAAAAATTCATTAGTTTTAATTCGTGTTGTTTCTAAAACATTCTAAATCAGATACTTTCTTATTTTAAACTTAAGAGCTAAAAATTCCAAAATTTGATTTGACCAGACTATCTTTAGGAACTCCTGTGATGATAACCGCCACATTGTCAGGAGTTACAATATATCTTTCCCTATCTGTGTGTGGGATCTATATATTCATTTATTTATTTGTTAACCCACACTTAATTCTCGGTTGACCGGTCATTTTTTTTTCATTTTTTATCACTAAAAAAGTGTAGTCATCTCTTCTCTCCTAGATATTGATAAGTAGTAGGACAGGTTGCGTTTTCTATCTTTGCTAGAGTAGCCAATTTACAAGGATAATACTGAATTAAAAAAGGGATAATACCACTGTGATGAATCTCTGTTTAGAAAACTATGAAAAATACGGTTTATCCTCCTCCGACACTGAACCCGGAAGAAAGTAGAACCCGGAAGTAAGGAACTAGCAGGGGCCAGAGCTTTTAGAAATTTAACAAAAAAGAAAAAGTAGTCGAATTGAACAGAACAGACTAGACAGCCGGACAGAAAGGTTGATATACTAGGACAACGAGCAGCTAAACAGTCTAACTGAACTGAACAAACATAGCAGTAATCAATAGCAAATAACAAGATCACAACTATAACGAAGCTGCCGAAGATACTCTTTACCCAAACAGATAAGTGTTCAATGAAATGTGTTACTTACTATATATATACACGACTTATGACCGCTAAAAGGAATAAGTTTTTAGCAACTTACGCACGATAAAACCTACTTTGAAATATCAAACTTGTCTTTGTCTTCACTCCTTTCTTATCGGTACATTTTGGACCCGTTAATTTCCCATCAAACAGTAAAATTTCTAATGAAATGTTTTTCTTCAAAATTTCGCTTTTAACCTTATTTTTTATATTTAATTTTTGTGTTAGTATAAACATTGATACTTTGTTACATTTACAAATAACTAATCATTTTTTCTTCTTCTTCGTTGCAGGTAAGTTTTTCCAGAAAGTTTGCTGCTTGGTAATGTTGAATCTTAACTTTTTTGTTCCTCTTACTATTTCCTTACGAAGGTAACTGTGATAAACTCGGCACAAAACTTGTGTTGGCTGCTGAGTGTAAGTGACCTACCATATTTTATTGACAAATAACAATGGCGGAACCGATACTTCCGTTTTTATTATATATAATGGCGGAACTGATAAAATGATAAAAGTGTATACAAAAAAAAAGGTTCATAGCCGTTTTGGGAGTGTTCCTTTTTGAAAATTGTAGCGCGATTGGTACAAGTGAGAAGGTTTAAATTAGTATACGTATTTCTTTGAGATATAACAGATTAAAAGATGAGTAAATTATTAATTGTCCGTATTTTATGTAAAATTTTATAAAATTCGGACAATTAATACTTTTCTACACACACACACACGCACACACACATACACACACGCACACACACACATATATTTGGATTATATATATATATATATATATATATATATATATATATATATATATAAATATGTGTGTGTGTGTGTGTGTGTGTGTGTGTGTAGTTGAGCACTCTATGAGAATGTACTTTTCAAAACGGTTTATTCTTTATTTGAAGGGGCATTGTTGGGGGACTGGCTCGTTTAAAATTATTTTAGTATTATATATATATATATATATATATATATATGGTTCATCGAACAGCCCAAACCTACTTTTGCTTCGCATCGGTGATAAGGCCAGCCCACGTCACCTCATTTATAGTGACCTCAGCAAGACCCGATCATGATGCTAAATTAAGTATATCGTGTTACAGTTAGACCAATATATGTTGAACTCTGTCAACTCGTTTTTCTTCCGACTGTTGGCTTATCTATTCGTGCCCCTGTACATTTGCTTATAATGCTACAATATTTCATCTCCTCATAATTCACTTTTTTAGTCAGTCTGTCTTATTATAATCTATGCTAGTGAGTTGAAGCATTTTAATTCGTAAAGATTTTATGCGAATCATAGTTTCGAATTTAAAAAAACAAAACATTCCTACATCTAACAATAATGTGTATATTCAATCAATCCTGTTGACTGGGTCTATAGAAAACCCCGACTGTACCTCTGCACTAATCGAGCCTCCTGATCCTAGTGGCTGAGAAGTTCATGATATGCGACACTCCACTTTGGCCCTTACTTAGGTTAGGCGGGCGGTCGGAGAGCCCTAGTACCGATCAATCGGCTGGTGCGTCAAGCCCTAGCACCTATATGATTGTCCAGACCCTATTACTTTTATGAAACACCGCAATACTTTTTATCATATACGTGCTAGAAGGTGTGACTGAGGGGCTTAGTGACTTGAGTATTATATTAAACTTCATCTGCTGGTGATGTTCCTCTTCTGGAGCTCTGGGGAGTGTGGAGTACCACTTCATCGCCATTACTCCCAGGTTCACTCTGACCCGGAGTGGTAGTGAGTGTTAGGGTCCCATCTATTGGTTAAATAGATTTTTTTAAAAGATGAGTTTTAAAAAAAAAATTTTTTTAAATTGAGTTTAAAAAAGAATGAATATCCAACAAAACGGATAAAACAAAACGTCTTCGGCATAGATTAACCGAATGGTTGATATGCCGTAAAACCAACCAACCAACCAACCAATCTATTTGTCATCGTAGTACCTGGGATCCAATCACTGGGATAATCCATTCGACTATGTTCCTTTCGACAGTTTTCTGCCTGCATTTGTATCTACATTTAACCATATTGGTCGAAGTCTACTAATGATGGCAGAAATGAGATCATCTCTGTAGTTATAAAATAGACCTAGATTTAATATCTCCCGCTCAGACATGCGGATTATCATTTCCGATCAACGAAAATGAAAAGCCCGACACTGAGTCGACATCACGTCGGGAAATCCAATTACTAATTACTAATGAAGCTGAATCAGATTCACATTTGGCCATTCGTCTTTGACTTCTTTGTCTCTAGCTTTGCTATCAAACTGAGCGTCTACACGAGAATATTTCCGCAGTCGTCAACTAAGTTCTAATTGTAATGATACATAAACCATTAAGTCAGTATTATTGTCGACAATCGCTGGAGGATATTTGCATCTGATTCTCTGATATATTCCAAGATACGCCTTACATACTTTTCGTGGTTAAATTTCAACCTATCAAGTTTTCTCTTTCTATGGAAATCGAAAGTTCAATCCTTGTCCCAGATAGTGAAGAAATATAAAACGATTCAGTGAATAGGTATGCCACAAAGTGCTCTGCCTATTCTATTACTATTATCTATGATTATTAATCTAACAGGACATATGCATATACTTAATCATACATTTTTGGTCAAACATATGCTGTTTCTATAATTTCTTGATGAAAGGTTAAGGTGCAGATGTATTATCGACATTGTGATGCAATCTTTTAAATAGCTTCAAACCTCAGGTCTATGCGTATTTAAGTCCAAATAACCCTATGGTTTCCAAAAATGTTCTGATATTTTGGATCGAAACGTTTAGGTAATATGTTATGACTATATATGAATAATGTTATTTATAATAAACTAGTTGTATATCCCGGGATCTGAAAATGTTACAACGTATATTTGTGCATGTTAACCCCCATTTACTAATAATACTACTTGTTGATCGGGAGTGATTCACAATATCAACAGTGGTATTCTTAATGCAAATGCTTCCAATGTACAGAATGCTCGATATGAAAATTCATTAAATTTGCAAATTTATCGAAGTTATTTCCTTTAATAACCCAAATTTATTCAGAGGTAAATATAAATACTACCACTGGATTTCTCGTAAAATCCTACATTAGCAAAGCTTTGTTTTCTCTTGGTACAGAGTTTTGTTTTCAATTGCATCCCCGCACATCTAGATAGATAAACAGAGACAACACACATATGACACTGATTAAGGTGGCTTAATTTGATGATTTCATGTAAAAATGAGTCTATAAAAATCCCTGACGTAGTACTATTTCTAGTAAAAGTTGAGTAAATTTTGCATGTTGAGGTTATTTTGATCTCTTGTAGAATTTGAAGCGTAGGTAATAACGATTGTTTTGCCAAAATTCTTTTGGTGATAATACATAGAAACAATAATCGTTCAAAATTATGTGTTTATATTATTATTAATTTTTGTTATCTCTTAAGCTTTGCTTAGTTTGAAACACAGATGGTAATTACAATTACTAAATTTTTTAGTAGTCAACAATCTCAAAACAGAAAAGGTTCATCCCTGTTCAATTTATGTTTCTTAGTTAAAGAAGTATTGTATTCATATCTTATAAAAGCAAATTGTGATACATGGCGAGAGGATACACACTAGTACAAATCTTTTCGTATGCCGATTTAGCTCAGTCGGTAGAACATCTGCCCCGGGAAACACTAGGCTCCGGGTTCGGTTCCAGCTCTTGCCAACTCATTGCATGAGTAACACAGCTCGGATCTGTGCTATAAAGAAGGGAGTTGACGGTAGATGTGGCGCTCAACCTCAGACGAAAAAAACAGTCTCCCTGGTACAGTTCTTGCAAAAAGGAGATAGACTCCCTCACTGTCCAGCTGATATCGACAATAGTCTAAGGTGCCGGTGTCATCTAGGCGGTAGAGCACCCGCAAGGTTCCAGGTTCGATACCGGTCCCCGCCAACTCAGCGTATGAGTAGCACAGATTGAGTAGTGTGATATGTGCGGTAATGTGGAAAGCTGATGGTAGGTGTGACTCCATCTCAGAAAAAAACAATCTCCCTTGTCTAACGCTAGCGAAATGAGGATAGATTTCCTCGCTGTTCGGTTGATACTGACATTAGACCACCCCCGCCAACTTTACTTTATTTACAAACCTTTTAAAACCTCTGAATCAAAACTTCACATTTGTATCTTAAAACAAAAAAAAATGTAAATTATTTGAATTCACGAATGCTTCAATAGAAATAGATTCAATGTTGATTTTTTTTTAACGACTTCCAAAGGTGTCTGTCAGTTTTGTTTAGTCTCTTTTTTTGTTACTTTATTTCCTCCGTAGAACAACGTGTCGAAGAAACGAATGAAAAAGAATGAATTAATGAATACATTGGCCACGGCAAAGACGGCAGTTTTTGTCTGAAATATCAACACTTTTTTTATACATAGATTTGTACAAAGATATTTCCGTCTTTTTTTCAAGCCGAGAACGTGCAGAGTATTTAAAAACACACCATGGGAGAGAAAACCATAGCGAGGAAAAGGGGAAACCCTTTCTTCTTTTCCTCTTATCTCCCTTACTCTCCTTTTTTAATGTGTGTGAGAGAGAGAGCGAGGGAGTGTGTGTAAGTGTGTGTGTGTGTGTGTGTCTGTATGCGTGTTTGTGTATGCGTGTCTGTGTGTGTGTGTCTGTAGGCGTGTCTGTGTATTTGTGTCTGTGTATGCGTGAGTTGTGTAAATGTGTGTGTGTGTGTGTGTGTGTGTGAGAGAGAGAGAGAGAGTGAGAGAGATTCACTGGTTTCAGTTCTCGTGAATAAAGGTGAAAAAGAAATACAGTCGACAGTCTTTAAATTTGGCAACATTCTATTTTTACAGTTTGATTTTCACAGAAATTCCAGACGGCATTGTTCCGACACAGACACATTAGCTTGTCTGAATTTTATGATATAATTACTCAAATAAAAAGAGAACTCGTTATATTGATTTAATCTGAAGAGAAAAAGGCGAACGTTTCCTGTTTGTATTGGCCACGGAAAGAGCTTACACACGTATTGAGTTTAAAGGCTAAGAAATATATATATATATATATATATATATATATATATATATATATATATATATATATATATATATATATATATATATATATAGTGTGTGCTATATTTTAAGTGAATAGTGCTCAATATCCTTGATAGAGCAAGTATATCTAAGTTAGGGTGGCGTGGCCATGAAGTCAACGGCGCTTGGTAACTGATGATTTCTGGCCTGTGCGATTTTCAAATCAAGACCCTATTTTTGTTGTCCCTTATATACTGTAGTGTGGTTCTTTGTGGGAAGGTGTGACTCAATTTATGATTCTGTTTTATGCTGAGAATGTGGGGGATTTCATTGTGTGACCTTCTGATCTGCTATTTTACATTTTTCCTACCATAACTTATATATATATATATATATATATATATATATATATATATTAGCATAGATATCTTGTACAAGATCGGTTTGGTTTAGTTGGTTTCTTTGTTTAATAGCATATCAACCTTCGTGGGTTATTAAATTTCCAAGCTAGCCAAGTAGAAAAACAGTAGTGGTACTATTTAACCCATTGGTGGTTTTCATGTTTTTTTTTTTCATGGCGAGGTGCAATAAAAAGCTATCTCGTTGTAGGAGACTAATTGTCTCAATTCTGCTCTACGAACAGAAATGAAAAAAAAACCTTTTTTTCTCCACAGGACAGGATTGAAAACTATGGGTCTTATCCGTTTCAAGAACGAAGATAAAAGAGAAAGTCTTAAAGGTCTTAATTATCATGTGACCAATGGACACTTGACGTAGGAAACTACGCTCACAATCCAAGAAGAGACACTTATTTTGGTCTCCCTACAACACTATTGCCTCTTTGTAATGGACGTCACCTAAAAGCTTCTGAAATGGATTGTAGTTATTTACTAAGCTTAAATTAGTTTGGGACAAAGACAGAAATATGGGACACTCTGTGTAGATCGATGACTCCCGTAAAAAATCTGTAGGGTGATGGGCTATACCACGGCGACCAATGAAATATTGGCAGGGGGTTTGAATTCAAAGTTGTCCTTTTAGACAAGTTGCTCTACTAAGGCTAGTGTGTGCACCCTGTCCCATTTTACTTATTTACTGGGTAGAAGTACGCAGTAAATGCAAACCTACTCTGCCAGAATTTGGACACGGCTTGCCGATAACAGTTTTCATGCCGACAACCGTTGCGTCACCCGCCAACGCACAATTATTAGCTATTTCTTGAACTTTCGATGGGAGTGGCACGCAAACAAGAAAAAGAAATAAAATCCAAGTTAACAGAACAACTATCGCAATTTTACCGCTGAACAGAGTGCACTTGATTTTTATTACTGTGTGCCTTTCCGTACTTCGGTGAAGACAGTTTACTGTAATCGTTTCAGTCGGTTGTTTTGTATGCTGTTTTCATAATGTGTTTACATTACAAGTCAAGTAGAATAGTTCCAGTTTATTTTCGCTCGTATTTGTTTTGTTTTATGTTTTATGTTGTTGTTTTTGTTTTTTTTTTGTATTTTGTTTTTGTTTTGTATTTTTGTTTTTGTTTTGCTTTTTTTAATGAAATTGTTATGACTAAATGCAGTGTATTTGTTTTATTTTGTTTTTTGTTGTTGTTTTTTGTGTATGTTCTTTTTGTTTTCTTTTGTGTTTTTTTTATGAAATTGTTATGACTAAATACGGTGTAGCAAAAACACGTGATATATTTAAAAATTTAAAATGAGAATGCTGGATACTAAAAATTCCGCGAACGCTTCGTTTCCATCTGAGGCTGTTTGCCCTCTATTAAGTGTACAAACCATATCATCTCGCTAATGAAGCTTAATAAAGATAATTATCTTGAGAAAAAAGTAAATAAAAGTAAATAATGACCAATTAAACTCGAATTATGCATCAGCATCGCCATTTTTTTAATTTTCGGTTGACCGAAACATTGATTTAGTATGACCATCGATCTCAAACTGCATTAATTGATGCAATAAAGAGGCAGGCATGTGATTTGTGCTCTCCTTGTTCGTTACTCAATGCATATGGCGGTTAGTCTGCCAATAAAATAAAAAAAAGAGTAAAACAAAAATTTGTAAATCCATTAGCCGTGTTTAGGTACTATATGTCAAGAAGATATAAAGAAAAGAGACGAAAAGGAGGAAAATATATAATTGATTGGTTTTAACAGCTTGGTAAACCGTCGAGTGTTATCTTATGCTTAGAACAAACGGTATCGTGTTCATTGTACGTCCATATTTACATTTTTTGTGAATATTTGAGGAACGCGGATCGAATATAAATCCTCTTTAAACATATCTATTTTAAACATAGAGGAGGTCCTGACAATTACTACCACTCGGGGACCTGTGAGTAATAGCAATGAAGGGGTACTCCACACTCCCTAAACGTGAGCCAACGTAAGAATTTTAGAAGATCAGTTTTTGGCTGGGTGCTGAACGAGACAGACGCAATTGTGGCCTGTCGGTTCGAGGTCAGATTATCTACGCATGCTTCGGGCTTGGGGTTATGGACCGAATAAAGGATGTCTATAAAAACGAAATAATATAGAAATAATTTGCTGTAATATGGTATCAAGTATTTCTGTAATATGGTATCAAGTATTTCTGTCTAATAATGTTCAAATAGATCAATTCCACCCTAAAACGAATGCAAATCATTTTTAAACTTAAGTATTTAAACCATATAGGGCACTCTAACAGGTACTACCACTCCGACTTAGATGGAACTCTGGAGTAATGGTGATGACCGGGTACTCAACACAGTCCAGATATCCAGAACTGGTTGATTGTTTTGGTTGTTTTGTTTTCCGGTATATCAACACTTTTTCGGGTCATTAATGTCAAATCAAATCATTTTAATAATCAAAGGCCACTTCTGGCTTACATTACCAGTTGTTGCTAAAGTGGCCATCTAATTAAATATTAAACAGTCTCGTCGCTGCTTAACTTTGGTTATCTGGCAGGAACCAGTGCTTACAGATTGACTAGAACATAAGAGGCAAGTGACGCGGTACTTAGTTATGACTTACAGGTCTCAGGTTGCTTATCGTACCTGTTGTTGTTTAAGTGGTCACCCAATTAAGTATTGAACAGGTTCATCGCTGCTTAACTTCGGTGATCTAGCGGTAACCGGTGCTTTCAGCATGACTTAACTGTAATACTCCGGAACTGGAGCCTCACCATTAAATGCAATTCAGTATCATGCCTAAGACGCCTGTGTTTGTGTGATCAGGTTATTTCTATTTTGAAGTGTTGGGTGACAAGTTTTACATTGTTATTTAAAAACAACTCGCATGTATTAAATTAGATAATGAAATATTTTTGAACGTGTAAACCTTTATGGAAATTATCTTGTTTCTGCATTTCCAGTAAAAAAAAACTAATTTATTGTTTCATTGCCAGCAAATGTGTCATGAGGAAATTTAATTTTATGGTGTATTAAAATTGCAGCTGGTGAGTCATTTTCTCTAATTCCAATGGACATTTCAAGCGTTGATTCGTTCATTTAATAATAAACTGAGCACAAGTTTATTATATTGGTTAGCGAAAAAAGAACATTTACTGGTTCATTCACTACATTAATTACATGTCTATAAAATGGCTTCCCTTTCATATAGTCATGTTTGTTAATAGGAGGAAAGGGAAAAACGATAGGAAGGTACATTCTCAGATATCAGTTTCTATCGTCACAAATTACAAGCAAAACGCATACAGTGTTAACTTGACATACGAGTGCTCCAAATTACGAGTTTTACGAGTTACGCACTGTCACTCGGTCGATGCTGAGTTTTCTTTTGAGAGGTAAAATTTGAGGTATGCTTATGTTAATAAATCGGCGGTGTGGCCTATTTTCGGTGTCAGCAGGACAGCGAAGGAGTCTATCCCCTTTTTCGCTAGCGCTAGACCAGGTAGATTATTTGCTGAGGTGGAGCGCAACTGCCCACTTTACTACACGGGTCAGATAAACCTATATGTGCTACTCATGTGCTGAGTTGGTGAGAACCGGTATCGAGCCCAAAAGCTTGCGATGCCTAGACGAATACTCTACCGACTGTTTCTAAAAACCTTTAACTTTCCAAATTTGTTACGCCAACGAAAAATATTATTTACAAAAAATAAACATTATAAAATATTACATAATTCATTACATTCTATTTTTATTGTGTTTTTATACAATACAGTGCTACTTTTTTCATTTATGAAAACCTAACAAAAAATTAGAGCGTTTTTTCAATGGCTGGAACGGATTATTGGCATTTCAGATTATTTCAATTTGTAAACTGATTTAATATATATAAAAATATACATACATACATATATATATATATATATATATTATATATATATATATATATATAATGTGTGTGTGTGTGTGTATACGAACGTTTTTAAACGTTATGTATGTACGTTCGAGTTCTCTATATACTGACAGTTACCAAGTGCCGTTGACATTAGGTTCGTAACCCGAACTTTATATATATATATATATATATATATATATATATATTAATTTAATACATTAAAACAAATGCCGATCAGAGCAAGTTGCAACGATTGGCCACTCCCACTTTACTTATCACAGAGAATATAGTTCTGACATTTTTTGCCTCCTAGCCAGCACCAATCCAAACAGGCAAGTTCGAATTGTTCCAATCGATTTTTTCTCCAAAGTTACCATGTTCGGGGAAATATTCTGGGCTAAGTTTCCCCAGTAGATTTCACTTAACAGTGATGAGAGCTTTTAGCCAAAACGAGGCCACAAAGAAGATGGTGATGGTGATGGTGGCGCTGGTAGTTAATGCGCTTGGTTTTATGAGCGAAGGCAAAGGAAAAAAGGATACGTTTGAGATTTAACGAAATGGGGTAGAAAGTCTGGTTTCTTGTTCTTTCAGAGGAAAAAAATATATCAGCCTAATCAACCAAAGTATGAAAAAAAATGATAATAATTTTCAAAAAATGATCGTAAGAAATACGGGGAATAAAAATGATGTTCTGACTATCCATACAGTCTTTTATTTATTTTTTGTTTTAAAAGAAAATTTTGGGATATTAAGGCTTAATGGTTGATTGGAGCATGAGAATGCTCTCAGCAAAAATCAAATAGCCGGAAGTACATGAAAATTATCAGGAAGGGGAATGGGGGGGGGTGAATTCTAATGAGAAGAAAAGTCGGAGATAACTGAGATAACAATGATAGAAACTATAAAAATAAAAACGATAATATATCTGATGATGCGAATCTTGGAAATAACTCAAGTAAATAGGCAGATGTAGGCATCCATAGTTATTGTAATGCACGCGATACTATAATAGTGCGAATAATGGTAATAGGGTGAAAATATTGATATAGTAATTATAACAATAGAAATAATGGTAAAATATAGTAATAAGAAATAATGGAAATGTAATGCCACAAGTAGTATGAATTTACCAACCCCTCCGCACAAAGTCAATTACTTAAGCGGGATTCAACAGGTTTGCATCCTGGCTTTTCCTTCTAGACAGGTTGCCATACGAAGGTTAAATTTCATAGTCTTTATTATTAACCCATAGCTGGAGGGAGAATAGTTGGATTCATACCTCTCCCAAGGGTACTAGTGTTATGTAAAATGCAACCAGCTTCGTCCAGGATTTGAACCCGTTCATTTCCTACGAGGATAACCATTAAACAACAAATAGTAATAATGATAATGATATTAAACAAATACTTGGATCTTTCCAGAGAAGTGGAGAATGAAGGTTATAATAACTGTAGTTGTTGCCCTTGGAACGATCCCAAAGGTTTTGAAAAAAAAAATCTTGGAGAATTGGAAATCTGAGAAAGAATAAAGAATCACCCAGATAACAGAATTTTTAAGACCCGGAGACCTGAGCAGACTTGCTATCACTCATACTCCAGTGAAAGATTATCAGCTAACTATTGTGTGAAAAGACTCCCAAAGAGTGATATAATGATGATAATAATAATAATAATGAGAGACTATCAGCTTACGCTGGTGGGAAAAGACTAATAAGACGAATACCTAGACCTCGCATGAGAATTTAAAAAGCTGTGGAATATGAGGGTGAAAGTGATACCAATAGTAGTTGGAGCACGAGGAACGGTCCTCAAAAGCTTAGAAAAAAGACTTGAGGGAGAATTGAAACCATACAGACAACAGCATTCTTGAAATCAGCTGGAATACTCAGGAGTCCTGGAGACCTGTACAGACTCGTTGTCGCTCAAACTCCAGTGAATGACCATCAACTAATGCAGATGTGAAAAATAATAAAAATGATAATAATTACAATACAGTGCGGAAATATGATAGAATAATAAAAGTATGCAGTCGACTTCTTTAACGATGTTTTTGGCAGATACAATATGAAAAGTCGTTAATAGTAACACTGTTGATGGTGATGGAACTAATAGGAATTTGATGATAAATATTGCACCGAATTTTAAGATGATAATGTGAAGGGTGATGTTTAATATGGAAAAGATGGTGGAATTGGCGAGGGAGGGTAAAAATAATGAGTGTTAGATAAAAGCTACGCTGATGGTCACAGTGATCAAGCAGATGATTTTCATGAAATAATGATAATCAGGTTCAATAGAAAATGTTGTGGCGATAATTATAGTGTTGCGGGCGGTTGGCATCGTTATTAAACAAATAGCTTCATTCCTATAGAGATTTATCTAACACGGTTCATACAGAGCTTGACCGTAGAAATAACAATGATTAATCAACACTGTAATTTAGTGAGTAAGTAAGTGATAGTGAGAGAGGGTGAGAGATTAAAATTTCACACATACATACACACACACACACACACACATATATATATATATATATACAGACTGGGATTGATAAATATGAACGGACTGATATAGATAGATAGAAATGAATGATCTGATAGATAAATAGATATGGATGGACTGGGGTAGATAGATATGAACAGCCTGAGATAGATGGATAGATATGAACATAGATACATGGATAGATATAATAATAGATAGATATGAACATAGATGGATATATATAAAATAGATACATACATAGATATGAACGTAGACATGAACAGTGAGAAAGAGATAGAAAGACATGAACAGAGATAGATAGTAACAAAAATAGTTTGATAGATAATAACAAAGATAGTTTGATAGATATGAACATACAGATAAATATATATGAACAGACATAGATAGATAGATGTGAACATAGATATGTATGAATATAGATAGATAAATGGATATGAACATAGATAGATAGATAGGAACAAGGATTGATAGATAACCACAGACAGATATATAATTAGATAGATGCGAGCAGACTGAGATACATAGACACTGGGACCGACTGATATAGATATATTGATAGATAGATAGAAGCAGACTATAGATAGATACATTGATAGAAAAATACTGATGTATGTAGATAGATAGACAGACAGATACAAACTGAGATAGACAGATATAAACAGATATATATAGATAGGAACAGACTGAGATAGATAGGAACAAATTTAGATCCACAGATAGGAACAGACTGAGATAGACATGAACATACTGAGATAATTACATTTCAACAGACTTAAATATAGAAGCTTTTCTAAGCTTAGGTAAATACATATAGAAAAGACTAGATATGGACACCCTGGAATAGATGAGAATCATCTTTCAATTCAAATCCGAGTTTTTGACACCAGTTTTAAAAGGTGGTTTTTACTGAAGTATGAGTGACAGCAAGTCTCCTCAGGTCTTCAGGACTTTTCTTAATAATGCCGCAGTCTGGATGGTTTCGATTCTTCCTCTGATTCATTTCAAAGGAAAGATTTGGCATTAAATAAACAACGAAGGTTGATATGCCATTTAACAAAGAAACCAAAGCTAAGGCATTATTTACACTAAAAACATCTATAAGCACCATTAAGGTTTCAGAGCACAGTACCCAATGACACATTCCAAATGGACTTGCGTCGTTTAAATGCCCAACATAAAATTAAAATGAATAAAAAAAGAAGTTACATATTTGTTCAATTTGTACTATTGAAATTGTGAATTATGAAATATATTTTAATTATTTTGATCTGATGTCGTCCAGGCCTTCTGCCCTAATTTACGCTATGTTTTAGCGAGCCAGCGTCAGGCTAATTTCCAGCCCAACTATTTTTCCGACTTGTGTTTTTTTTTCACTTTTATTTTTTTATTATTTATGGCAAAGACAACAGTAGTATTTATATGTAATGAAATTACAAATCATCGTTTCTGGCTTAAAAAAAACATCTTTTGATTTTTGTTTCGTTTTGTGCAAATTCCACGGGGGCGACTAGTATCTTATTATAATGGAGATTGTGTGTTTGTCTGTCTGTAACCGAAACTATATTACTACTCAATTCACAGTTCCCTTAGTTATGTACATCACATTCTCCATGATTTTATTTTTATTTAAACCTGAATTATTGATAAAATTGTTTTACATCATTAAGACTGTTGACCATATCTACATGCACAGAACATGCAATTGTATTTATATATACAACAAAATATCGGATTACAGTGTGAATGGGAAGGCTAATTTGCATATTGATCTTTAAAAAATTGATTTTAATAAATATATGCTAGGTATTATTGATTTCTAATTCTATTTTAACTAAATAGTTAAATTAGGAAAATTTACCAATGAAAGAGGGGAGTAATGGAAAATGATGGAAGAGTTTCTTTCAAAGTTGTTCTATTTTTCAATCATACCCCCTCTGTTGCAAATCTTTTTATCTGCATTCTTTTTTAGTTTCATTAGCCTTTCTAATTTAATATGATATTTTATTATATTAAAACTTAAATACTTGCACCCGGAGGGTGCATATATTTTCTAGTATATATAAAATACATAAAAGTCCAAAGTCAGTTAATTTCCTATCAATTGCGGTTAATAATGTAGAACCACAGCAATCTTTTGGTAGTAACTCGTGTGAAAAATACCACGTGTTTCTAATGTCGGTGTTACAATCAATTATAATTTTTCGGGCAAACAATTTTCAAATAGATGAACATTCCACCTGCTTCTCCAAATTTAAATTTAGAAGATGAAATTAGGAAGTTTATACCCGGCAGGCTGTTGATAGGAATATGACTGGTTTTCCAAAGTTAACTTCAAAGGTACATCGATTTTGAAATATTCTAAATCAAACTTAAAAAAGATGTAAAACTTTCAGCAAAATGCAAAAAAGAAATAAAATTACCTTCAGTTTCTAAATATAAGCTTCAAATTGGGAAAACTTCAAAGATTTATCTAAATCACAGATGATATTATTTTAAAAAATAGTTGTTTATATAACCCGTCATATATATATATATATATATATATATATATATATATATATATATATATATATGTGTGTGTGCGTGTGTGTGTTAGCGTGAAATTAAGGGAGAATGGTAAGGTAATGAGAAGTTAAGATATTATTATTGAATCGTTAATTCAATTATATTGATTTGAATTATATGTTGAGTGATAATATCAAAAACATTGGAAAGTCGAGACGACGTGCTTCATTGTCCCAGTTCTAGCGTACCGATAAAAAATATCTTTATATATATCGGTAAAGTCAGAGTCCAGTTTAGTATTATACCTATATTATATATAATATACTTTAGTATAATACTTATAGTATAGTATTAATACTTATATACTACTACTAACCACAGAATGTTTGGTGACCATAAATCTAGCCATTAGGAGATGACAAACAAACTTACAAATAAAATATTTGTTCAATTATAGTAACATTCAAATGGATTGCATTGATTTTCATTAAGATTTCATTCTGTTGGCATTGTCTTATATAAAAATATCAGCAGAGGCACATGGTGTAATGGTTAGAGTCGAAAAAATGGAGTCGTCGTCCAAAGTTCAAATTCTGACCGAGGCTGTTTACATTTCACATAGTGCTAATACCCTTTGGAAAGGTATGAATCCAAATATTCTCCCTCCAGCTATGGGCAAATAGTAGGGAAGACTGGACTCTTTAACCTTGGTTAGGCAACAAGTATACGAGAATTAAAACTCTAAATTCAAACTCCGCTTAATAAATTGATCTTGTGCCATATCTTGCTCGTTCAGAGGGGTTGGTATATATATATATATAATCAACCCCTCCTATATATTTATATCAATGATGCCACAATATTAGCCCATATTCACAACAAAAGACTACGACAGATTTTTGAAGCCTGTGCAATTTCGCTTTTGCCCTCCCTTAATAATCGACATGGATTCTTTAATATATCCCCGTTTCTCGCTAAAATTGTGTTAAATAATTACCAAATACCAGGCTTCATTTAAGTATTTATTTAGTTATCATTCCCACTTTGTTCCCTTTGTTCTCTTAAAAAATCAGTCCATTAATACTTTTTCTCGTCTTTTGCATTTCTTCGAGTTGCGTCACGCGTCATGACATCTTCGCGTGCGTGGATCGCGACTTGCCTTTCAAAAATATAACGCTGATCAAATACAGTTACACAACTAAAAAGATTTTCATCTCCTGTCATCTATAAAAACATCCATCATTTTCTTCACCCCAAGATACATCCTGATGAAGGTTTAATGAAATCGAAATGTTTAAACATCGATAATTAAATTCATCCTATTTTCGGAACACTTGTTTTTTCAAATTTTCTTTATATATATATATATATATATATATATATATATATATATATATATATATATATATATATAATCTCTTCAGATTTTATTATTTTAGTGTATTGTTATATTTATATGATTGATTTATATTAATGTCATGTCAAGGCGTCAAGAATTATTTCATACCAAGAGGTTAGGGAATTGTATTCATTGTACCTTCATATTCACATTTCTGTGAAGAGTTTTTTGCCCATGGTTCTCTTGAATATGAATCATTTTTAACTAGATCTATTTCACCCATATATGGGTAGTCTTTATTAAGAAACTATATCAAATTATTGAGGAGGTATGTGATGTAATGGTTATTGTCGTAGGAAATTCACTCGGTGGCCCGAGTTCTAATCCTGGGCAAGGCTTTGTGCTCTTCACATCGCGCTAATACCCTTGCGAAAGGTTGTTGTATTCATTCTTGTTGGGTATTCAATTTTTTTAAAAACTGTATTAAACTCATTCTTAATTTATTTCACCCAGAAATGGGACCTAACATGTACTACCACTCCAGGTCAGAGTAGACATGGGAGTAATGGCGATGAAGGGGTTCTCCAGACTCTCCAGATATCCAGAATTGGAACATCACCACTAGATGTAGTTTAACGTCATACCCGGGAAACTATGACCTTAAACCACCGCCTTCTAACACATATAGTATAAAAAGAGTTTAGGGTTTGTCATTAGAGCAATACGGTCGGGACAATCATATAGGTGCTAGGGCTTGACAGGACAAGACGATTAATCCGGGGAGGACTCTCTGACTGCTTGTCTAGCTTAAGTAAGAGCCAAAGTGGAGTGATAAATGTCATGTTTGTCATGGACTACTCAGCCACCAGAATTCCCTCCTTAAGCGAAAGGGTTGCCACGCATTGGGGGAGTGCAGTGAACGTATTCTACAGCCCCTGCAGACAGAGATATCAGTATTAGATAGGGATATCATAGTATACAAATCCTTTGCATTAAATGACTTGAAACCATAATCGTTTACAAATGATTATCATTAGTTACTTGGATCCATATAATCACATGCAAAAAAAACCCTACTTCGGCATTAAATAACCGTAAAAGGTTTACCATGCCATTAAACGAACGGACCACCCAAACAACCAATCTAGTCGAATTCCAAGAGCAGTGATATATGAATATATTGTGGAACTTCAAAATACGTTTCTTACTTTATATTTTCCACTGACTTTTGCAGTAAAACTTTTATATAAATTTCGTCTACTGTTTTTTTTTTTGTTTTTTTTTTTTTTTGTTAGCAGATTTGGCCAGATTACCAGATAATTGTAACTTTAAAAAATGCATAAATACGCTAAGGCACTGCAGGGGCTGTAGAATACGTTCACTGCACTCCCCCTATGCGTGGCAACCCTTTCGCTTAAGGAGGGAATCCTGGTGGCTGAGCAGTCCATGACAAACATGACATTTATCACTCCACTTTGGCTCTTACTTAAGCTAGACAAGCAGTCAGAGAGTCCTCCCCGGATTAATCGTCTTGTCCTGTCAAGCCCTAGCACCTATATGATTGTCCCGACCGTATTGCTCTAATGAGTCAGGCAGATCGAGCTCTCTAATCTTTTGATTGCTATTCTGTGTGTTTCAAACCAAAAGAAAACGATATTCGCTCTTAGGGTCCATTCTCTGTTCACCAGAGGAAAAAAAGCAGGTCTTTTGTTTTTTCTTTCATGAATCAGCAATTTCACAGATCGATAGCTCAATATAAAAGGTCATGAAATGAATCTTCTTCGATAATTGGCCAACGTGACATGAAATGAAAAGTATGGCAGGAACAGAAGAGTCCAAACTTTTGACTTGTACGTTGAGATATTATTTTTGGGGGAAACACTCAATATCGAAACAAATGCTAACGGTTATCAGCGAAATGGCAATTTTTCAATCTATCACCTTTCTTAAATAGACTTGTTCTAGATAGGTATAATATATCAGGTTTTAATTAATCATTTCTCTAATCAAATTCACACTTCTTTTTTTCACAACACACACACACACACACACACACACACACACATATATATATATATATATATATATATATATATATATATATATATATAATATATATATATATATGAGGATCATTCAATAAATTGTGATTTTTTTAAAGCAAACTATTTTTGTTTATATTTTTCCATAAATGTAAATTCTGCATTATTTAGAATTGGTTCATTAAGAAAATAATTCTAATCTCACTATTCAAGATGGGAGCTATTAAAACAGAACGCTCCAAGCTTGAACAGACTTTATTGGTTAAAAGCCAGGTGTAATTCTAAAAAGAACATGTGATTTAATCTTTTAATCTAACGATCTTCGAGACATAGTTTTTCGCTATTATTTACGATTTTCACTACAATATATATTGAGATAAACGAATTTTGTTTCTTAAATCAGGGATTAAATTCTCTAGTGCATGATAAATCACAAAATAAATAGATGTTTCCTTATTTATTCATGACAGTGTGAATCCCCCACACACATAGAATTCTGTAAAGATTCTTCAGATTATAAAAGTTGTAGATTTTAATCATATATATGTGTGTGTGTGTGTGTGCGTGCGTGTTTGATTGCTCCATAACTAATTTAAGGTAAAAAAATCTAATCGCCATATTAAAATCCTCACTGACAAGGAGTCATACTTTAACCTAGTTCAATTAGACTTAATTCTGTCAAGACTGTCGGCTATTCTTGAGTTTGGGCAGATGAAGGTTGATTTAGATGAGCGAAATATTTTTTTTTGAATCTTCACAAACAAAGTTCACTAAGCATAGAATCTATTAACGAGAAATGGAATAATTATCTTCAAATGGTGAAATCAACTACTTGTATTGTTGTTATTGATTATGTCATTATCGTTGTTAGCACCAGGAAAACTATTCTGTATCGCAACGACAAAAACTGTCATCATTGACATTTCTGTTGACAAGTTGGGGACACTGCCAAATTGGGCACTATGAAAAAAGACCAATGAAGATGTCACACTTAATAGCCGTATCAGGCAAAGGCATTATTGAGCCATCGTCAAATATTTATGTACAAATAACAGAACTAACCGGCGTTGCCCGTGATTTAAAAAGTTAAAAGTAGATTTCCCATCTATATTTTTATATAGATTAATAGATATTCGTTATATATAATATATATATATATATATATATATATATATATATATACATATATATTCTTTTGTTACTTTTTATGATGTTTCATTTTTTTAATTTGTTTTATTTTGTTATCATTTTTTAAATCGTTCTTTTAATTCTATTTTTTTTTAAATATATTTTCATAGAAATTTGAGGGGTAAAACGTTTTTAACACCGTTTCAAACAAAAATAGCTTCTGGATTTATATATATATATAATATATATATATATATATATATATATATATATATATATATAATAAACTACTAAACAAAAAATGATTTATCTTTTAAGCGTAGACATATTAACAAATTACTTTCACATATTTTTACGACTGAGCAGATTTCCAAAGTCTCTCTCTCTATATATATATATATATGTGTGTGTCTATTGAGCAAACACCATGCGACGTGACTAAATCCTCACATGATAGATAAGGTTGATTAACCATATTTTTCTATTTCAGTCCCTTTTAGTATTGAAGTGTTTCCAGTTGAGCGGTGTTACGTGATATTTTGTACCTTAAAAAATAAGACCATTTAAACGATAGCTGGATTTAAAAATGCTTTATGTGAATCAACTACATTTTTAAGAATGTAATTGAAAGTGTTATTTCCGGTACTCTTCAACTTTCCCGACTGTGAGAGCAGTGTTCAGGAAGATACCTTTGAAAATTTCAGTAACACATTTTGAGAGTACATCATTTGTATTTATTTTTATTTTTTAG
Source organism: Doryteuthis pealeii (assembly GCA_023376005.1). Lineage (NCBI taxonomy): Eukaryota > Metazoa > Mollusca > Cephalopoda > Myopsida > Loliginidae > Doryteuthis > Doryteuthis pealeii. Next base: position 128,886,477 of record CM042139.1, read on the forward strand.
CTTTTAGACACGCTCTGTCATAGTAGTATTGAGTACTTTTCTTTTTTGCAATTTCATCTTCTTTCATTGTACACTCACACACAGAGGCATATATATATATATGTGTGTGTATGTTTCGAACATTTCAGAAATTCTCCGTATTTTGACCACTTTGATTTTAAACACCAAAGAATTTACTCTGACGAAGGCCGTTATTCCTTGTATACTAAAAGATTTTGTAGTTTTCTATTATTATTATTTTATTGTATATTTAAAATAATAATAAATAGAATACATGTGTACATGTATAAACTCTTGGTTGAAACATGTGTTAATAAAATAAAATCTATTTTATCCATTCAGCATTTTATTTCCTGTTTATTTTTCCTTTCAATATATATATATATATATATATATATATATATATCTTATTATAATGGAGTGTGTTTTTTCTGTCTGTAACCTAAACTATATTACTACTCAAGTCACAATTCCCTTTGTTATTTACATCACATTCTCCATGATTTTATTTTTATTTAAACCTCAATTATTAATAAAAAAATTTTACATTATTAAGACTGTTGACCGTACCTATATAATAAAAACATGCAATTGTATTTATATATACAACAAAATAGTGGATTACAGTGTGAATGGGAAGGCTAATTTGCATATTGATCTTAAAAATTTGATTTTAATAAATATATGCTAGGTATTATTGATTTCTAATTATTTTGTTTTATCTTAATGAATGCGAGCAAAAATCTCGGGGATAAATCTTAAAATAAATCCATTAGCAAGAAGAAATAACTGTAATATGTTTCTTTACTTCCTATTTTAACTAAATAGTTAAATTAGGAAAATGTACCAATGAAAGACGGGAGAAATGGAAAATAATGGAAGAGTTATTTTCAAAGTTGTTCTATTTTTCAATCATACCCCCTCTGTTCCAAATCTTTTTATCTGCATTCTTTTTTAGTTTCATTAGCCTTTCTAATTTAATATAGCATTTTATTATATTAAAACTTAAATACTTGCACCCGGAGGGTGCATATATTTGCTAGTATATATTATATATATAAACTTGGGACTTCAGCAGCGTTAAAATGGGCTTGCTGATCAATAAAACATAGTAAGACTTCTCGGTCTGTCCATTTATCTCCCTGCGCTGCTTCCGCTTGTTTCTTTTACTTTCCCTGGGTCTTTTCCCTGATTTACTTCCCCTTTCCCATGTTCTTTTTTATTATTTCTTTTTAATTTTTCATCGAACACTGTTTTCTATCAATGACCATTCTTGTATCAAGCATTCTTCAATTGACGGTGAAACAGCTTTTCTTTTTTCTTTTTTTATGAGCGCACGAAAAATCGATATCCCCCTGAATTATGTTTCGGGCATCTTAAACAAAGCCAGCCACTTCGGCTCCCATGGACAAGAGCTGAAAACTGACAAATCCCTTGTTGAGAAACGTCACTACTATTCTCTTTCCCTGTTTTTCTCATTTTCACCGAGTGAACATCTTTGCCTTTCCTTTTGTTGTTTTTTCTTGTTCCGATTTGGTCCCTGCTCATTAGACCTTTCTTTCTTCTATTCAGTCTGAAATCGTCCATGTTTTTTAAGCAACTGATATGGATCCCTTGGTTCTTCACAAAATGGAAATAGGCGTCTCAAGTTTGGCAAACTAGTTGTTTGTCCTTTTCTTTATACAACATTCATTCGTTCTCTTGTAAAACTTTCATAATCTGGGAACTGTTTAATAAACTTTTACCACTGTCTTTCTTTTCCCTTATTTCGATGTAATTCGCGGAAATTTAACTTTATTTCATTCTATTTTTATTTCTTAATTCTTTCTTTTTCTTTCCTTTTCATTTGTTAGGCGTTTCTTTCTGTAACCTGTTTTTTTTTTGTATTTCCTTTTACACCATTGCATGTCTTCATTCCTTTACCTGTAATTTCAATCAAGTTCTTCCAATTCGCACCCTTTTTTTGTTTTCTTTTTCGAGTGTAGGCATGTACACCTTTATCACCTTTACTACATTTTCTACGTTAATGACATCTCCCACTCACTAAGCTTTTTTCTTTTTCTTTTTCTTTCTTTTTTTTTCGTTTCTGTTCTTACTCCACTTTATTAGCGAATCTATTTTCCGGTTGGATGTCTAACTTTTTTCTAACGTTTCAGCATTTCTACTTTCTTCTATTCCCTGCCTCTCTGTGGCAAACACATACACGTACACCATCAAGATTACCTCTTTACACTTTCTCTTAACTGATATTACACAACCAAGATTAATAGGAACGCGACTGCTCACATACTTGGATTTACTCTCGTCTTAATTTCTGTTTCAACGTAACGAAATTTTATTTCGAGGTTTCTTTTCTTCATTGTTATATATACAGATAAGCAATCCAGTACCTTTTTGCTGTTTCTTGGATCATTTGTGTGGGATATTTGGTTCTCTATCCGTAGACCGGGCTGGTCTGAAAGAAAAATCCACTGTTTCATATAGCAGTTCAAGCAGGAGTCTGGGTGAATTTGTCCATTTACGAAAAATACGTAAATATATGTACAAATTATAACAATACCCTTATCTTTCATGGAATAATAATAATTAATAATAATTCACTGGGAATTCTGCAAGAGACTAAAATTTGACCATACTAACAAATGAAATATGCGCAAACCAGAATCCCTCCTAGCGTATGAGACGCATTAAATTATCTGGGACCTTGAGATACAAACGGAGGACCTTATCCCGACCACAAGACAAGACCTAATTTTAATTACCAAGAAGAGTACTTGTCATCTAGTGGATTTTGTCGTTCCCATAAAAGAAAATGAAAAGATGGAAAAATACATGGAAATTGTCAGAAAACCGAAAAAAAACTGTGAAAAATGAGGGTGAAATAAGTACAAAATGTAGTAGGTACCTTTTGAATTTGTCCCGAAGGGTTTTGAAAAGAGACTGGAGAAATTAGAGAAAGAATCGAGACTAAGTGTTTATTAATCTTTTCGCTTTCTTTTATTTTCACACTGGAACATCAAATTCCACTGATGACATTTTTTTTTCTTCTTGATAATTAACACTAAGTTTGGTTTTCTTGTCGGGATTAGATGATCCGTTTGTATCTCAAAATACCAGAGAATTTTATGATTCTCATTTTCTAATTATGGTTTGTACATTTTTCATTTGTAAGTATTGCCAAGTTTTTGTTCACTCATTGTGCACATTTTTATTAGTTATTTCCTGTTCTTGCAAATTCGACGGCGCCTTAAAAATTACAGAGAGGAAATAGTTTCCAATTGACCATCGGGTTGGAACTCACATGGTTTCTTGTTTATTCTTATTCAAAAAAATACAAGAAAACGAAGACAATGTAGAAAAAATAGGAGCCAAGCAAGGAATATTTAAAAAAATAAAAGAGGAAAAAGACCAACATTTGTGGACAGACGATGAAAAATGTCACGCATCCTTTGCATTCTTTGTCGTGAAGTGACTGGATATTTTTTTGTTAAAGGATCCCTAAAAAAGATTCTCGAAACAAGTCTTGGTGTGAAATTCAGTCATGCGCTGACATTGTTGTGGTTGTCCCTAGTTTCAATATCAGAACATGATGTGCCAAGAGCACACCACTAACTTACAAAACACTCTTGACAATTTCAAATAATTGTTTGTCTTTCTGTGTCATTTGCTTTCCATCTTTAAGATATAAAGAAGTGGAAAGTTATTTCAAATAAAAAAGGCAGAAAATATTATTCGGAAGGGAATATTCATCAGTCGGTAAAAGAAACTACCACTAATACTCCTTCTATGATTACTACGCGAGTTTTTCACACCAAGTAAAATTGATTGATTTTCACTGGTGTGAGTGACAGCAAGTCTCCTCAGGTCTCCTGGGCGAGTAAATAGCCAATCTCACTCAGACTCTTGTTTGTACTGCTTTTAGAACTCACTATTACTGGTATGGTAGTTGTTTTAAGGTGCCACGTTATTATTTTTTTTGTTTGTTTGTTATTTTATTTTAGGTCTTTGTATTATACTCTTTGACAAATATGTTATAATTTGGTGGTACTGACATATCAATCAAAAGACATGTTTTCCTTTAGAGTCTTTAACTACTATATCTGGTCTAACCATTTATATTTTCATATCAGTTTGGATTGCAAAGCTACATAGAATAGTAACATCTTTGCTTTTTGTTATTAGTTCTGGTTGGTGACTATATCATTTTTCTGATTTCAGGGCGTCCTGTCGTTGTGTAATGTTTAGCAAGCTAATCTCACACTTCCATCACTACTGAATAATAAGTTCGATCCTCACTGGATGTCACATACTTGCGATCTTGTATCACATCCTACCCGTGGCGAACGGGTTAGGTAAAAAAGGGCATCCCATTTTGGTGTAATGGTTAGTAAGCTAGCTTCTCAGATGTATTGTTACTAAATGGCGAGTTCGATCCTCGCTAGATGCCCCATACTTGCGACTTTGTGTCTCATTTTACACGTGGTGAATGGGTTGGGCAGAACGTTGTCCGATTGTGGTGTAATGGTTAGTAAGCTAGTCTTGTAGATCCGTTACTACTGAATAACGAGTTCAATTATTTGCTGGATACCCTATGCCTGTGACTTTGTGCCACATCCTACCCGTGGCGGACGGATTGGGTAAATACTATTTTTTAGATTTCGATATCCCATAGTACTGGTATATTTTCCTATGAATACAATGTCCTAATGCATAATGTCTTATTTTATATTCTATCAGTGTTAGGATTTGGGAACCGGACATTAAAAGTAACTCTGTTTTATAACATCTTATTCTTCAGAGAGGTGAATCGTATATCAAGAAGGAGACGTTCGCCATTTTTATGGTGAACTGTAGGTGATCTTTTCTTTTCTTTTCTTTTCTTTTCTTTTCTTTATTTTTATTCCTCAATGCAAAGTAAAACGATCCGGTGGGCTACTGAATCATTTACAAAAACATTGAGAGCTCGAAAGTTAAAATATGCAATCAGTATGTCCCCGAAAATTCTTCTGGGTAACGGTAACTTTTCTTTTTCTTTAAAGGAAAACATCCGCCTGATGCCGTCTTGAGTTTAATTATTTTCTCTACAAAAACATTTTGATACGATTTGGTGTGCCAAACATTTTATTCTACTTTTATCACAGAAAACAGACCACCCGTGAAACTGATGGATGTCCACTCAACCAGCGGTCTCTGATGATATTGAGGCATTTATTAAGAAAAGAGTGAAATAATTGCTAATTTATGTCTGTTGTTTAGTTTTTAACGTCATATCAACTCCTTATGGGTTATTTAATGCAATAATTTGATTCACTTATAAATATTCAATTGTGATCATACTATATTTGTAGATGTCCATTGCATTTTTAAATTTAAATTTTATTTTGTATTCATAATTTGTTTACTCACAGTTATATGTATTTCCCAACAAGCCCAAAGTCAATTCTCATGCGGAATTTAACAGGTTTGAATTCAACGTTTTACTACTCCGAAACCAGTCGCAATACTAAGGTTAAAGAGACCAGCGTGCCCTACTATTTAACTATAACTAGAGGGAGAATAGTTGAATTCATATCTTTATCAAGTGCATTAGCCCTAAGGGAAATTCTAATAGCCTCGTTCTGGATTTGAGCTCGTGTCACCGTGTCCATTTCCTACGACGATAACCACTACACACGGGTGCCTTACAGTTATATGATATTAAATATCCCTATCTAATGCAAATATGTTGCACACATTCGTATGATTTTAAAGTATTCCTATCTATTATTAATAGTGTATACATAATTATATGGTTTTAAGTAACTAGCTTATTTAATGATAATAATTTGTTTAAATACAATC
>CM042139.1:128902317-128942317 GCA_023376005.1 Doryteuthis pealeii
ATAACTGACTATGAAAGGCAGGCTTGCGGATTTTACTTTTTAAATAACATAGTATATTCAAAAATTCTAAAGGACATGAATGTCAAAACATATATAAACATAAGTATTAAATTGTTCCGATTACATTAATCAGTATTGTACCAATAGATTTTTGTTCTGTCTGTAAATGTACTTCCCGAGCAACCAATCTGTGCACAAACCATATATAGAATTCAACTGGACTATTGGCTTTTCCATGTAACAGCGATCCATGATGATATTGATGCTTTAAAAACATGGATTGATTTAGTCATTTACTCTAACAGCATGTCAACCAGTCTAGGATTATTTAATGCTTAAAGAAAATCACGTTCATTGTACTTTTATATTTACATTTTTATGGAATTGTTTCTTTAGATTTTCTACTTGGATTGATTGATTCATTCATTCATTTTAATGGCATGCCAACCTGTCTAAGGTTATTTTATGACTAAAGTTCATGGAATCCCGTTCATTTTAAGTTCATATTTACATTTTTGCATGGTTGTTTCTTAAAAGTTATAGATGGTACCCTAACAGGTACTGCTATTTTGGGTCAGAGTGGACCTGGGAGTAATAACAATGGGTACTCCACACTCCTCAGAGGTCCTCACCATCATACGCAATACTGCCCCCCTTTTAAAGAGAGTATAACCCCTCTCCCGTGGATACAATCAGCCTATTCTAAGCCCTGCCGACATATCGAAGTGATATTTTAAATGGCAGGATAATTTTCAGGCATTTTGCGGAATCCCCGGATTTTTTTCTACTTTTTGTGCTATCAATCGCCGATTTACTTTTGATTAAAGTAGAGTGTTCTGTCGGTCAGAGTGAAATTTGGCGTTATGGCAATGAAGGGGTACTTCCCACCCACCCCAGAGCTCCGGAATTGGAGCATTACCATCAGATGTAATTTAGTGAATCAAATTACATCGATAATTTAAGCATTTATTAACCAACTTAATTTTGTTATTTCAGAGTGGTACATATCTTATGAAAGATAACAAACACTGTTTTCTAAAATGTTGCATTCAGAATTAACGTCACCGGTTCCCGCTAGATCAGTAGAAGCTAAGCAGAGAGTAGCATGTTCAATACTTAAGCAAAAGTAATAGCAAGTCTTTTGTTTATCAAAATCACTTAATTCGGCATTAATGACTGGAAAGGGTGGATATGCCGTAAAACCAACCAAAATTCACAATATTCTAAAGTCTAAATCAATTAATGTTCTTTAATGTAAAGCATTTGACAATTGTTTCAACTCCGTATTTAAAGGTCATTTGAAGTGTGTGATTCGTAAAAATTCAGGTTTTCGTATTAATTCCTGTTGGGGGGCGATGAACACTGAGGTGACGCGGCTGCAACAATATCGGTCTATTGTTTTTTAGGGTGTATTCTTTCGGTTGATGTCGCTGTCTGTGGTGTAGGAATCATAATAAAATTCTCAATTAAGGATTTGGAGATGGGAGGTAATGTATCAGTTGATATTTATTTTCATTTGGAATATCCCTAAGTCGCTCGATGAGAAATATCTTGTATATCAAGTGTTATTTCTTGGAATTAAATCTCTCTTGGTCATATCATTGAGAATGTTCTACGGAAGCATGGCTGACATCCTCTGTTACGCCTTTCGGCAGCAAAGCCGTTATCCGTACGGGTTGCCCAAAGTGTGTGAGGTAAAACATAACCCGAATAAAGATGGTTAATAGAGATGACAGTTTTCCCTATCTCGTATTCTACGCAGAATGACTCTCTCTATCAATCAAGATGCCAACAACGACAATTAAAACTGAATAAAATATGTCTACTTCTACACCCATAAAAATTGATTATTTAAATTATCTATTGTGTGCTCAAATAGAACTGCTCTGGCGGGTATAATTACTATTCAACTATAGGTTACGTATAAGGTGCGTTGCGGTCATTAATCATGTGTATATATCCACGACTAACTAGATAATTAATTGCGATAATCTAGTACATTTAACCAATCCACTTACCACTATCTTTCTATGACCTTTTAAATACTGTGTTCTGCACATGACGCAGAGATTTGGTTGGTTTCAATTCGAATTACTTATCAACATTTAAATAGAATATATAAATATGTATTTAGAAAATCATAAGGATATATTGGGGTGATTTTGTCGCGGTGATGCGCATTACGGACATTAAACCATCGACTTTCGACGTGTTCCATGGTACATTTTAACTAAGTCCACGTTGGACTAAGTTAAAAACATTACTTGCCCGAATTTAAGGATGTTAATAATAGATAACGAAGTATTTGCTCTGCTTGTTTTTTTTTGTTTCGGTTTTCTGCCAGGTTGCTTGACATCTTTGCTTGACATTCGTCACTAACTGACTCGGCACCGGAGTTGAATCGTTATTTCTTCTGAAACGCACATTTTGACATAACAGTAGTATATTAGTGTTTGTTCTTTTTCTTTATAGTAAATTGCAATTGTAACATACCGAATATTTCATGGAAGTCCATGTTCGATAAATATGGGTTATAGATTTGATATGGACTAGTAAAGTATATTATAGGAATATTAATTATTGTATTCACCAAAGGTTATCAAATATTCGCTAGGTAATATTGCATTATCGCAATTATCGCTGCAGCTCAGGGTGGTTGGGGAACGTAACATTGGGATTGTCCATGAAAACGACCTGGACATCGTGTAAGAAAAGGAAACATTGATTAATTAACGCCTTATTGTGGCATATAAATCGGTCGATCTACCAAGAATAAGAGATACATGCACTCTCCCTAGGTGAGATTGTATCGCACGAGTATACTACAGTACTCTACAGGATGATAGTTAGAAAGAATAAACAAAAAAATAGAGGAAGTTACAACATGTGAGCGCTTGTACTTAAGTAGCAAAATTAAAGATAAAATAGTGGATATGTAGACGGGAGAGGAGAGATAGATCACTCGCAGACTGCCCTGAAAATTATCTGCTGAGCCATTGGTTTTAGATGATATTCTGTATTCACTCAATACAGAGATAGATCTGTGTTTCACACGGGGCACTTAGAAAATAGGCTGAATTGTAGTATCCACCGAGCGATGCACGGGCGCTTAATTAATACGCTCGCACTCGGTAAGAAGAGTCGCTCGTGAGGAGTAGGCCACTTAGGATGCGCTATGACTTGAGTGGGAGGTATCTCCTATCGTTCGGAGTGCATGTGTAGCGCAAGTAAAGCACTTGTGTTTAGTACCTTGCGCATCGCGAGGTCTTTCCGACATTCCTGTACCCCTCTGGTTCTCACACCAATATTCGCACAGTCTACCTTTTGTCAAAACTCTAGGGTATCGCGGAATACCTTAGTTTCTAAGGCTAATTAACCAAACATCACAGATATGAGATGAGTCTATCAGTTCAACTTAACATTTGACGTAGGATTCTAATATGACAAAATGTTTTTATTCGATAAAAAGATTCCATGGCAACGCATTTAGACAGAGTGTATTTGTGTGGTCCTCAATGCTATTTATAAGAACTTTCATTGGATCTATATTTAGTTACTCTCAGTTGCGAGGCTCCGGTAGGCAAGAAATAAGCAAAATCAGTAGATTAATGAAAGCGTTTTTCTTCTCTTATGCATGAACTCGTATATATCTGAGACAACTAAAGGTATGAGGGGGTTTGTTTGTCAAATACATAGATACTTTTGATTCCCGGTTCGTCGGCGTTTATCGGTCTCATCTAAAGAGGAAACCACAACATTAATGAAGTACCTCAGTAGTAGCTTATTGGAGATAAGTGATATTTATATGTAACTTGGGCGAAATAATTGTGGTGTTTGACATTGTATATGTAGCTTTAGTCTTATCTTTGTTTTGAGAGTCGCTCATTAGGGAGTGGAGTATTGCCCACAATTGTGTTTGATTTTTGCTGGTTTACACCAAATGTATCGAGATAAAACCCAAACTAAGTTTTCTATGGTTTGAATTCCTATAACTTCTTGGTTGTCTTGTGTGTCTGCACATTCCTGTGTGTGCTTGATTGGCAATAAATGGAAGGATCGACATCTTCACAATGGCATCAGAATACTCAGATATAATCTTACCACTTGGTATCATGCGGAATTTTTTCACCGGATCTTATTATATACGATACATTCGATAACATTGCTGACGAATTCCTGACATGAACTCATATATATACGTGTGTTTTTATATTGTAGTACTGTTGTATACTGCATATAACGTTACTATAATTAGCTGAAACTGCATTTTTTCGCATTTTAGATTCGGTTGATTGAGCATAGATTTGGTTTGATTACATAAGATACATTTTCCAATAATAGTTGGCTATTTGCTTAGCCCTCAAAGTCACCGTCTGTTCGTTCCCAGTTATGTACTAGGTTTCAAGTAATAGCTCTAATGCTGGATTTAATTAGACATAGACATAACAGGTCGGGATTTGGCTATGGTAAATTAGAAGTGCGATTTTGTGATGCCACTCTATCCCTCAAATAAGCGGTAAGAAGTTATGACGAATAAATTTGCTCAGCAGACATGAGAGCATATGTATGAATCTATGTAAACGAGGATGTCACGCATGCAGTACCAGTATAGCATAAACTCTCAAACTGGGGTGGAATTCTTGACTAGGTGCTTTTTCCTTTGGTCTTTTCCGTTGTTAATAATCGATTATTTTATAATTACCGGAAATGTGAATATTTGGACAAGGTTGGACATATGTCAACTCCTGCGACATGGTTAGGAAGTCTACGAGTATCATATAAATTCTAATAAGTTATATGAGCCTGATACAGGTTGTAACACACGCATCATTTATAAATGGCGATACTAACTATGGCCAACAAGAAAGCATAGCACAAAACAATCTGCTTGAATCTAACTGAAGCCAGCAATTTTATAGTTTTCGTGTGCAGTTTAGCAGAAGAGGCTTACATGATGGCCTTGACTGATAACGAGTAGTTAATTAAATCTGTAGTCTATAAATTTCACCTCGTGCAATTAATTAGAATTTAATTATGAAATGTTTCTAATTCACAACACTTAATTAAATTGGATTAATCAAGTATAGTTATGGAAATGCATTAATTAAATCAATATGGATTCCACCTCTTCTTTCCTGCTTTCTCAGTCCACACCTCCTCCCACTCATCAAACAATACACTAATTTATTGTGTTACATTTTTATTATAAATATCAGATAAAATAATAAACAATCAGTGTACGTAATAAGATATGAATAAGGTAATTAGAATATTATGGGCTGTAATATGTTTTAATTAGTTTATTAATTTTATTTATTAAATATAATTCTATTTGTCGTATATATAAATATAATATTGGAAACAAATGATCTCTCTTTAAGTTGAAATTATTTTATATTATAACTCACATATATAATGCGATTATCTAATGATTTCATGCCTCAGAGTACCTTTCAAAATATATTAATGATATATTACTAATTAACCAAATCTAAACAAGATCGAAGCATGAGAGTGAACACGAGCTAGCGGACGTTAGTTGGATAATAACTCGTTAGAGCTTGAAGGGATACCTGGAAGAATCTAATGTTGTATTTCGAATTCCCCTTGCCGGGATAGTGGTGTTCTAAGTCCATTGGTACGTGTATATTGGATCTTTTAAAGTAGTCTGTCTCATTTCCGTCAATGTTCTCAACCCCCTCAGGATAGTAGATTTATTTACCCTTTATGATCTATATATATATGGAATTTTACATTACTGTAGGGTACTAAGGTTATTAACACTTTTGTTTTATTGTTTTGTTATTATTGGGTTCATTTCTTCTTTATTATTTTATTTTTTCCTTATTTATATTTTATTTTTTTATATTTTCCTTTTTTTTCGGCATTTTTGTTTTTATTTTTTTTTTATTTTTTTTTTTTTTTTTTTTTATTTTTTTATGTTATTATTTTTTTTTTTCTATAATTGATTTTTTTTTATTCTATATTCATATTATTTTATCTATCTTTTATTTTTCCGTGTTTTTGTATTTTTTTTTATTTTATTTTTTTTTTTTTTATTAAACTGTTTTTTCTGTTCAGCTTCTCTCTCTCTCTCTTCTCTCTCCTCTCTCTCTCTCTCTCTCTCTCCTCTCTCCTCTGTCTCTTCTCAGTTTTTTTTTTTTCTCTCCCTCTCCTCCCTCCTCTCTCTCTCTCTTTTCTCTCTCTCTCTCCTCCTTTTTTTCTTCTCTCTCTCTTCTTTTTCTCTCTCTCTCTTCTTTCCTATCTCTCTCTCTCTCCATCCTCTCTCCCTTTCTCTTTCCTCTCTCTCTCTTACTCTTTCCTCTCTCTCTTCGTGTCTCTCCGGCTCTCTCTTCTCTCCTCTCTCTCATCGTCCCTCTGCCGTCCTCTCTCTCTTATCCTTTTCGGCGCTATCTATTATTTTTATTCATTGTGATCTTTCGACCTTTTAACATATTTGCATTAGAATGTCTTCATAATTCTTTTCCGCGCTGCATCGCTTTCCTCCTCCTACAATATCTTCTACCTGTCTTGGGTTGCTATGATTCTGTCTGATCGTATTGGTTTGGATATTGTGGACGTTTACGGTTGATCTTTTTCTATGCATCTCATTTTGTCCCGCTATTTTTTCAATTCTTCCTAAGTTAGGCCGCATCTCTGTCTCTATTTTTCCACCCCCCGCATTCTCCACCTTTTCTCATTCTTTCCTAAAAATGTCATTTCCCTCATTCCTTTCTTTTCTTCCCCGATCTTTCATCTTTTCTCTACTCGACCTCTACTTCTTTTTCCCATTTTCTATTTTTCATTCTGACATACTTTGCGGTAAGTTAATCTCACTCGTCTATTCTTTAGTATTTTTCTTGGCCATTTTTTTAATCACTTAATATATTAATATATATATACAATCTTCTCTCTTCTATCTATCTCTTCAGTCTCTCTCTCTCTACTCTTTACTCTCTATCTATCTCTCTCTCTCTCTAATCTCCTTTGTTTCTTTTCTCCCTTCCCCTTTCTACCATATAATTTCTAACTTTCACTGTCTAATCCTACACACACCATATATATAATCACGTAATCCTGTTATTATTCTTTTGCGTAACGCAATCTCTCTCGGATTCATCATCTCATCATCATCTATACTCCTTCCATCGTTCTATATATTTCTTTCTCTATTTTCCTTCTCTTTATTCTACTTTTCTCCTACTTTCCCATCCTTTTTTTTTCTTTTTCCGTTTATTTTCATCTCTCTCTCACTCACTCTCTTCTCTTTCTTATCTCTCTTTCTATCCTTACTTTCTTTTCTTTTTTTTTCTTTTTTCCGTTTTATACTCTCATCTCTTCTCTTCTTACTCTTTCCTTCTTCTGTCTATTTCCTCTCTCTCTTCTTTGTTTGTTTTTATTTCTGGTTTATTTTCTCACTTCTCTCTTCTCTTTGTCATTTGTTATTACTTCCATTTGTATATTACTTTCTTTTTTTTATTACTTCTTTTTTTGTTGTCATCCTACGCTCCTGTTATTGTTATTCTTTAATTTGTATCTTCTCTTCTTTTTGTCGCTTTTTTCTTTCCTCTTCTCTCTATTTTCATCGTTTTTATTCTTCTCTTCATTTTTATCATTCTTTTTTTTCATTTCCTGCTTCTTTTTTTTCTCTACTTCTTCTTTTCTCTTTTATTTTTTCTTTTTTTTCATTGTGTATCTCTCTTCTCTTTTCTGTCTCTTGTCTGTGTCTCTCTTCACTCTCTTTCTCAATTCCTATTTACTTCCATCTTACTATTCTTTTCATCTGACTCGTACGTACTTCATTGATTCTGCTCTTTATCATCTCTTCTAGCCCTCTCACTTTTTTTTTACGAATACTTTTTGTCTTTTGCCAACGCTCTGTCTGTCTGTCTGTCTGTCCTCTTCTCTCTCTCTCTTTTTAACGGTCCATCATCTTCACTAAACATCTCCTTCGCTTCCTTTTCAACTTCTCTCTCTCTCTCTCTCTCTCTCTCTCTCTCTTCTCTCTCTCTCTCTCTCTCTCTCTCTCTCTCTCTCTCTCTCTCTCAATGACCCATCATCTTCATAGATATCTCCTTCACCTGCTTTTGTCTATTCTTTTCTATTTCAACCCCTCATCTTATTTATCTTTCCTCCCGCATTGACCTTACACTTTTCTCTCGTCTTTCTGTCTATTCTTACTTCCATCTTTCATTCTGAGTCACACTTCTATCAATCAAGTGGCCATTCCGTCTTTTTTTTTTTTTTTTTTTTTTTTTTTTTTAGCAGTTACCATCTTTATTTCTATTTGTCATCTCTATTCGCTTTGCTTTTATAGATTCTCTCTTATTTGTTTAGTCTCTCTTTTCGAGAGCTCTTGTATTTGTGGTGTCTCTCTTGTGTACTGTCATTTATGACATTCTTTCCAAACTACACTATAACTCCCTCTTATTTTATGCCATTTGCTACTATGTGCATGTCACTGATTACCTCCCTTGTCCTTCTTTAACTGACGTGTTCTGTCAAAATCATTCTCTCTCTTTCTCATGTATATATATGTATGCATATATATATATATATATATATATATAATGTTTGTGTTCACTCTTATTTAGGACAACCATTATCTTCCTCTCCTTGACTGACTGATTTTCTATCATTATATCTTCAGATATCATTTAATCTATCCCCTATTTCTCTCTCTCTATCTATCTATCTATCTATCTATATATATATATATATATATATATATATATATATATATGGATCTTTGTTCTTCCTCTCTCACACTCCCTTGCTGAATCTTCTTCCGATTTCCATCTATTAGCTTTAGCCGTATCATATCTCTCTCTCTCTCTCTCTTCTCTTCTCTCTCTCTCTCTCTCTCTCTCTCTCTCTCTGGCTCTTCCACTCTCTTTCCTTCTATTTTCTTTTACATGTTCCTCTCTCTCTCTGTCTCTCTATCTCCTCTCTCTCTCTCTGGCTCTTCCACTCTCTCTGGCTCTTCCACTCTCTTTCTCTCCACATATATATATATATATATATATGCGTGTGTGTGTGTGTGGAACACATGATTTCATATTCATTAATCTTTCCATCCAATTTATCTTCTTCTTCGTCTTCTTCTTCGCTTTCGCGTCGCATCTCCTCCTATGTTCCAATCGCCGCCTCCACCTCCCGTGCCATCTCAACTCCTCCTCTCATTCATTGAAGCCTTCACCGTTCCACTGAAAGACACGCGCGTTTACGGCGCCATCGGCCTTCGCTGATGCTTCGTGACCAGAACACAATACCAAATGATTGAAATGGCATGCTGCTTATTTTGGGTGAATTTGAAAGGACCACAACGTTTCTCTTCATTCACAGCAACACCACACACGAATATATATATATACACACACACGAGCAGACTAGATCTTGTTTTCTTGCTTTTTCTCAGTTTCTCTTCATAAGAGCTTCTTCAATCGGCTTTACCAACACATACACTTTTCTATACTCACAGATACACAGACAATCACTGTACTTTCTTCTACAAGTAAACGAAAACTCTTCAGCCTTTTCAAAGTTCGAGAAAGAGTTGGCCTAAAGAGAGATAGAAAGTTACATTTATTATTGATGCGGGCAGGTGTGAAAATCCAGGGAGACAAATATAATACAAAAGTGTCTTTGCAATCTGTAAGAGATTCGTGTTCATATCTTTATTCTGCGTTTGTGAGAAAGTTTTTGAATAAGAATTAAACACGCGAATCAAACCAAATAGACACCGCTGATTGATCAACTAAATCTCCTGTATCTAAATAGGCGGTTTAAGGTCGACCTGAAGCATTAAAAATCAGTTTTCTTACCATTTTCGAGATGTATAATGGTTAGCAATCGGGTTTAGCATTGATAGTTTAGCTATTAGTTTACAATCGTTAGTAAGTTTGATTCTCACTGGGTGCCTTAGATATCCGGCTCTGTGTCACATCTTAAAATATCTCACTGTTTTCTTACCACTTTTGAAATGCATACTGGTTAGCAATCGAGTTTAGCTTTGATAGTTTAGCTGCTAGTTTACCATTGTTAGTAAGTTTGATTTTCACTAGCTGTTTATCACATCTAAGCTAAGCTTAGTAAATAAATATCTATTTTTAGAGGTGGACGCTTTACGTGATATAATTGTTAGCAAGCTAGATTAGCACACAGTGAGTTTGATTCTCACTGGACATCCCATACTTCAGGCATTGTGTTACATCTAAATTAAGGTAATTAAATAACACATTCTTTTAGACCAGCGTGATTTAATGGATTGCAAGCTTGATTCGCAGACCTTTGTTAATGAGTTTAATTCTCGCCGTGCACCATACACAACTGATTTTGTATCACAACTAAGTTAATCTTAGTAAATAACTACAGTGGTATCTTGACTTACGAGTACCCCAACTTTAATAAGTTCACTATAAAGATTTAAATTTCCAAATTCATTATAAAAATACGATCGAATGCACCAGTCAGTAGGTAATGGATGCGTGCGATTAGCTTGCTAACGATTACACTATCATAGGATGCCCAGTATTTACCCAACCCGTTCACCATGGGAAAGATTTGATACAAGGTCGTACGTTTGGGGTATCCAGCGAAGATCGAACTCACTATTCAGTAATAATGGATCTGCGAGACTAGCTTGACAACCATTACATTACGATGGGACGTCTTAATTCCCAAACCCGTTTGCCATGGAAAAGATGTCACAGGGTTGCAAGTATTTGGTATCCAGCGAGTATTGAACTCGCTATCTAGAAGTAATTTGCGAAACTAGCTTTTTAATCATTATTCCACGGTGAGACGCCCAAGTTTTAATTGAGTCTTTTTACACATTAATATAAAATCGGCTTTTTTTTTTAGACAAGAAACACTCGAAAAATGGAGGAATTTCAAAGCCTCATAATTTAAATCTTTTTCCTCACGGACAGATGCCACTGTGTGTGGTTTATATCATCAACATGTCAGAAGGTGATATCGAATTGGATTATGTTTTATATGTCCGGTGTCCAGTCTAATGACCTACTGGCCTCTTGCTTGGCTGTCACTGTCAACTTTCGAAAAATCTGTTTGTATCCTCTTTTGCTATCGACCCGCAATCTTATTCTATTTTCATTGCTAATCCTCGTGAGTCAGCCAGTTATTTCTTCATCTACATCTCATATTTGACAACTCTTTCTCACATCCTTCTCTTACTATTCCATTCTCTCTCTCTCTCTCTCTCTCTCTCTCTCTCTCTCTCTCTCTCTCAGTCGGTTGGGTTTTAGAATACACCGACTGCACCTCTGCAGAGGTGTAAGACTCCCCAATGTGGCCACCGGTTGTCCGTGGGTGGTGACCCGTGATGCTTAAGGATGGAACCCAGGTGGCTGAGCAGTCCATGACATTCAACACTCCATTTTGGCACTTACGTGAGCTGAACCGGCAGTTGAAGAGCCCCCCTCCGATCAATCAACTAGTCACGTCAAGCCTTAGCATATATCTGTTCCGACCCTATTGCTCTTATGGAAAGCCCCAACCCTTTTTATCATATGGGTGCTAGAAGGCGGTGGCTGAGGGTCTTCATGTCCTAGGAATGATGTTAAACTCTATCTGATGGTAAGGTTCCAGTTCTGGAGGTCTGGGGAATGTGGAGCACCCCTTTATCACCATTGCTCCCTGGTCCACCCGGAGTGGTAGTACCTGATAGGGTTCCATCTATGGCTTAAATAGAAAAATGTGTTTATAAAGAAATTGAGTATCCCTTAAGAATTAATTTATTTCAAAAATTTGTCGGCATTAAATGACACACCGAGGTTGATATGCCGTAAAACAAGTCAAATCAACCCCTCCCCTCCTCTCTCTCTCCCCTCTTCTCTCCCTCTCTCTCTCTCTCTCTGTCTCCCCCTCTCTCTCCCCTCTCTCTCTCTCCCTCTCATCAATATGATTGCTAATCTCTATAAAACAGTCCTTGCCATTTCTATGCGTATATTGACATCGCCTTCTGTTGATGAGATATGACTACCTCTGTATGCTAATTTCAGAGTATTGACATTCAGTGTAGGGATGTCCTCATCTTGCTTGAAAAAACATGAACTCCGTTTTATTTTAGTTAACATAGAGGCCAATGCATCTTGTTGCCTACTCCAGGCTATGCAGCAGTTATTCGGCTTACGTGTGTGTATTTGCGAAGAGCGCTAGATCATCTCCGTAAGAGAAGAAAAATCCTACCAAAAATATAACCAAATATATGAAACCCATAATTAATCCAAATCACTATTTACTTATTTACTCAGCTAATTTTGTAATTTTCATAAATTCCTGACTGATTTAATGAATGTTAATGATTTTTCTCTTAAATACGAATGCGCTCAAAAAGTTTATTATTTCCACGGGAAGTACAACGGATATAGAGGGCACAAGATCACCTTTAAAAAAGCATGTGTTCAGCTACAAAGCAAGATGCGATACAAGGTCAATTTTTAAGCGGGGTGCAACAGGTTTTATATTCAGAGTTTTCGTCCTTCTAGACCGGTGTGATACCAAAGTTAAAAATCCCAGGCTGCCCTGTCAGTTATTCATAGTTGGAATTAGAATATAGTGGTACCTTGACCAATAAGTTTAATTCGTTTGGCTAATAACTCAATATCCTCGTAATTTTTCCAATTGAAATAAACTGAAATGCCATTTACACGATCTAAACAAAAAAAAAAGTTTTTATGTTTTTTGTTTTTTTTCAATTAGAAAAAAGCACAGAGCTCAATGTATAAAAATGCATGGCAATATCATAGCATGTTTCAATTGTAAAAACTTGTACAACAGGATAACAACTTAGCAATCCAAGTTTCACGTGAGCTGGTAGTCTACACGTCTGACTATTTGAATACATACAGTTTTCTTAATATAAACCTATGTAGAAGTTTAAATGAACAAATTGTTTTTAGAACGTTTTTCTTAAATCAGGATAAACTCAAATACTGACTAGTATATATATATATATATATATATAATATATATATATATATATATATATAGTTGATACAAACCTATGTAAAAATTTAAGCTATATCTATCTATTTCAGTCTTTTCATCTACCTATCTTAACTTGAAATAATTTTTCACATAATGTTTATCTATATGAATATATGAATATTATGTGCTATATTATTATATTATATAACACTACACAACAATGTGATATATTATTATATTATATAACACTCCTCAACAGGACTTATTTCCCTATATTATTTTTACGCCGAAAACCAAATTTCATCTCACAACAAGCCTCATGTATTTAGATATTATTCTATACATTATTACAGATTTTATTTTCATGTATTATTCATTTCATAACAGGTTCTATTATTCTTACGTTCTAAACCAAATTTCATTTTCTTATTTTCCTTATTTACTATAATAATGATAAAAACTAGCGTCTTAGCTTTAAACAAAAATCTCATACACCAGTAAATATAGATAATTTTAAAAAAACATTTGTTAGCGTATATAAACTTATGAGTGAGCGCGGCGCCGTACATTTTATATGTGTTTATTTGTGCGTGCGTGCTAGCCTACATAGCGTATGCACGCAATAGTCGCATCCGCACTTACATATTAACATATTTACATATGAAAATAACCAAATGGCCCGTTCATACTGTAACGCAATTTCAAATCACCAACACACAATCCCTTTTATCCATATTTCTTCGATTTTAAATTTTTTTCAATACCTTTCCTTTCCTGTCTGATGATTGCTCTCTTTAGACGAGCATGAAATCAAATGGTACCAGATAAGCATCCATGTAAGTGAATATATACCAAACTAATATACATTTATTTATTGTTATATCTATCTATCTATCTCTCCTCTCTCTCTCTCTCTCTCTCTCTCTCTCTCTCTCTCTCTCTCTCTCTATATATATATATATATATATTATATATATATATATATATAATGAAATTACACCTATATAAAATGTTGGGCTGTATCTATCTATTTCTCTATCTATCAATCAGTATGAATACTTGAACTTATCTGGGTATTCCCAGTATATATATATATATATATATATATATATATATATATATACTCAAAATCCTATCTTAGAAATACCAGCAAAAATGGTCGCAGCAAAAACCTTCTTACTACTTTAACGTAAGGAAAACGCCATTTACCCGAAATTGTAAATTAAATCAAATGTTATATTCTAAGATAAAGAGGTCAGGTTTTTCATCGCATTTGTACTTACCTGTACTAACATACACAGACAGACAGACTGTCTGCTACTACTTCTGATTTCCAACGGTAACATTCACCATCCTTTTTTTTTTTCTTCATTTTGTGATTGGAAGATGGGCAGCAGGAATCGAAGTCGCCTTCGTTTTTCTCTCGTTGACTGACATACCTAACGCACCATTTTATATAAACCAAGAACCTTTTGGCAAACCAGACATTTTCAGGCACTTTCCCAGCCAATCTACGAGATGGAAAAAAAAAGAAGTAAATGTAAAAATTAAGAATATAAGTCTGTGTAAGAAAAGAAAATACACATTAGTGTATTTTTGTGTAAGAGTATGAATATTTATATATCTATATGCACGTGCTGATATATTTGTGTGAATGTCTTTCTCAATTCGCATGTATGTATATTTACGCGCGTGCGTGAGAGAGAGAGAGAGAGAGAATGTAGCCTTATGTCGATAAACGTATCTATTCACTTAAATATTTTCTTTTAAACATGATACCCTTCTTTGCTAATGCACTTAATTTATTTGCGTATATTAAATACATAGATCAAAGATTTTCTCGTGAATGTTTTTGATTAAAATTCAGCTTACTACGTTTTCAGACAACTTATTGATTCACCTGCATATATATATATATATATATATATATATATATATATATATATATATATATATATTAGTTTTTGTATATATGTTTAATTATACATGGATGCCTATCTGTGACCATTTGGTCTCATGCCCGTCTTTACAGACCAATCATCAGGCAGGAAAAGAAAGGTTTTTAGAAAAAAGTCGAAAAGATGTGGGCAAACAGAATTATACGTTGGTGTTTTGATATCTGACCTATACTTCTTTACTGATGAAGGCCATCTTTTTGATTCAGCAAAAAGGATATTTGAGGGTGAATTTGACTGCTCAGTTTAAATTCCCTCTTAAAATCCTTTCACATATTACAAGCAGACAAAAATATTTTGGCGTCGATTTTTACCTCAGACACTCTCATATAGCTTCTCATACCTACCACACATTTTGCCACAGAAATTACTCGAATTACCCACAGTTTGCTACAGAAGGGTCTGTGTAAAATCAACCAGCGATTATTTATCATCAAATCTAGTATGACTAGAAAATCTGCCTCTGGACAAACAGACTCCACTACACATATTACAAACATATCTATGGTTTCAAGTAATTATTTTTATTTTGTAATAAGTATCCTTACTAAATAATTATAGCTTCAAGTAAATATTCTTAGTATAAATAATTTCCATACAGTTATATGATATTAAGTATTTCTAATACGAATAATTTTCAAAGAGATCTATTTGACCCGTAGATGAGGCTCTAATACGTACTACTACTGGTGGTAAGAGTGAATCTAGAAGTAATGACAATGAGGGGGTGTCTCTACGCTTCCCAGATCTCCAGAATTGAAGTCTCACCCTCAGATGCAGTTTAATGTTATACTTAGGTTTTCCCCGGACGTCATATCGTTGTGTAATGTTTAACAAGCTGGTCTTGCATACGCATTACTACTGAATAGTGAGTTCTATCCTCGCTGAATTCTCTATATTGCGACCTTGTGTCACATCGTACGTGGCGAAAGAGTTTAATTAATACCTAACCAGGTTATTATCTTTCGGGGGGTCTTGCTCCTGTGCCGAGGATACAATCACAATATTCTAAGCCCCACCGAAAGAGCGTTCTATTCTATTTAATTCATGTGTTTCGTTCATAAACACGAAATAACCACAGTCCAAGCGAGTGGAATTTCATTTGAGAGTTTATTGAATTCAATTTAGTATATGACATGTTTCAAATATATTTACTTTAAAAGAAATCGGATTTTCAAAGATTATTGGTGACCATATGTTAGTCTTTCGTTTGGTCATCGTCAAAATTATAAGAATGAAAGAAACATGGTGAAGTTTTGGGCGCTGAAAGGAAGTGACAAGTGTCACGGACGGTAAACCTGATTTTTCCGGTACGTTTCAGATATAACGGACTTCAAAAGCGGATATCCTCGCCTTTTGGTCTTGTTGTAAATATGAAGTAAAAACAATGGTATATGACATTGCGTAAACGATGTAAAGAAAAGAAGACAATAAAACAATGTGGGTAAGAGAATTATGAAGTGATGTGGAAGTAAATTTATGAGAAAATGGACGTCGAAGTTAATCGAAAAAAATATGAAGGACAGGTTTTCTGTAAGAAAGAAATAATAATAAATGTACAGATAATAAAAATAAAGACAAAAAGATAAAAAAGAAAGTACAAAAAAATGAAATGACTAAACAGGTAAAAACAAAATAGAAATGAAAAAGAAATATGAACGAAATTCAAGAGAGTAAAATACATTGTAAAGAAAGAAGAAAAAACTATAAAGAATGAGAAGCAAAAAGGAATGATAATATGTACAAAAGAAAAATAAGACAAGAAAGAAAAAAAACGAAAATAGGGAAAAATTGTTTAGAAACTAACAGAGAGAAGGTAAAACAAAATAGAAAGAAAAAAGAATTAATTAATGGGTATGATTGTGAGTGGATGCAACTCACGTGCACAGCACGGTTGAGCTAGTTAAGTCACTTTTAGGGTAGAAGCATTCTTTACCCTGCGTTAAATAAAACCTTGTTAATTTTCCAACAACCTGGTCTTGCATCATCATTTCAGTCTTCCGTATTCTATTTGTATGTAAAAACATACACACACACACGATGTAATGGTGTTGTGTGTGTGTGTGTGTGTGTGAGTGTGTGTGTGTGTGTGTGTGTGTGTGTGTGTTTGTAGTTGCGCGTGTAACAGCTGTACTCGTGGAAATTCCACGAAATACTTGCACACATACTCCCTTGTTTTCCGGCTGCTACCAACAATAGGCTACTACACCGATATTATTTTTACTATAAATAACACTGAGATAAATCGTTGTCGTATCTTTATTTCTATTTTAAATTTTCTTAAATTAAAAACATCTAACAAAAATAAACATTTTAATTATTTTTAAAAACTAAATGATAAAATTTATAATTTGCTTTTGTGTAATAAGTATCTCACATTTGTAGCTAAATATACTTATTTTATTTTTGAGAAAAAGAATAAATTTAACATTTTTGAAAAGGTAGAATGAAAAAAGATGCGAAAGAAAAAAAAAAAAAAAAGAATCATAAAGAAAGCAATATTCTGTTTAAAAGAGTTTAAATCTAAACTTGGAAAATATGAAAATAAATTATGAATTTAGAAGAATGACGAAAAAGTCAAATATATCTTTTAAAGAATGGAAAGAAGAGAAAATGGAATAACAAAAAAAGGAACGCAAAATAGATAATAGAATGAAGAATTGAATGTAAGAATATTTGATTGAGACGAACGAATGTAAGATGTATGTTTGACTTGTGTTGTGCACATTAAGTTCTCGTCCAAGTTTCCCGTTACATCTGCCCACGTTGAAGGAACGAGATCAGACTGGAAATGGTCGACTTTTATATGAGTCTGTGATTAAAACCTGAGCATCTCTTTCTACTATCGGAATTTATAAAGTGTAACATCTCTTCCAATACTTAAAAGCACATGAGCTGTGAGACTGACAGTTAGAATAAGGCGATGGGAGAAATAAGAAGTTACCTGATTCCAACTCTCCACTCTTTTGTGTCAATGCAGCATCCATGTTATTCCTTGCTCTAAATTCGCACGAAAGGAATCTTTTTATTCCAGGTCAAATAAAAACGACATTTAGCATTACAAAGAGTATATAGTGTCGGGTAATAGATATCAAGCAAGGCTATAAGACCATTGCTAGTGAATTCGTTTCTCTCCATGCGACCCATACATAAGCATTGTGCCAAACTAAGGTAAGATTATTGCAGTATTAAAAAGGCGGGTGCATTGTCATAGTGTATTTGTTAACGAATCATCAATTACTTCTAGATTCCCTGCATAGATTTGAGGAACCACCCATCGCCCCACAAAAGAAACGAAATTTATACTTACATTCAAAAATGTATACTTAAAAAAAAAAAGGTATTTATTCCATTCAGTAAACGAGCGGTCGGAGATGCCCTCTCCAATCAATCGGTTGGTTGGTCACATCAAGCCCTATCACCTGTATGGTTGTCCCACCCTATTTCCTTTATGCCAAACACCCAATCCTTTTTATTTCATATGTGCTAGAAGGAGGTAATAAATAGTAGGGAAGGCTAGGCTTTTTAACCTTGGTTGGCTGTGGTTGTGTCGGTGCTGCTGTATGGCTGCACCACCTGGCCCCTAACAAATCGTATTGAGAATAAGCTAGATGGGAGCTGCACAAGAATGCTGCGTGCAGTCTTTAACAAGTCGTGGAAACAGCACCCTACAAGGAAGCAGCTGTATGGCCACCTGCCCCCCATCTCACAAACTATCCTAGAGAGACGGACAAGGCATGCAGGACACTGCTGGAGAAGCAAGGATGAACTCATAAGCGACGTTCTCCTGTGGAAGCCAACACATGGACATGCAAGTGTGGGGCACCCAGCAAGGACCTACATTGACCAGCAATGTGAAGATGCTGGCTGCTCCGCAGAGGAGCTTCCAAGTGTAATGAATGATAGGGAAGGCTGGCGAAAGATTGTCATGGATACCCGTGCTACATGCGCGACATGATGATGATGATGATGATGAAGGCAACCGGTCTAGAAGAAAAACTCAAACCTATTAAATTCAAACAATTAAACTTTTAAAATTAAAAAAAAATTAAAATGACAAATTCTTTATAAAATGTTAAATGACAAAATTCCATTTTAAAATAAATGACAAATTAGTCAAAAATATTTTTGTACGAATGGACGGCAAGACAAAATAGAAAAGATGAAATAAAAAAAATTGAAGGGAAAGTGCATTGGATAATGGAATGAAGAAGTGAATGAAATAAATTCGATAGAAGTAAAAGAAACGAACAATGAATTTAGATACATATGTATTTGTGAGAATATACAATCAATTTTTGATGGGGAGGGTGTATAGAGAGAAATACACTAGGAAATGAATACATTAATAAAATTATTGACTGTGTTTCTTCACCCGACATTCTGGGGACCAGAAGATACACGTTCAGATTTTATTATTTTATTGTTCATTAGATTCACAAAGATTTCGATCGTTATTATAATTTGCTAAAAAAAAAGGCGGAATGACGATTTGACAAACGAAGTACGCAGTAAGCTAAACACTCACATAGGTGTATATGATTAATACCTGCATGCATGCATGCATGCATGTATGTATGTGTGTGTGTGTGTGTGTGCGCGCGCGCGCCCGTGCGTGCGTCAGTTTTCGCGATTCATTCATTTGTAGAGAATTTGTTTTAGTTAACAAATTCATTTTAGCGTGAACGCATACATATATCTTAAGTAAATCTGTACAGACATACACATTTTATATATATATATATATATATATATATATATATATATATATATATATATAATGATATATATATATATGATATTAAGCACCCATTACTATCAGATACAGAAAATTATGGGCCGGGTTAGCTCAGTCGGTAGAGCGTTCGGCTAGAAACCACAAGGTTCCTAGTTCGATACCCGCCCTCGCCAACTCAGCGTATGAGTAGCACAGGGATATGTGCGGTAAAGTAAGGAGCTGATGGTAGGTGTGGCGCTCCACCTCAGACGCTAAAATAATCTCCTTGGTCTAGCGCTAGGGAAAAGGGGATAGACTCCCTCGTTGCATGGCTTATACCGACATTAGGCCGCCCCGACGACTTTACTTTATATATATATATATAATATCTTCAACAAATGCCTATACCATAATACCTTCAGTCATCGCTGTATTTCTCCCTATACTTTTCTAAAGATTGCATCATACAGTTTTCTTATAAATTCCTTTATACCTACATTCATCTCGGGAAGCGACAAACTCATGAATATATCTATTTGTTATATTGCTATTTTTCTTTTTTTATTCGTAAATTCACTGGTGATGTATGCAAATGTCCCTGCTATTACCATGTCATTGTTTTTTTAACGATTAGATCTGAAAAGAAATCAACACTTTAAAGGGATATTCTCACTCTGCGATTGCGCACAAACACCACTGGTGATAAAGTAGTGGCAAGATTAATAGATCAACCTGTTGAATACGATTAACCTTCACCTTTTGAATAATGGTTGTCTTGACAATAAAGCGCTTTTGTTGTCCAATTATAGATGATGAACGGAGCCGAGCACACAACCCTCTTATTTTAATTTTACTTACAATTGATTATGTTCACTTGAGAGTGAAGTTTTATTTGGTCATTATAAATGCCATTTTTCTCGTCCTTCACTAACGCACACACACACTAACACACACACACACACACACACACACATACATATATATATATATGTATATGTATATGTATATGTATATATATATATATATATATATGTATATATATGTATATGTATATATATATATATATGTGTGTGTGTGTGTGAAAATGGAAAAAGGAATTGAATCGGACAATATGAGGAAAAATGAGTAAAGAAAAGAAATGTAGATGGATAAAATGAATTTAATCGATATCACATTAATCGATATCACTTACACATGTGTTTCGGTCAGTTTTTTTGTTTTTTTTAAATAAATGTTCACTCTGATGAAGGTCGAATCTTCTATGTGTGCGAAATATCTTCACACACATAAACTGACCGAAACACATGTGTAAGTGATATCGATTAATGTGATATCGATTAAATTCATTTTATCCATCTACATTTCTTTTCTTTACTTATTTTTCCTCATATTGTCGGATTCAATTCCTTTTTCCATTTTCAAACATATATATATATATATATATATATATATATATATATATATATATATATATATATTGACAGCAAGTTGTTATTATTTAAACAGTATTGGTTGAATACCACAGAATATTTCTTCTTGATCAGCAGTTGATTACATTAAAGACTTTAAATGGTATATAATGTGTCGCATATTTTTTCCAAGCGCTTTCAATTATTTTTATGGTTGTATGGTTATTCAGTTAGAAATATATATATATATATATATATTATATATATATATATATATATATAACCTACTTAAGTTTCACCAAAATGAATCATTAGGGTTAATTATAATAAATTAATCTAGAAATTGATTAATTAAAGACAATTGCAGTGGTGACTAATACAATTATAGCCGTTAAAAACAGTGAAGATGAACAGTGAACGCTTGGTAGTTGATTGTCATGTTGCTATTAACTCGATATTATATTCCCCGGTAAGTCATCTTCTTTCTCATATATATATATATATATATATATATATATATATATATATATATATATATATATATATATATAGAGAGAGAGAGAGAGAGAGAGAGAGAGAGAGAGAGAGAGAGAGAGAGAGAGAGAGAGAGAAGGAAGAGGAGGATTTGATTCGGTGAAGTAAGTTTAATTTTCGAGCAAGGCTGATTGTTTCATTTTACACTGAATCATCTTGGAAATGACACGAATCCATCCCTTTTTACCCACAGTAGATAAAATAGTAGGGAAGCCTTCTTGACATTATCTACCAATCGGTCAAGGAAAATAAAAATCAAGGCCCATTAATCTCTGTTTTGTATAAATGAACTGAGAAACACTATACTGGAATATATATGTGTATATATGTATATATCTTATTATAATGGAGATTGTGTGTTTTTCTGTCTGTAACCGAAACTATATTCCTACTCAAGTCACAATTCTCTTAGTTATTGACATCACATTCTCCATGATTTTATTTTTATCTAAACCTCAATTATTAATAAAATTGTCTTACATTATTAATACTGTTAACTATGTCTACATACTGACAACATGCAATTATATTTATATATACAACAAAATGGCGGTCTACAGTGTGAACGGGAAGGCTAATTTGCATATTAATATTAAAAAATCGAATTTAATAAATATGTGCTTAGTATTATTGATTTCTAACTGTTTGGTTTTATTTTAATGAATATAAGCAAAAATCTCTTCAATGAATCTTAAATGAAATCCATTAATAAGATAAAATAACTGTCATTTTATTCTTTACTTCCTCTTTTAACTAAATACTTAAATTAGAAAAAATAACAATGAAAGATGAGAGTGATGGAAGAGTAAGTTTCAGTTGTTCCATTTTTTATTATACTCCCTCTGTTTCAAATCTTTTTTTATACTCCCTCTGTTTCAAATCTTTTTATCTGTATTCTTATTTAGTTCCGTTAGACTTTCTAATTTAATATAATATTTTATATCATTAAAACTTAAATACTTGCAGCCGGAGGGTGCATATATTTGCTAGTATATATAATGAAAACAGGATAAAAAACTCATGACTCAGAGTTTCACGATATCGATCCTCAGGAGATTTAGCATTCAAATCGTGTCGAATACTAGCTCACCTTTGTCTGCACAGAGCTGTTGAAAGTATTTTCATGTTTGTCAGCTAACACTGGTGTTCCTAAGAGAATGTCGCTTATAAGTTACTACTTACTACTTCTCAAGTGGCCTGCATGTCTTACTTGCCTTTCATGGATGATTTGCTAGATGTGAGGTAAATAGTCGTACAACAGCAATTTTGCAGAGTGCTGCTTTCAGGACTTGTTCCAAACAGCACTTAGCATCATTGTTCCCATCTAGCTTTATCTGCGGACGTTTTGTTAGAGTTCAAGTGGTGTTGAAACAGCTATAGCTTGGAAGAATTCCCGTTTTATTTTATGAGAGATCAGATTTCCATACGGTTGATTTGGTCTTGTTTTTGTAATTCATAAGACCTCCCTAAGATTTCTTATACACGGGCAATTTACCAGCTCATAATTCACCAGCATAGAGGCTCTTGGTGTAATGGCTATCGTCGTAGCAAATTGTCTCAGCGACCAGAGTTCAAATTCTCGACAAGGCTGTTTATATTTTACATAGCACCAATACCCTTGGGAAAGGTATGTATCCGACTACTCTCCCTCTCACTCTCACTATGTAAATAGTAGTGCAGAATGTGCTCTGTAACATTGGTTAGGCAACCAGTTTAGGAAAAGGAACACTCTAAATTCGAACCTGCTGAATTCCGCTTATTAAATCGACCTTGTGTCGCATCCTACTCGTGCGGAGGGGTTGGTAAATGTAAAATACAACAGCGATCTGGTGAGATATGAAGGTATACGAGGGCGAGTCAAAAGGTAATGTCATTTCATTTAGGACAAGTATAATTACCAACACAGGAACGTGAATTATACATCAAAATGAAGCCACCTTCGAATGGGAGTATGTATCCCTGCCCTGTAAGATTATGTTGACTGTCCTTTGAGCCTCTTCTTTACTACAGATTTCACTTTTCATACTCACCAGATCTAACGCCTTCAGACTATCATCTCTTCGGTCCAATGAAAGAGGGTTTGAAAGGTAAACATTATTCCAGTGACGAGGAAGTGAAATCTGCGGTGAAGTAGTGGGTCAAAGAACAGTCAACAGAATTTTACGGGGCAGGGATACATGCTCTCATTCGAAGATGGAACATTGTTATTGAGAGAATGTGGAGAAGTAGGGATCTGATCCACAGAGGACCAGCTTCATTTTGTCGTGTGATACATGTTCCTGTGTTGGTAATTATACCTGTCCTAAACAAAATGGCATTACTTTTTGACTAACCCTCGTATGATTAGTAAAGTTCGAAAAATTTGAAGCAAAAGAGCATTTTCTTTACTTTGACAGCAGAATACGTTTCTGTTTTTGTTGTGCTTGTTTTGTTTTGTTTTTTGTTGGATTTTTTTTTTTTTTTTTTTTGGTTTTTTCTTTGGTCTTTTTTTTTTTTCGATTGGTTTTTACGAGCAGAAATGTCATTGGATATAGAAATTGACAGTCGGCTAAGCAAAGAATCCAAGCACGCATTACAAATGTGCGGAGCAATTCGAACAGACTATGCAAACGTGCACGCCAATTTGCCTATCTGCCTCCTGTCTCGAAGAGAGAGAGAGAGCCGATAAGTCAATGTGCATTTTTACCTCATTGAGATGTAGGTAAGTTCACTTATTGATCTGCTGACGATGTGCACATTCCATGGGTTGGCCAGTGTCTCGTTTGCTTCACGAAACCTGCTTAGATCGACCATCATGTCTGAAGTTTCAATTGTACAGTCATTCTGAATTTTACGACGTGTCTGTAATTTTACGGCCTACACAAGCGCAAAAACATTTACATAATATACAAATTGCTCTGGTGTTTGCATTATACACAATCATACATCTATTAAGATACATTGTTCTCAGATTGTGCATATACATACATATATATTTGTGTCTGTATTTATACGTATGTTTCTACGTGCACACATTTTATACATACATACACACATATTTCCCGTATTTTATATACACACACACACACATTATATATATATATATATATATATATATATATATATATATATACATATTCCACAATTCATTTACACACACACGCGCTCTCTCTCTCCCCCTCTCTCTCCCCTCCCTCTCTCTCTCTTCTCTCTCTCTCTCTCTATATATATATATATATATATATATATATATATATATATATATATATATATAGTGCGCGCAGCAATTTTTAGTAGATGATATATATATTTGAGAGAGAAAGAATGCAATTTTAAGATATTTTATTAACAAATATGTGTGTGTTTGGGTTTTTTTTTATTAATGGCATATCGACCGTCGTAGGTTATTTAATTCCAATAAAAAAACTTGTAGAAGAACAGTAGTGGTACTATTTAACCCATAGTTGGAGGGGATGAGGGATCCATACCTTTGCCAAGAGTATTAGTCAGAAAGTTAACGTAATACTCGCTTACTACGGTGTGCGTGTGTTTTAATACAATTTATTAAAATGTATACTCAATGTTATGCCATGTGGCTTTCAAGCAAGATCCAAGTATATTTTCACTTTCTTTTATTTTTACTCATTCGTTTTTATTTTTTTGTATTTTGTTTTTGTTTTTGTAGGGGGTGTTCTTGTTTTTTGTTTGCTTTTATCAATAGACAAAAATGTGACTCATTCGGTTCTTCTTTTTTTATGTGATGAATTATATATATATATATATATATATATATATATATATATATATATATATATATTATATACCATGGGTTGGTATAGACTGATTATCAATCATATGGAAATCTGAGCTCACTGATAAGATAAAGCTAGAATCCTTCCAGGCCGTATCATCGCTACTGTGCAGCTGCACCAATAGGACTCTAACGAAGCGAATGAAGAAAAAGCTAGACGGTAGTTGCACAAGGATGATGTTGTACGGCCACTTGCCTACTATCACACACAATATCCAAGTAAGAGAAACGACATCTGATGGACATTGCTGGAAAAGCAAAGACTAACTCATATCACATTCTCCTGTGGACACCTACACCTGGACACCAGTATGAGTCGACCATCAATATCCTACAACATTCAGCTCTGTGTGGATTCTGGATGCTGCGCTGAAGAACTCCCAGGGGTGAGGACCGATAGGGAAGGTTCGCGAGAGAGTCATGGAAATCCGTACTGCCAGTACAACCTGATGATATATAATATATATATATATATATATATATATATATATATATTAGGCATGTGCTATTGAATAACACGGAGTACTCTTTCTTAATTTTTTTGGATCTGTATTTTTCCAGTCGTCTGGCGAATTTTTTGGTGTTTGGATCCAATTGATATAGAATATTTCCCATACTGTTCTCCCGAGCGCTTTAGACTGTTTCGCCAGTCGTCATCATGGGGTATATAACTTGATTTTAGTTCTTTTTTTTAGTTCTTTCATCTATGTTTTTATTATATTTGGATTTGCATTAAAAAAAAACTAACATCAATAAAATAGCATTGAAAGTCGGATACAAAATATCAAATATCTTTAATAACTAACACACTTAACTTACTTTTTTTTTAAAAGAAGGGGGTGTAATAGACTCTTCAAATTTAATAACTTAAATAAAAGAGAAAAAAAATAACTAAAACCAACTTATATACCCCATGATGACGACTGGCGAAACAGTCGAAAGCGCTCGGAATACAGTATGGGAAATATTCTATATCAATTGGACCCAAACACCAAAAAGATCGCCAGACGGCTGGAAAAAATACAGATCCCAAAAATGAAGAAAGTGTACTCCGTGTTATTTAATAGCACATGCCTAAAAAATAACTTGCTGCCAAAATACACAACATTTAAACTATATATATATATATAGCGCAGAAACTACACTTACACCTCTCCCCAATATACATTTCACACTCTATCACCAGTTTGCTTCTAATGCCAAACAAAGAAATTTCAATATTCTTCTTATGCATAAAAATGATTTATTTGTTTTTTCACCTCGCTGAACTTTGTATTTTTTCTTCCCTATTCTTTTTTAATGAAAAGACTTCTGACAAATGTCTGTTTTGAAATGCTCTTAAGCGACTAAACACACTGCTTGACACGAAATTCAAACCCCAACTACTGGGGCTGATTAAAAACTTTTTTTCTGAACTCAACTTATTGTTCGTTTTAATCAAACAAAGCGTTGCATATATTTATTCATTTTGAATATGTATCACCTTTTGCAATAAGCTTTAATATTCTCTGTGGTCTGATCCAGACTTAATTTTCGAATGAATAATCGCATAAAAAGAAGTTATCGGTATGCATTACACGACAAAGAAAACATAACGAACTGAGGTCACCACTCTGTAGAAAGTTTGACGTTACTTGATAACAAGAAAAAGCAGACTTTTATTGTCTCATAATTTTTTGTGTGTTTTTTATGGTTATTTTGCTTGTTTAGTTTTTGTTTCGTTTTTTTTTTTTTTTATCCTTGTTTTTTTTTTTTTTCTTTTTTTTTTTTTTTTTTTTTTGAAGTGAGAGGTGTTTAAAATTTCCAGTTCATTCAAGTTCACTTCATTTTAGACGTACGACAATAAGCGAATTTTCTTTATAATAAAAAAAAGCAAGGTGTGTTAAAACGGAAAATTTTTATATTTTTTTAAAAAATAAAGCCAGTATCTATTTACAATAACTGCCATGATGAAGTATTTTGTTGAGTAGTGTTTAACTGGTTTGTCGTGTTTCCCAACTATTACTCGAGAAATTAATTTAGTCATCAAGGATTATCTTATAAATTGAGGCTCTTATTTTATATTAACTCATAGTGAGACGGTTGGGGAGTATATACGTTTTAGGACTCTCTAAAGAACATCTCTATTTCCCTAACCCTCTCACTATAACTTAATACAATCGCTTTACATGTTTAGGATGTGTCACTGATGGTCAGTTACTTAAGTGGAGTTTAACAGGTTTGAATTTAGAGTTTTCCTTCTAGACTCTTTGCCTAACCAGGGTTTTTAAAAATAGTCTGTCCCTCTAGTTACCAATAGCTGGAGAGAAAATAGTTGGACGCATGCCTTTCCTGTGAGAATTAGTGCCATGAAAAATGCACACAACATTGTCCAGGATTTTAACTCGCTTCGCTGAGTCCATTTCCTACGATGATAACCATTACACCAAATGCCTACAATATATATATATATATATATATATATATATATATATATATATATATATATATATATAAGTAATTGGTAATTTGCTTGAAGCATTGTTAAGTATGTTATAAATAATAAAATTCGAAGGCAATACAATGCGTAAAAAAATTTTTTACGCATTGTATTGCCTTCGAATTTTATTATTTATATATATATATATATATATATATATATATATATATATATATATATATATATATATATAAGCTCCAGAATTGGAACCTCATCACTAGATGCAGCTTAACGACATACCCAGGACACTAATATCCTCATCCACCACACATATATGATAAACAGAGTTGGCCTAAAAGTTAATAGGGTTTGAACAGCCATATAGGTGCTAGGGCTTGACGGGACCAGCCGATTGGTCGGAGTGGACTCTCCGTCCACCGATTTAGCCCAAGTAAGGGCTAAAGTCGAGTGGTACCTGACATGAATGGTTCAGCCACCAGGATTCCGTCCTGGGGCATAATGGGTCGCTACCCACAGCCAGCAGGTGGCCTCAATATGGGAGAGGAGGTTCTTCCCCTCTGCAGAATTTCAGCCGGTGTATTCTACAGCCTAGACGACAATGTGGGTTCGAAGATATAAACCTTTGAAGACAACGTCAGTTTCAATCAGTTGTTCATCTTATTGTTAGCTTCAACTGCCATTAAATATCATGTTGTAAATTGAAATATGCGAAATGAAAAGTTTTTTAAAAAGTCTGAGAAAAAACAATAGGGACTGACAATTTTACAGAAAAATTTAACAACGTTGAATTATTATTTTCTTTGTTTTCTTTTTCTTTTATTGAAACAACCAAGCAACCTGCAGGCGACGCTGTCTCTTTCGGATAATTACTTATTTTGAGTGCTTTTTATTATGAATTAATTCTTCGTTGGATTTTAGTCTTGATTGACCGTCCTTCAATAACAATTAATCAAACTCTTCGACAAGCGACCAAAATCGCTTGTTTGCTTCTTTCTCGTTGTTTATTTGTTTCATTCCTTTTAGGCCTGATAATTACTCTAACAATTTTCTGTTGGTCCCCAATTTGCATTCTCAACAATATATATATATATATAGTTGGAATAGACACGGATATAGTTAGCATAGACACAGAGACAATGACGCTTGGTGGCTATCAATTTCCCCACCTAGACCAAGAGGCTACCAGATGGTGGCTTTACCTATATATTATACTGTGTGAGAGATAAGAAGAGTGATCTAGTTTGTAGGGTATTTGGGAAATAACGGTCTAGTTTATACTACGTGGTTATTTATGTGACTAAATTATAATATTTTTTGTGATTTGTTAATTTTTTTGCTATAGCTAATTAGTTATTTCCTAATGTTTATATATATATATATTTGGGAGAATATGTGCTTTTTAATTTTAGTCAGACCTAATTTCTGAAAGTTAATTCATTTATGTTTAATTAGGCGGGATTTAAACTACTTAAATGTGAGGCTAATAAACATAAATGAATTAACTTTCAAAAATTAGGTCTGACTAAAATTAAAAAGCACATATTCTCCCAAATATACTGTCGGCAATAGCTAAAAGTTGTTTACATATATATATATATATGAATTTGTTTTCATGTCAACATTTGAATATAGGTTCTGATCGTTAATTAAGAAATTCGCTTTATTCTAGGAATGTGATCATGGCTATTTTACGTCTGGTCAAAGATAAGTGTGCTTTGAGGTGTTGTTTCGGTTTGGTTTCTTTGTTCAAACTTCGTGGCTTATTAATACCAAAGCTATTCTTGTAGTCCTGGTACTTAAATTGTTACAGCACGACCGGTGTTTGAACTCGCGTACAAAGATGTCGCAATCCAGCACGTTAGCCATTACGCCACGAGAACAACCTCGATGTATTACTGTAAGCCGGTGCTACTTTTCTTATTTTCCAGGTTATATATATATATATATATACACTAAAATCACGTGACCAGTTGGGTCACCCATTAAGCTCTCGCTAGATAATTAGGATTAGGGAAAAGGGAGTTTGCAAAGTGAATTCATTTTATTAAAATACGATCAGAGAGTAAAAAAAAACGTTAAAATCATCTTGTAAGATTTCTAAGAAAGGGAACGTTTGACCTGATTTAAATTGAAATGGGTCATTGAATTTTATTAGGCTACGAGCTCGCCGCTGCTGTTGAATCTTAACATACAAATAAAGGGAGAAGTTAAATGTCTCTCTCACAATCACTCTCCCATCTCTCTCTTTACGCACACAAAGAAACTAACATATATAACGAGGAGGTAATCAAGATATACATAGAGAGGAGGAAAGTGATAGGCAGAATGTAAAGTGAGACACGGGTCGGTTTTTTACTTAATTGCTAATAATGACTAATTAGAACCAATTAAAATGGAATTTATTTCAAACATAACTCAACCCTAAAAGCAAGGAATATTTTAGTATGAATTTTGTGTCATTAAACTAAACAGGAAAATACTTTTAGGAGAGAAACATTGATTCTCTCAGCTTTAGTATAATGATGATAATAATGATATATATATATATATATATATATATATATATATATATTCCCCAAGGAAAGGTTCTTCCTTCCTCATGTGAGGAAAATTATAATTTTTAATCTATGGTTGTTTAACTCTGACTTAAAAGAATTTCTAGCTACAGATTTTATAATATTTCTTTCTTACATCCGATCTTCCTTTTTGAAAAGTTTTAAAGAATCGGATATTTTGAATACTGTTTCTGTTTACTTATTTTATTCAGTTTGATGTTAATTCATGTCAGTATTTCTAAAAGTTTCCTTGCTTGAGGCATATAAAAGCAACAAAACTTACCGTATCCAAATGTATACTTACACACACACACACACACACACACACACACACATATATATATATATATATATATATATATATATATATATATAATATATATATATATATGTGTATATATATGAGTATTTATACAATTCAGTTCATAGAATATACTACCTTAATGACGGGGCTTAGAATACAGAGACACATCCAAACAAGGATAACCTGGATATTATACTGGTACTTTCCCTGATGGTGAGGCCTCAGTTATGGAAATATGGCGAGTATATTGGTTGTTTTTATTTTACGGCATATCATCCCTTTTCAGATCATTTAATGTTGAATCGAGTAATTTTGATATCAGATTGTCTATAACAGCTGCTGTAACTTAAATGGTCACCCATCTAAGTACTGAACAGGCTCATTGTTACTTAACTTCAGTAATCTTCCGAGAACCGGTGCTTTCAACATGAATTGACTTTAAGCTAGGGAGTATGGAGTATCCCTTCGTTGCCATTACTCCCAAGTACACTCTGACCCAGAGTAGTAGTACCTGTTTGGGTCCTATCTATAGAGCAAATAGATATATTTGAAAATTATTAGTATTCGATAGTATCTTGCAAAATACTACGAAGAAAGAATTATTAATTAGAAAGTCCGAAAGTCTTGTCACTCCTAAATTTTATTATGTTTAGTTTTCATAATATAGTATATGTTATGTAATTATTTTACCTTTTAAAACATCCTTAAAATTTAAATTATTTTCTTGAATTTCAGGTTGAATTATGTAATTATTTCAGTTCTAATATGTGCAGTGGTGCACTCTATATAATGAACACGATCATATGGTAATCTGATCTCTGTTGCATTCATCAGCTCTAGATAATGTTTAGAGCACTTGCCAAGAGCTAAAACTGATAGACCAAAGGTAAAATGTTTGTGAGTGTGTGTGTGCGTCCAGGGAATCCGTGCTGTCGATACGCTTTGATGATGAAGTCATCATTATCATCATGTCGCGCACGGATATCCATAACAATCTCTCGCCAACCTTCCCTATCACTCATTGCCTCTGGGAGTTC
Source organism: Doryteuthis pealeii (assembly GCA_023376005.1). Classification (NCBI taxonomy): domain Eukaryota; kingdom Metazoa; phylum Mollusca; class Cephalopoda; order Myopsida; family Loliginidae; genus Doryteuthis; species Doryteuthis pealeii. The sequence goes on from CM042139.1 coordinate 128,934,010, forward strand.
TTCTGCGCAGCAACCTGCATCCTCACACAGTTGGTCAATGTAGGTCCTTGCTAGGCGGCCCACGTTAGCATGCCCATGTGTTGGTTCCGACAGGAGAACGTCGCTTATGAGCTCGTCCTTGCTTCTCCAGCAGTGTCCTGCATGTATACTCTGTCTTACTCGGATGGTTTGCGAGATGGCGGGTAGGTTGCCATACAGCTGCTTCCTTGTTGGGTGCTATTTCCACGACTTGTTCAAGACTGCACGCAGCATTATTGTGCAGCTCCCATCTAGTTTATTCTCAAGGCGCTTTGTTAGGGTCCAAGTGGTGCAGACATACAGCAGTACCGATATAACCACAGCCTGGAAGAATTATTGTTTTAGTTTGTCAGCGAGATCGGATTTCCATATGACTGATAATTTGTTTGTGGCCAACCATGATTTTCCTATTCGAGCATTAATATCGCTCTCTGTGGATGAGATATTACTACCTAAGTAAGTGAATTGTTCTACTGGCTTAAGAGGCTTACCGGCGAGAGTGGAGATGACTCCTTTCTTTTTGAAACTCATGAACTCAGTTTTATCGGAGTTCACATAGAGGCCGATATTCTTTGCTGTCTCCTCCAAGCTGTGTAGTAGTTACTCAGCCTGTTCCGGTGTATCTGCAAGAAGTGCGAGGTCATCAACATAGTCTGCATCTGTGACTGTTTCTGTGGGATATCGCCTGCTTCTTGCCTTTCTTAGTGAGAAACCTTTTTCTTTTATGGTATCTAATGATGTCCGGAATACGTAGTCTAGGCATATTATAAATATATATGGTGCTAATGTATCTCCTTGTAGGACCCCTGTGGCGATGTCAAAGAAGTCTGTGTTGCCTTTGTAGAGCATCATTATAGCGGCAACCATTTCTTTGGGGAGGCCATATGCTAGTAGTATTTGTTCCATTTTCCCTCTATGTATGGAAAGTACGATGTGTCAAATACACACATATATCTATCATATAAATGAATTAATGGAAAAAACAATTTGCTGAATGTTTGCTGTTTATATATACATTGTTGTCTTTTATAACACTACATTAATTACCGGTTGGATGGAGGAAGTCAGTTAATTAGAGTTTACTTCCGGGAAAGGTTTTGCTCCTGTTCACCTACTTAAATTCTCTCTTTCAAATTCTCTTTCTCCATCTGCAATGTATTGTTCTTTTTGCTCCCTCCCTTCCATCCCCGATCTCTGTCTGTCCGTCTCTCTCTCCCCCTCTACCCTCTCTCTTTCTCTCTCTCTTTCTCTCTCTCCCCCTCTCTCTCTCCCCTCTCTCTCATGGCCATTAATTAGGTCCATAAATATCCTGCCATGCGAATGTAAAATAAAACTGATTGTTACTCATCTATTTATTTATCACAATTTTTGGTTGGATCAGCTCCCATTCGATCAGAAAATCAATTTACTGGAACGAACGTTTTTAAACTCTTGGTATTAACAAAACACACATTAGATAACCTAGTGAGAATCGAACTTAATACTCACTGATAAATTATCTGACGACAATGAATCCTAAATTGTCTTTTCTCTCAGTAAATTGTGTTTTAATCCATACTTTTGTAGAAAATCATTCTACCATTCAGTAGACTTATTTCCATTTTATTGTCACTATGCAGTTGATATGGACAAAATTCCACTTGTTTTACCCCCCACCCCCCAATTGAAATTCAACAAAACTCGAAAAAGAATTAATGAAACTTAACGTAATTTTTGCCGTATTATGAAAGGGAAGGATAAAATATTACAAGTAAAAATTATGTTTTACAATCTTTAAAACGGCGGAATATTATAGATAAAAATCTGTATTCATAAAAATGGCGCATTTTGTCGTATTTCTTCTCTCTTGAAGATAAGTAATTTTCTCCATTGTTATAATTAAGAAATTCGTAGACTTCTTTTATATGTAAGTTTAGGCTCTGTTCTTAAAGGAAAAAATAAGCGGTAATTTTCAATATTCATTTTCTTTAATAAAACCTTAAAGAAAGGAGATATTGTCATACCAATATTTTGGCCAATCATATTGTCTAGTATATAGATATTAAAACATTTTCTTTTCTTTTCTTTTTTTTTTTTTTCAAGTTTACTGTACTTTAAAAAATAAAATGGTGCTAGTTGTGTGCCTTTCGTTGTATCTCTAATATATTATTTCCAAAGTCAGAATATTTTTATTAATATATTATCCATTAATTTATCTGGCCTAATTAGATAAAGACATGTTCTAATGAATAGATGAATTAATTATTCACATTAACCTTTATCCTGCCGAACATGCCAACAGTAATGCGATTAGTATTTCTAGCATAGGAAATGTTATTGAGACAAATTTGCTCCTGGAGATTTTTTAAAATTCTATCGCACCTTTTTTAAGTAATAAATTCTCAGGAACGAAGATTCTGCAATTTCTGTAATTATTTTGTTTTATCTCTGAACTTTCTACACCAAAGCTATTTTTTTCAATTTTTTAACGATTTAAACTTCAAGTTCTAAATTCTCAATATTAACAGATATTTAATTTGGAATGATAAAAGAATACTTTATTAAAACTTAATTAAAAATAAATTCATAATGAATTAGGGTTAAGAATAACAAAAGGAACATAGAATAGCATATTCAAGTGAAAATATTTCTAATTAATGAAATAAGATAGTAGATAATATTATATTTCGCTACCCCAATATATTTAATCTGCTCACACCCCGCCCCCCCCAAAAAAAAACCAACTACACCCGCAAACTTAAATAAAGTTGTTTCGATTACTGGACTATTTTTATTTCATAGTTTTTTTCTCCTTCCACAATTATTTTGCTGTTTTATTCTTTAATTCTTTTTCGCTCTTCTTCGGAGAAAATATTCAGTTCTTTTGACCGGACTGTTGATAAAAAATGACTGGCCTCCTTACTATTTTTTAAAAAATTTGCTTCATAATGAATTAAACAACATTTTTTTATTTTTATTTAGTTTTAGAATAATCGTTTGAACTTGAATTATTTAGAATATTGTCTCAACTTTTCAATGAATTCCCTTTTTCGAACTGCGTTCATGGTTTTTCATCAGTTTGGTTGGCTTCTTCGATTTAAGGCATTGTGGGTCATAAAATGCCAAAGCCATTCCTGTAGAAGAACCGTAGTTGAACTATTCAACCCATAGCTGGAGGAAAAAGGGGGTTCATACGTTCCCCAAGGTTATTATCCGAGAGTGAACTTAATAGCACGACTTGAATTCGAATTTACTTGCTGCGATGTCGCAGTTAGCATGTTGATCTCTAAGCTACGGTGACAACCGCACCCCCCCTTTTTTTAATTAGTAATGGAATCTTCCAGAATGGAACTTTCTCAAATACTTATGTCTTACTGAACTTTCAAAATTGTGGGTATAAATAGTCTGGATATCTCAGTTTTCGCTAAAGGGAAAGAGGAAGCCTTGCGAATTTAATCTGTTTGAACTTTCTACCAATATAAACCAGAATTCCGATACATTTTCCCTTTCATCCTGGATCTCATTGCCAAAGTAAATGACATTTACTTTATTTCTGTACATTCTCAGTTTTATTTTGTAGTTTTACGAAGCTGGAGACCATAAAGTCTATAGAATGTCGAGCCTTAAAGAAGCTATCTGTAATGAGGTTGCTTTTACTGCCGGAGGTGGATTTTCGAAAACAGGAAAAGGAGATACTTTCTCGGATCAGTTTGTAGGAAGTATGGTATCAGCTTTTCTATAAAAGACTGCGGCTACAAAATCAATAAAATACAAGGTTTTCATAATCTAATCATAAATATTTACAAAACAAAGAATATATTTCTATCTTTGTTCAAGATTATCTAGTGTGAGATATACTCAAATAAATGTGTCACTTCAAGTCACTGTCACTGTTTGTATGTATATATATATATATATATATATATTATATATATATATATATAATGAGTCAGACGAACCTACTAAAAGTTTCACTTAATGCTCTTCAGACTTTTAGTAGGTTCGTCTGACTCATTAGATTTATCTTTATTATTTGCACTACTTAGGTATTGAGCACTTTTTACTTATTAGCTTTAGTCTCCTGGCGGTTTTGTATGAATATATATATCTTATATATATATATATATATATATATATATATATATATAATTGTTTTTTCTTTTGGCCAAAATATTGTACCAATAGATTATTTTTTGGTTGGTACGATTATCTTGGTCTCTTCTTTTTTCCAAAATTTTTTTTCTACCCGGTTGATGTTTGGTAGTATATTTTTACAATCAAACTATTTGCTGTTTTTTTCTCACCGCGAGGATTTACCAATAAGTTTGGTATATATATATATATATATATATATATATAACAGTTAATTGCCAATCCACGAAGCAAACAAATATATTTACTTATGGATTAATTAAAATCGATTTAAAAAGTGCTCAATAAAAAGAGCTAAATATGTTTTAAAACCGAATGGGTTAAAATCCTCCGACTATAGTTTCACGTACTAGTGAATCTTCAGGGAGTTCACCCTGAAGATTTGCTACTGCGTGAAACTATTGTCGGAGGATTTTAACCCATTCGGTTTTAAAACATATATATGTGTGTTTATATATATATAATATATATATATATATATATATATATATATATATAATATATAAAGGATTTCTCGTCGGAGATTTCAGTAAGTTTCTATTACGGGATAGCATTATTTTCGTGCCCCATGTGCCCATATTTGCTGTTACATAGTTTAGCAGCTCTTCATGTAATGGTTATCGTCGAAGTACATGGACATGGTGACACGAGTTCAAATCCCGGACAAGGCTGGTATCATTTCCCAGAGCACTAATACCCTTGGGAAAGTTATGAATCCAAATACTCTCCCTCCAACTATTGGGAAATAGTAGGACAAACTGGACTCTTTAACTTTGATATGGCAACCGGTCTAGATGAAGGAAAACTGTACATTCAAATATGTTAAACTTCGCTTAAAATTGACCTTGTTTCACCTCCTATTCGTGTCGAGAGGTTGGTAAATATATAAGATAAGCCTAAAAATACGAAGGACTCCTCGTTTCAGTAAGCTTCTATTACAGGATATCACTATTGTAGTGTGCCCCATGCTTATTTGCTGTTCCATAGTTTTAGAATTGTCCCAGAATAAACCAAGAATATATACATCTTTTATACGGTTTCTTTTATTTTCTTCTTTTTTTTTTTTTTTTTTGTTCAAAAAGAATGAATATGCAAAAAGATGCGCTTTCTGGATATTTTCTCGGGAGACATTTTTGTCTATGTCCTGCATTTAATTTAATAAGAAAACAGCTGTCACTTTCAGGCAGAATATTCTTCGAATAATCGACACACGGACGCACAAACATACTGACGCTTCAGGAGATTGAGGCTAGCAGGATACAATTATACTTTTGTAAGTACACGTACAATTGCATATTGAATTATGAAACTGTTTATATATATATGTGTGTGTGTGTTTATGTGTGTGTATTTATGTATGTGTGTATATATATATACATATATGTGTGTATATGTATGTATGTATGTATGTACATATATATGTGTGTGTGTGTGTGTGTGTGTGTGTGTGTGTAAGTTGAAAAATGGGAATGAATCCGACAATATTTTGAAAGGATAAATAAAGGAAAGAAAATGTTGAATGGATAAAATTAATTTAATGAATTACGAACACGTGTTTCGGCCAGAAGTTTGTTCATGTACACATTAAAAACTGTCCGTAGGTGTGATCGAATAAAACAAATCGACATGTAAACGTTGATGAACTTTATTAGGTTATGCTATGCCTCGCCAGTTTTGGGCTTGGGCCATAATGATACGTTTATCATGAAACTAATTAAAGGAGCTGGCTTTCGGACGGATTTTATGGGAGCGTTAGAGTTTTTAAAAGTTTGGTGTTTTTTAATACATTTCATTCAGGGGTGGAGGTAAAAGTTTAAATACCGGACGAAGAGGTCCCCTTAAGGAAAAATTGTGATATTGTAAAAAGTACCTGGTACGATTAAAGGGGTGGGTCATTCCTAAAATGAGGGAACCAAGTGAGTACCCGGTACTATTAGTATTTTTGTAATTTAACCATTGTATTTATTTTACGCTATAATGAAATAAATAAAATTATTCTAATCAGTTATTGTTCTAATAAATCCATTGCAATTTATTAGATTTCCCTATGTCACAGTTGAATGATCTGTTTATCTTTATTAAATTATAAAATGATTTGTTAAGTTAAAAGTTAAAGTTCATAGAAAAAAATGACCAAAAAAATCAAAATAATTTATTATAGATTATATTTTTTTATCTAGAAATATACAGGAATCATTTATATTATATCTACAACTAGATAATAAATGTTAAGCTTAAGTAGTAGATACCAGGTAATCTTTATACTATTTCAATTTTTTCCTTAAGCCCCCGCCCACCTTATACATGTCCGCTACCTAAACTTTCATCTCTTCTGTTTCATTCGATAATTAACATTTTAGTCACAGTTTCAAATTAATAAAGTACTTTGCTATTTTAATGACTAAAGAGTGCTCAGTACTAGTAGTTCATAATTTGCAGGAGGCTGGAATGAGCTAAAAGATAACCCTAAAACAAAACAAAAAAGATAACTAAAAATCATTTCATTGACATTTACATCAAAGATTTATCGACTCAGTGTAATAACAATAATTGATTATTTGCAGAAATGCAGTAATAAATCTACAAGATAAAGATTATGTTATCAATGGTGTTTCGAGAGTTAGAAACAATGTAGTTATAGGTTACTGTACCTACATTAGCTTATCAAAACTTTCAAGGCGGTGAGCATCTAAAAGCGTCCTTTGGGCGACAAATCATCCTGTACAGGCCATGTTTACATTGTTGATATAACAGCTGAAACTTTTCAATAGTGCTTTTATTATTGATAACCATAACCAAATACTTTTATGTTTCGTCCACTTTGGAACCGAAAGTTTCCTGGTTCGATAGCGACCCTCGCCAACTCAGCGCATGGGTAACATAGTTTTTTTTTATCTGTGTGGTAAAGTGGGGAGCTGATGGTAGGCATGGCACTCCACCTAAGATGAAAAACAATCTCCCTGGTTTAGCGCCAATGAAAACGGGATATATTCCCTCGCAATATGCTACTCCGACTACTTTACTTTTCATTTACATACTGCGTACCAAAATCTGGTAAGACCAACTCCATGGTTGGGATTAGAGTGCCGTAACTGTTCATTTTTGTCAGTCATAATTTTTTGCCTTTGTGAAGAGAAACAAAACGAGACAAGTCTAGTCCCGAGTATTCAAATCCCAGGGCATTGTACCAAAAAGAAAGGCCTGAAGTCTTCGTAACACGAGTTACCGGGGAGTTAGCAATTTTACCCTTATTCATCCGTACGTGAATAGACCCAAATGTTAAACTGATTATATGTCGCCTATTAAGCACCCCCGTGGGAGAAGTTAAATATCGAAGGCTGGTAAAAACAAATTTATGGAGTAAAATTACAAAATTCGTTAAGGAATCATGAATATTTTCCATGTCTGATTGATTGATTGTTGTTCTTTTTTTATGGCATATCAACCCTTGTGGAACACTCAATGCCCAAACTTTTAAAAAAATGTTGTTATATTTTTTGTTCTATTTAGTTTTCTGTTTTTGTTCTTTGGTGTTTCTATATATGATTTGTAAGCGAATATGTTGTAGGTAAACACTTTGGTTTGTTTTCAATTTATAAACTGGTAGAAATAATTTCCATTAAATTTATGTGTATTAATATATTGGTAGAAATAATTATAATATTAGATCGTTCATTCATTTCATGTGTATTTCTACATTCTTATTTACCTCATGTGCATAAACAAAATGGTAAAAATTAATTTTCATTAACTTGCACACATATATATATATATATATATATATATATATATATATATATATATATATATATATAATCCTCCGCATGAGCAGGGTGTGACACAAGGTAAATTCCTTCGGCGGATTCTAACAGGTATGAATTCAGAGTTGTCCTTCTTCTAACCAAGATCAAAGAGCTCAGTCTTCCCTATTATTTACCAATAGCTAGAGGGAAAATAGTAGGATTCATACCTTTCCCAAGGGTTTTAGGCAAACTAGTACACTACGCACCTTCATATATATGGATATATACAAATACATATATGTGACCCATAGATGTCACTTTAAGGATATAACGTGATATATCTAATTGTTATTATTGAGAAATTTACAAAAGAAATTATATTTAAGTTTAGACTCTACTTCTAAATAAAGGAAATA
>CM042139.1:128949817-128997317 GCA_023376005.1 Doryteuthis pealeii
AAATGATGCCTGAAAACAGTCAGAAATCTTGACGATCTGTTAAAATAATTGCCACGTCTACTCGCATAAAATATTCTTGAATTCGTTGTAAAGCATCTCTTACTTGGAAATGGCCGTAAATTTATTACTCATGCCTCTGTATACAACAAAAAAAAGAGATATTTCATACCCTGCTCTTTTCTGCGTCGTTATGTTTTTCTCTGTCCTTGTGACCAGGAAAAACGTACTGGTACATAACTTGTTTAACCTCGGTGAGATTAGTACAATATAAACCGGATGAGAAGTTATTGACTTATTGCCAAATTGTTACTTAGATGCAAGATCTTTCCGAAAAAAAAGAGTGAAGAAAACTAGTGTTTGAGAATAAATCTCATTTTTATGGTTTCTTTTGTTAATTCTCTTACAGCGGACACGAACTTGTTTTTGTCCAAGAAACAAACGTCCTTCCTTTTTGTTCTCAAAGACTGGTTCACTGACAATCTGAATCAATCATTCCAGGCTTATTAATCCCGTTGCAGAATTCGAAAACAAAAGTCGGAAATTGTCAAAATTACGATATGTCTTGGATTGAGAGCGCGGGATTTGGACAAGTCAAGAACTGGTATATTTAGATATGAAAAACAACATTTTTATCAGAAAATTACTTACTAAAAACAAATGTTCCTTTTACTAAAAGAAAAAAACATTGGATCGATTGATTGATTCTAATGGCATTTCAACACGTATAAGGTTATTTTATGGTCAGAATTTATTGTACGTTTATATTTACATTTTCTATGGATCATTTATCTAAATGTTTTGGATGAAGCTTGATAATTTGTATTATTTAGATTTTTCGGACTGTTGTTCTCATCTTTATTGTTGCATACACAACCTTTCGACTGCCGTGTCATCCGGTTATGGTTAAAGGAATGAGAACAATCTTTGGTTAATTATTAGGGCAGATTGGACTCTTTAACCCTGGTTAGGCTATGAGTCTAGATGGAAAACTCAAACTCCGCTTCAGAAATTGACTTGTGTCAGATACTTCTTGTGTTGAGGTTTTGGTAAACATATGTATATCTATATATTACTAATTACAAGGTTTTAAAGTTGTATCTATACTTTTCAGCCAAGAGTCCAGGAGTATGGCATGGGGTCTTCATGGTTGTAAAGGTTAAATACCAAAAGTTATACGGGAAATAGCGAATCATTGAATCAAAGGCAATCAAATAAGATTAGAAAAGCAAACATCTAAATGTATCGTACCTTATCTTTTAAAAAAGGTATTTTGTAATATAAATTGCCGCATCACATTTCAACATAGAATCTGTTTTTATACTTTTAATATTCTACTAAAAAGTCCTAAAAAACAAATATGTAAAAAAAAAAAAAAAGTAATAACTTTTAATAAGATACACATAAGCTGTAAATTTACGACCAGATGTATATAAAAAAATAGAAAGTGTAATCTTTCAGTTCTAAGACAAGGGGAAATTTTTAAAAATACCAATTACGACAAATCGAAGTCAGACGCCCTATCCAGTAGGCCACGCGGCTTGTTACTTAAACAATGAGAAATTAGATTAAACGAAAATATTCTCTTAGGAAAGTAGAAAGTCTCAATTAAACTCTTTGCCTACTTTAAACCAATCGCAGCGGCTATCCTACTACTGCGATCCTACCATATTCTACTGACTGCGGCTGTCGCACGTGTTGATATAAACAGAAGAAGGACTCAAGTTACAATAATAATAGGACTTCTTTTGAATAGAATGAGTTCTGAGAATGAATAGATAGTGAACTTTGAAATATCCCACCATGCAGGTAAAAAATACCAATAAAATTTGGTACAGCCCTGGGGAAAATTTGGTGGGCAAAGAGTTAAAGGAAAGTCTCTTAGCTATTAATTCTGAGGCGCAATATTTTTTCATTATTCATATATGACGACTAATTTTCTTCATCTATTTACGGTTGCTTTTCAACACATAATTTGTAGGTCAACTCTGTAATTAAGCGGCGAAGACCTAAAGTCACGTTATGATGATGAGCAAGCTTCCCAATTTTACTCAAATAATTTCTGCTAACCGGTATCACTAACACTATGTCGTATCATACAAATAGATGTGTGTGAGCAAAAATATAATTTATAGAAATAAATATACCCTTTCTTACGATGATAACCGTAACGCTAGACGCGCCAAAATTGAAGTATCAATATCACCACGGAACCCAGCAGGTTCACGAGTCATCTTATTTTTTGTTTGTATGCATTTATTTTAATTTTATTTATATCTTTTTTGATCAAGGAGATTGTTATTTTTGTTTTCTTTTATAAATGTTACATCTTACTCTAAAATCAAGGGTAATTAATGAAGAGGCAAGTTTATTTTTGTATAAACCGTTGCATTATGAATGTTACAGAAACCCCATCGTGATAATATCAAACCATTATCAATCATAATCGAAATAAAATAGAGAGAGAAAAAAACAATAAATTTACGTTGATAATTTAGAAAAGACATAAGATTACGATAATGACCTTCTTGTTTCTCAGCGCGTTTCGCTAATAAATCTTTCTTTTATTTTTACTTCCCTTGAGAAAAGACCAATGAAAGAAAATGGCAGCGATTACTTCCTATTATGGCTGCTAGTTTGAACCGAATTGCTAGTGATCAAAGAGCGATGGAACAAGTTAGGAATTTGAAATAGAACCCAGGACAGAACAAAGCATTAAGAATTACTCCAGACATGCTGATTGATGAAGAATTATTTGCTCCAATCTCGCCCGGGGTGTTCACTGACCCTTGTCCATTAGTTTTTGTCTGGCGAGACGATAGAATGCTGCTAATACAGTAATTGGGTCTTATTTTTCTTTTGTACACGTAAAAAACACAAAAAAAAAACGAAGCTATCTTTAGATAATGCTCCCAGGAAAACTGCCCTTTTTATGCGGTCCTTAACAGACCGGCATAACATCATTAGCTGGTAACAAGAACTCGATACGATGTTGATATATTTTTTTTTAAAAAGAAAAGAAAATCTGCTATTTCTTTTGAATCAATGTAAAATTATTTTTTCTGGATAACAAAAACTAACGACGAACAAAGAAAGCATCAATAATCAAGACAAATTATAATGAGCGTTTATTAAATGTCTGGATACTTCAATCTCACATATCTAATTCATACAAAAAATAAGCTAAACTGTTATGAAGTAAAAGATTTTTATAACCCTTAAACTGTATTTATGTGAGTGTGGAATGCTAATTAGAATCCCTAGCTTCTTCTTAAATTGAAGTATATATTTACTCAATTCCTCCACCAAGGGCAGGAGGAAGCACGAGGTCAATTTTAAGCCGAGTAACACTGCTTTGATTTCGCTCTCCTTAACTGGTTTTATAACCAAGGCTAAAGAACCCAGTCAAACTTTTTCCTCGAGGAAATAGCGCAAAGTTACACATAAACATCCTTCTCCAGGATTTGAATTCTGGTTGCCGATACCATTTCCTTCGACAATAAAAAGTAAATTCGACGGGGCGGCCTAATGTCGGTATCAGCCAGTCAGCGAGGGAGTCTATCCTCTTTTCAATAACGCTAGACCAAGGAGATTTTTTTAGCATCTGAGGTGGAGCGCCACACCTACCACCAGCTCCTTACTTTACCGCACAGATCGCTGTGCTACTCATACGCTGAGTTGGCGAGGACCGGTATCGAACTAGGAACCTTGTGGTTTCTAGCCGAACGCTCTACCGATTGAGCTACGCGCGTCCTTTAATTATACCTTCCCGATATTTATTTAATTTTAACCCATGTAAGGTGCAGGATATGATACAAGGTCAATTTTTAAGCGCACTAAAGCTGTCTGGAATTCAGAGTTTTTCTTCTCTTAGACTGGTTGCCACACAAAAACGAAAGAAGCCCATCTAGCCTAGTAGGGTAGCCGATATTATTTCTTTCACCAATAACCGTTGGCTAAGCGTGACCGTTGACTCTAATTTTATTTTTAACACACATAAGGGACAGGATGTGGCACAAGGTCAATTTTTAAGAGCACTAAAGCTGCTATGAATTTAGAGTTTTCCCTTTTCCAGACTGATTGTTAAACCAGGTTTTAAAAAAGGCAGTCTATCCTGCTATTTAGCGATAATTGTGAGGAGAGAACAGGTGAATGCACGTCCAGGATTTAAACTTTGGTCACCGATTCTTTTTGCTACAACGACAAACCGTTAAGATAAACGTGTGTGTGTTTATGCCAGTCATCATGTCCACGATGGTGATCTGTAACGAGTGATATTATGGAACTGCTGGTGGGTTTAATTTTTCTATAATACCCCGATGGCTAACGATCAAATCACGTTGAAAGCACCGGTTCCCGCTAGATCATCAAAATTAAGCAGCAATAAATATATTCAATACTTATAGGGATGACCATTTAAGTTGTTTATTGAATTTTACAACATTTCAACCTTTGGGTTATTTTATGCTGAAGACAATTTTCATTATTGTTGGGTATTCAAACATTTTTTAAACTCATTTTTTAAACACAGTTTTAAGCTTATTATTGATATATTTAACCCATAGATAGAATTTTGATAGGTATTACTGCTTCAGGTCAGAGTAGACATGAGAGTAATGGTAATGAAGGAGTAACCCATACTCCCCCGAGTTCCAAAATTGGACACTCACCAGTAGATGCTGTTTAACGTCATATCCAAGATATGACCATTTCAACAACACCATCTACTGTAAGAAACAGAATAACAAAATGACTTGATTCGACATTAAATGACCCGAAAAGGGCTGATATGCCGTAAAACAAAAATAACAATATCCCGTACGTAGCAGTCCATATTAAGTAAATTATCTGAGCGAAGAAGTTTCATGCTGAAATGACATGGTCGTGAAAAGAGTGGGCCAGTCAATCCTGATCACTGAGACCATATGAGAGAGATCACAATCCTGCTGATATTCATATGGCCTCTGCTGAAATACCCCTTGATTCAGAGCCTATCAATCATATCCTGCATATTAACGTAGACGGTGGCACTGACCTCGAGGCTATTAGATTGATGATGCCCTAGACCTGCTGAATGACCACAGCGGTTAGGACGGTGTCAAACTGCTTAAAATGTTTCTTTCTCTTAGCCCAGAATGGCATGTTCCAGGCATGGGGTCTTCCTTTCGTTTCTGACCTTGAACACAAATGGCCTGGCATCTATCAAGAAGCTGATTTTATTTCAGGGTGTTGGGGTTGTGTGTCAGTGCTACGACTATGACTTACTCGTTCATTTTCTGTCAAATAGGAAGTTTTTATCGATATGTCTGTTAAAGAAATGTGAATGTTAAAAGTTAACAATATATATATATATATATATATATATATTAAGTTACGGTACCGAAGACATAAAATCAACGGCACAGTTTCTTGCCTATGCATCTAGTGGTGAGTTTCCAATTTTGGAACTCTTGGTAGTGTGGAATACCTCTTCATTGCCACTACTCACAGGTCCACTTGGACCCGTAGTTGTAGTACCTGTTAGGGTCTCATCTATGGGTTAAATAGCTAAAAAGTGAGTTTTAAAAATGTGTTAAAAAAAACAAGAATGAATAAAACAAATATCTCCGGCATAAAGTAACCCAAGTATTTGACTTGCCGTAAAATCCAACCAACCAAACTTCAATAGGGAATGTTGATTTGATACACGAGCAAGTTGAGTTAGGAGTGGAACGAATTAAACTCGTAAGTCAAGGTACCACTAAACATGCAAATTGTCTATTATCAAACCTGGACAAAATGACAACCCTTCTTTGTGTTTCTTATATTTTTTTAGTTATCTATTTATGAGCATAGTGTTTTCATTAATATTAAACGGTTGATTTGGTTGGCATTCTTGTGCTGGTAATAACTGTTATTGTCCGATGACAAAGCGAAGGAAGTGTAATTATGCAATGCTACCAGGATAATAATTATTGTTGAATGATGCGCAAATGCTCGTTTATTCTGACTTCATCTTTTTGACTGTTTTCCCACTGATAACCTCTCCCTACTGATAACCAAATAATTCGAACAGGAAACCGACTGTCGACTAACATTTCTGCTTGGTCTCCAGAAAAGAATAAAAACAAGACCAAAATAAAAAAAAAAGAAAGAAATTATCATTCACTTTGTTTTCCTTCTTGATATGGAGACAGTGTGATTAAATGAAAAAAGCGAACAGCAAAGCGAGAAAGGAAATGTTGCTGTCGAGAACTTGACGAAAACGATATGAGATATTTTAAAATACAATAAGGAACTTGAGTTAAATTGATGACCAAGTTAATAACGGTTAATTAAAATTCAAAAGTTGAGAATTTTATATAGTTTTTTTTTTTATATGATACTTCTTAAATAACAGTTCCCATCGTGGTGTAAGGGTTAGCAAACTAGTCTCGCAGATTTATTATTACTTAATATCAAGTTCGATCCCCGCTAAATCTACCATACTTACGATCTGGCGTTACATCCTGTCCGAGGCGTACAGGCAGGCTATTAAAAGGGGCGTCCCATCGTTGAGTAATGATTAGCAAACTAATCTCGCGGATAAATTTCTACTTAATAGCGAGTTCTATCATCACTCAATGCCCCATACTTGCCAGCTTGGGTCACATTGTACACGTGGCGAACGGTTTAGGTAAAAATAAGGGCATACCATCGTAGTGTTATTGTTAGCAAGCTAGTCTCACAAACCAATTACTATTTATTAGCGAGTTCGATCCTAGCTGGATACCTCATAATTACGACCTTATGTCACATCCTACGTATTACACAACGGGTTTGGTAAATAAATACCTTGGATATTTGTCACAAACATTCTTCGCTGGGAACAAATAAAAATTGTATTATCTATTATACATTAGATCTACCATTCTTTCTATCAGTCTATCTTTATATATTCCTCAATCCAACACGCGAAGCGTCAACCCTGCACAGAAGTAATGTAAGTAAAACTAAATTGCTAACCATTACTCTAGGATTTATTACCTTTTGGAATAGACCTTCCAATTAACTTTAAAAGTAAACACACATATATATATATATATATATATATATATATATATATATATATATATATATAGTAAACAGTGCTCAATAACGTGGTTAGACCATTTAGATATAAGGGTGGCGTGGACATCGAATCAACGGCACGTGTTTAATGACAGTTTCTCACCTATGTGATTGTTCAAACCAAGTGGTTCAAACAACTGCATAGGCGAAAAATTTATATATATATATTACCCGTGTTGTTATGGTTGTCGTCGTAGGAAATGGATACGGCAACCCAAGTTCAAATCCAGGGCAAGGCTGTTTGCATTTCCTATAGCGGTAAAACACTTAAGAAAGGTATAAATGAAAGAATCCCTCTAGCTATGGGTTAATGGTAGGACAGACTGGGATTTTTTAAAACTTGGGCATGGCAAACGGTCTAGGAGAAAGAAAACAGACGTAGCTCCATGTGACCTGTTTTTCTAAGTTGAAAATTCATCTGAAGAATAATATTTGCGGCTGTGGATGACATCAATAAAAATAAGACGGTGCAGTTTTGCCTCATATCAAAAAAGATGATTCAATCAATGGGAAACTCACAGGAATGTATCTGGTGAATTCGTAGTGGACTATTTTGATGAAAATTAATGTTTCATTCCGTGTTCATTGATCTTTTAGTAAATAAAGCATCAGTCTCGATACCTTTTGAACACGCATTGTTATCCTCCTTTCGTTAGTTTCACTACTTTTGAGAAATATATTGTGCGAATTATTCTCTCTCTCTATCTCTCTATCTATCTATCTCTCTATCTATCTATCTATCTATCTCTCTTTTTCCTCGTTTTTGCTTAAATTTCTTTATTAACGCGATTTGCAGACACTTTGTTCAACTCTGAAATCACCTGCCAGGTCTCTCTCCTCCTCCTCTCCCCTTCCTTCTTACCCTATTGCTATCTCTCTCTTTCCCTCTACCCCTTTCTCTCTATACCCCTTCTCTATATATACCTAAATAGATACCCTCCATATATATATATCCACATACATATTATATATAAATATATATCCGTATACGCACACACACACACACACACACACACACACACACATATATATATATATATATATATATATATATATAAAGAATAAGCTTTCTGCTTCCAATTGACAAACTGATACAAGGCCTGAGAACAGAACATTTTAACTGATTTTCCTGATTCATTTTTCAACTTTTAATTAAAATATTCATAAGATTTTCGCAGTACCATTTAAAGCTATTTATTGTATACAAAGGCAAAAGTAGTGAAACTAACAAAAGAACGATTACTTCAATTTATCTATAGATTCACGAACAGGACGAGTTCCAGGTGTTATAGAATTTATAGAATCATCAAAGTGGCCTACATAGCTTGAGCTGCGATATTATTTTAAGCTATGCATTAATGGGTTTCTATTCGCTTTTTTCAGCCAAATTGAATGAAGGCGAATTAGCAGTTAAATCTAGTCTTAGATAAAATGGCTTACTCTCCAGAAAAAAATATGGGACAAGCTTAATTTGCATATTGTTCTTTGTTTTTGTTGTTTGTTATTTTTTTGTTTCTGTTCTTCTTTTTCTGATAAATATAGATGAAATATGCAAGATTGCTAAATATCAGTGATAGAGCATATGTAGATCTATATTAAGATAGCCTAGATACAACGTCTGCAAGCGCAGTTGACTCTGTTTACGTTATCCTAATCTATATATACATCCTTATTCAAATAAATTGAAACTAAACGAATAATTCAATTATTATTATTATATCCGCTATCTCTCTGTAAGTCTTGTCAGTGTGTTCGTGCAGTGTTAGAATTTTTGTACGCTTCCTTGGAGTAACGTCCATCGCAGACAATGGCCATAGAACAACTAATCAATCTACGGATCTATGCATTCTAGTAAAGAATACAGATTGTTTTTTTTTTGTTTTTTGTTTGTTTGTTGTTTTGGGGGGGGGTCTTTGGGGGGGTTATATTCTTTAAAAACCTGAGCTGTTTGGGAAACCAGTCTAATAAGTTGGATTGTTTACAGTTTTCCGCGTCAGTGTTGTTCCATTCATATCTAACTCTTTACAATAATTTTCCCAAATTTGTTAAGCCTTAATATACGCCTATATATTCTCTATGGGCTTAAGATGTGGCCGCAGATATGGTCCAATCATCACGAACAATGACGGCCTCTAAAACCATAATTGGGTTGTGCTCGCCTGAGTGCTAGAGCATCGTCTTATGTGAGAATGACCTCGTACCTTTTATCTCCGCCATACAAGTTGTCTAGGATTAAAAGCACACCTTTTTGAAATATACTTTGCTACTTCTATGAATTAATGGATGTCTCGCATTGTACACTTTCTTATCATAATTCCTCATCCTCCTTACATGATAAATAGGCATTCGAGGCTGAATCGTTCATTTGACCTTCATATAAAATATTCTGAAGCATCGGTAGACAGCTCAAAGCGTGATCTCTCACTCCAGATAACACAGTCAGACTACAGAGTATTACGGTGGTCATAAAGTATCAAAAATTAAGTCGATATGTTACTTTCGTGATAAACAACAACGGAATCTTTAACACCGCATCAATGTAAAAAACCCAGCTTCCTTCTTCTGTTTCTTTTTCCTGTTGTTCTATTTCTCCATCTCTGTTTCCTCGTTTACACTCTCTAGTTCTTTTTTCTTCTTTTTCTCTCTATTCTTCTTCTCTCATGTTCCCTTCTTCTTTTTCTTCTTTTTCTTTTTCTACTTCCATTATTATTATTATCATTATTATTATTATCATTATTATTATTATTATTGTAAAATGATTCGTTCTTGTTTTTTTTCACCATATTTTACGTCATTTCTTGTCGTGCTTCCACACATTATCAATAATGCCTTAGTTCTAAAGAATCTTACTCTCTGTGAAGAAAAAAATATTCCTGTTATATCATGATCCCTTTCTCGTTGAGATATACATGATATTTCAGAAAAATTGATATGATTTCATAATCTAATAACTTGTCCAATTATTGTTCAAATGATATAAAATTTTAACAGCATGTGTAGAAACAACTCAAATTTCTGTTTAATGTTTAAAACTCTTTTATATTCAAGTGAATGGCATTTTTATACCCAGAAACAAAAAATACAAAACATTAAGCAAAATTTCCTGAATTGTTTCGACACTTGCTATTAAAATTTGAGACCTTTCGAACAAGAATTGGTTAAGTTATTAGATTACGAAAGGAGATCATTTTTCTTAAACACACAGGGGCTTATTAGAAATAAGTTTTGAACTACTTTCTTTTATTCTTGAATTATGTCCCAATCTCGATGAATAATAAAAAAAATCAAGTCGCTTGTAACAATCCATTCATTTCAGTTAGGTCACGCAAAGATCTAGTTTGGCTTGATTTCATTTTTAATGGCATATCAACCGCTGTGGGTTATTTAATGCCAAAGCCATCCTTGTATCTATTACCGAACACCTCCGCTTTAGCAGGGTGTGACACAAGGTCAATTTTTAAATGGAGATTTGAATTCAGAGTTTTCTTCTCCTACATCGGTTGTATTACCAAGAGCCCAATCTGCCTTATTATTCACCTATAACTGGAGTTGTATTCATACCTTTCCCAAGGGTATTATCACTATGGGAAATGCACACAGCCTCATCTAAGAGTTGTACTCGTGTCCTACTATCACTACACCACAGGCATTTCCATACAAAAACCACTCTTGTAGAAGAACAATAGTAGAACTATTTAACCCATAGCTTGGTGATGAGGGGATTCATACCTTTCCAAAGGGTAGTCCGAAGGTGAACATGATAGCTCGACTGTAGTTTGAACTCACTACGATATCGCTGTCCAACACGTTAGCCATTACACCACTGGGACTTCTCCGAGTAAGAACCATTTAAAGGAGGAACATGTGCCAGAATTCGTAGTCTTGTAATTACGTGGACTCTTAGCAATTTTAATAGCACTTAACATTTGTTGGTAAGCCTCAGAGCATATATTGGAAGCTTAGGATGCAACGCCAATGATAACAGAGAATTTTCACAAGAAGAAGGGGGGGGGGTAATGTGGTCAGAAAAATGATATTAGAATCTTTTCGTTTTATGGTTTAATCATGAGTGATGAATGAGTGAGGTCATCTCAGGTGAGGGAAGAAAATGAGTTCTGAAGGGATGAAAAATTCTTTTCATCTTCTCGGCTGATCTACAGTTGAGTGGTAGAAATAGGCAATAAATAAAAAATAAAAAAATAAAAAATAAACACGTATAAAACTATAAAGAGTAAATTAAAAATAAGGGAGAAATAAGGAAAAACCAACAAGCTATATCATAAAAAAGACATTACAGAAAGAAAGTAAGAAAGAAAGAAATCCATAATGGAAAGAAAAAATTAAAATGTAAGAGAAAGAAATAAAAGTAAATAAATTTCAAAAGTGTGAAAGAAAGAAATAAACTTATAAAAAAAATATAAATCCAAAAATGTGAAAGAAAGAATGAAAGAAAGAAAGAAAGCAGTAGACAAATAAACTATAAAGAAAAAGTAAATGAAAAAAAATATGAGAGAAAGAAATAAAGAAAGAATAAAAGAATCAAACAAATAAACTCATGAAAAAAAAATAAATTAAAAAGTGAGAAAGAAAGAAATAATGGATGAAAAAAAAGTATATTAAAATAGAAAAATTGAATTAAGATGTACAAGAAAAAAGAATGAATGAAAAATGAAAGGACACATAAAGAAAACAGAAATTTTAAAATTTAAAAGAAAGAAATAACGAATGAAAGAAAGAAAGAATGTGAGAAAGAAACAAATAAAGGAATAAAGAAAAATAAATGAATATGAAAGAAGAAAAGCAAGGATAACTACTTAATTCTTTTTTTAAGTAGAAAATTAAAAAGAGAAATAAAAAAAATAAAAATAGAAGAAACATGGAAAGCATAAGAACTGTAATCAGTAAAAAAGAAATTGTCGGAAAAATACAAAAACAATCTGAAAAAAGTAAGTAAAATGAGAAAAAGTTATAAAAAAACAGGAAGAGCACCCCATTATCGTTAGTTGTCAAGTTGAGATACGGGACCGCCTTTAGGAGAGAGCGAAAAAAAACTTGATAAGTCTATTAAGATTAAACTTAAAATCTAGCATGAAATACCCGCCATTTATCTCCTCGCAAAAGGATTGTCCATATGCCCTCTCACATACGGGAATCTACAGTGAGTACCTGTCTTGCGGCGATGGTCATCGCTTTAAACCGTAATTCATCCGTCAAAGCAAAAAATGATAATATTATATGTAGTGTATGTGGCGATATAAATGAATAGTTAATCACGTAATAAGCGAATATAGCAAATTGGTACAAACGGAATACAAAACTAGGCACGACTGGGTGGGAAAGATGAACCACTGGGATTGCTGCAAAAGATTAAAATCTAGCCATGCTAACAAATGGTACACGCACAAACCAGAATCTGCCGATAATAATAATAATATAATAATAATAATAATAATAATAATAATAATAATAATTGGACTTTATCGGAGAACTGAAAAATATCTACGATGTGGTTGAAGCTGATACCAATTATAGTTGGTGCCCTTGGAATGGTTCCCAAGGGTTCGGGAAAAAAAATTTCAGGGATTAAAAATTAGAGGAAGAATCAAGTTCATCCAGACAACAGCCTTGTTAAGATCAGCTTGAATACTCATGATCTCATATTCATGGAGATCTGGGGAGACTTTCTGTCACTTAGACTCTCATGAAAGACTTCCAGCTAAATAAAGATACAAACGGTTCATGTAATCCTATTCAGAAGATCAGACCAAGTGTTAATTAACAAGAAACAAAGAACTTGTCATATAGTGGTTTTGCCACCCCTGTGGATCCCAAAGTAAAAAAAAAAAAATGTAAATTAAAAAAAAAAAACATGAAAGAAAGCGCAAAGATAGAAAAATACTTTTGACCCAGTCAGATAACTAATATAAATCTGTGGAACGGTCCCCAAAGGCTTGGAGAAAAGACTGGACGAATTGAAAATATCGATACCATCCAGACCACAGTATTGTTAAGATCGTCTAGAATACTCAAATGACTCCCAGATACTTGATCTCACTCCAATGAAAAGCTCACAAGGAGTGAAATAATAATAATCTTCTAGTCGAACCGTGAATCCGTTGGGTTCCCGTTGTAAAAGTGTTCTATGATAAGATTGATAATTCTTAATATTTAATTTTTTTGGACTGGTTTCCTCATCTTTACTGTTATATTACACAAAGTTTCGCCCTATGTTTCCTTAAGCCTTCTTCAGATGTTTTTTGTCGAACGAGCGAACTTTTTTTTTTAGCTCGGGAGCCTTCGTGTCGTAATCGGGAGCCTTCGCGGAATTTAGAATCAAACTCTTTATTTAGGCGACTGGAGTATATTGTTCACATTTCGTTATCCATGACTAGGTACAAGTGTTAAGCTATGTTAAGTATTCTCTGTTATTTCCACCTGTAGCAAGGATTGAACTTGCATCGTCCAGATGATTGTCGCTTAGAACTGTATTAACTCAACCCTTAAATCCGTTGCACCATATACTAAACGCCGTCTAAAAACAGTCAGACAAATTGATAATTCTATTTCAGAAGGAATTTGTATTTCAGGAAATTTCCATAATAGAATATACTTTTCAACCCGATTTGTTGAGGCATAAATATGCCAAAAACTAAAAGCAAAGTTTTGTTTCGAGCTTAACCTATTTACTCTGACGTAGAAGTTGGGTATAAGAAGAAAGCAGAGATTAAAATAAACGAGAGCATCTTAGGCACTAATATAAAATCATTACCTTTTGCATCGACTTGCAACTTGTCTTTCTTTCATCCTACCACTCACTCCAGTCTTATTCCTGTTGCTAGCCACAATTTACAATTGGAATAAAAACTCACACATATAATTGGAACGCCGTTATCTCTATATCTTACATTAATATTAACGAGCAATAATCTGACCTGTTGTCAAATTCATATATATGTGTGTGTAATCCATGCTGTAACCATGCCAAAGGGTTCTCTTACCTGTAGAATATATGAAATGTGATCAAGAAATGTCGATACTGAATCTTTCATTTTTCTAAATTTCTAATCTAAAATCTAAATGAAAATATAATCTACTCCGTAAATAGCAATTTCTGTCTGCTTGTGTATAACCAGTTAGCGCTTATACCAGTGATCCGATAATGATGAAATTTAATAAACAGGTTAAGCTAATATTCAGAAACAGTACTGGCTCATTTGATTTTAATAAGAATTAATAATGGAACTTTTGGGGTCATCATTACAATGGAAGAGGAAAGAAAATTCGTTTCAGTGAAAGAGGAGGAAGAGGAGTTATAGAATATTGGAATCTACTAATAGCGAGAGGAATTATTTAAAGAAACATTTATTTTATAGTGAAATTACATATGCCGGATTATATTAAAGTTACAGTTTTGAATGAAATTTCTTTCTTTTTTTTCTTAATTTAATTAGAAATGCAAAATTCATGTTTTTATCAATTTGAACAATTTAAGCGTAATCTAATATAACCAGTCTAGGCGAAAGAAAACTCAAAATTCAAACCTGTTAAAACTCCGCTTAAGAAATTGACCTTCTGCCACATTCTAATCGTGTGGAGTGGTTGATATATATATATATATATATATATATATATATATATATATATATATAAGCATTGTTTGTATTTTTATGATGTAATTGATAAAGGTAAAACCTAATACCATGACATTAGGTAATCACAGATATTTTCTTTTTGTTTTTCTTTTTGTGAAACTGTATGTACTTGACTGTTAAAGTAGTTTATATTCTCATGTAGGGTTAACGACGTAGAATGCTAACAGAAGTGAGTCCCAAAATATTAACGCTGTTCCCCTGTAAGGGTGATAAAATGTTCAGACGCAATGTAATGTTCAGTTGCAAATGGGAAGCCAGCTATACAGGTCCGTGGGGTTCACTTGATATAATTTCTTATTCCCACGTGGAGGGGGGGGGACATTTAAAGTTACTGCTAATGAGGTAGTTGCACGTGAAACTCCTATTGAAAAGGCATACAGGCCGAAGAAAGCGAAGGATAAAATGACAATATATGCAGTTAACAACACGAATGTTAAATTACCGACAATATTAAAAATAATGAATTCACAGGCAACAAATGTTGATATGATATGCCTACGCACATCACAAAGATATCAAAACAATTCTGTACCAAAATGATTAAAAAAATAGAAAAAATAGTGTAACGATAGACTAACACATGGATAGGCTTAAGAAAGCTTTATTCTACTTAGAATAATGTTACAGTTTACTGAGAGCTTATATACTCTTAGAAACACCAAAAAGTTCCACAAAGGGGAGGTAATAATAAAATAAGGGAGGTAACTCCCGATTACTTATTACAAATAGACAATGATAAAATCAACGTTATACAGTTTTCACTCGTCACTCATTTAAGCTGAGAATGAAGAAATTTAAAAAGACTCTCCGTGTGGCACCATTTTCCCCCATGGACGAAAATGTGCCTGTTTGCTTTCACGCGCCATATGAACAAAGTGGGCAAACACCTGTACTCCTTCTCTTCTTTATGTCAAAAAAGCCGAAGTAATTAAGAGTTACTATGGTTTTCTGAATTTGGCAGACAGACAAGAACTGCAATTAAGAAGTGGTCCCCCATCCAAGTACTGAGCAGTATCACTGGTGCTTAACTTCTATAAATTGGAAAATGATTAAAATGTACGTTAAGTGCAGCTGCGTGTATTAGCTTATTTGTAAGATGAATGCGCCGACGTAGATTTAGGCTTTTTTTCTCTCTAAGATCTGGTAAGTATATTTGTCAAGTAAATCTAAAAACTTCTTATCTTCTTCTTTAGCTGACGAAATTGCATAGCCAATTGTGGTTACTATATTGAAAGATTGTGCCCAACTGGTGAATTATTTTAAAATGATTAGATTTAACCCTTTTCTTACAGGATGAAGAGGTTGAAAATATGCCTGTACTACCAGGCGTACAGACTGAAACCACATTCTGGATTTTTTGTATGCCACAATATGGATTCTGAGTGACAGCAAATCTCCTCAGATCCCCAGGACTCTTCTGAGTATTTTAGAAGATCTTAACAATGCTGTTGTCTGGATGGTCTTGATTCTTCCACTAACTCCAATTCCTCCAGTCTTTGGGTCCAAACCCTTGGGGACCATTCCTAGGGAATCAACTACAATTGGTATCACCCCCTTCCAACTCATGTGCTTTTTTTTTCTAGAAAGGTCCAAGTTATTGTTTATCTTTCCGGTTTCTTTCGTTTTTACTCTGTGGTTAGACGGAACTGCAAAATCCACAAGATGACAAATTCTTTTTTTTTTTTTCTTGAATGTCTGGTCTTTTGGTCGGGACTAGTTGCGCCATTCGTATTCCAAGGGAATATTATGCGCGTCATTCTCTGAGACAATTTCGGGTTTGTGTTTATACCATTTTGTAATATAGTCAAAATTCTTTTCTGGCACAATTTCCAGGGGATCACCTATCCCACCCAGTCGTGCCTATTTTTGTTCTTCCTTTATGCTAGTTTCCTACATTCACTTATGTAGTTAACAGTGTCGCATGTCTTTACAATTCCTACACTTGCTATACCGCTTGAAATATCTAAGTAGTTGTTTTTCTTCCCATAAGTTTTAAACTGGATTGAGGATCCCGTGAACCTCCAAGTTAGAGCATTTTGACGATGTAGAGCAAATGAAAATCTAGCTACAATGTGATATATTCTGCAGTGTTACAAGAATATAAATGCAAGAATTAGGTCATTGTAATATATATATTTACCAACCCCCGCACGAGCAGGAAATGACACAAGGTCAATTTGTTAAGTCGAAGAGGTTTCAATTCAGGGTTTTCCTTCTCCTAGAGTGGTTATCAAACCAAGGTTAAAGAGCCCAGTCTACCCTACTATTTACCCAGAGCTGGGGGAAGAATATTTGGATTTATACTTTTTTCAAGAGTATTTGCGCTATGTGAATTGCAACCGGCCTTGTCTAGGATTTGAACTCGTGTCACTGTGTCCAGTTTGAACAACGAAATTTATGACCGATCATTATAATATCTATTATCTTGTCCACACATATTTGATTCGAGAGTGGAAGAGAAAAGAATGTCTAAAATCCAGGAAAAAAAGATAAGAATTATAACTGAGTAATATATGCTAATGCAATAATTAAACTTTTTTTATATTTTTTCTTTCTTTTCTTTCTTTGGCTTCTAGAACGTTGACGTACATTTGAGATCAACAGTTCGCAG
Organism: Doryteuthis pealeii; assembly: GCA_023376005.1. Taxonomy (NCBI): domain Eukaryota; kingdom Metazoa; phylum Mollusca; class Cephalopoda; order Myopsida; family Loliginidae; genus Doryteuthis; species Doryteuthis pealeii. The sequence goes on from CM042139.1 coordinate 128,967,167, forward strand.
TCAGTCATTACGTTTCTTTATAATTTTCCCACATCCTAATTATCAGCTTTATTGGCCGGTCGAGGTCAGATGTCACTCATGGTGCCGTTGTGACAAAGCCACACATATGTTAATCCGTTTCGAGAGCAACATGATTAGGCCTATGATTATGCATTAAAAGAATATATAACATAAATCCGTATGTTTGCGTGAATATATGCTTAAAAAAACATATGTGTATGTGTGTCTGTATGCATTAATTATAATTATATGTATATTCATATAAATAGAATGAATATATATATATATATATATATATATATATATATATATATATATAATATATATATATATATATATAACTAGAACGATCTGTGAATGTACACATTATGATAATTTGATTATTACAACGTTTAATATGTTTACTTAAGAGCTATTGCCAAATAGTTCAATATGTAAAAAGTATAATAATCTTGATTTAACCCTTATACTTTTTTCTATCTTTCCTACTTTTCATATTTTCATTATGTTCGATTGAAACAGATTAGATTTATCGCTTCCGCGTGCTCACCACTCTATATTTTTCTTCTACTCTCTTTCTTTCTTCCTTTCTTGTTTTTTCTGTGTACCATGTCTTTTTTCTTCCCTTTATTTATTTATAATAAAGACAGAATGATCCATTATTTAGCTGAGGTGACGACGCTCATAAGAAATAAGAATTTATCTTTTGAGTTTTATTATGAACTATAATGCTTCTGATTTTTTTAAATAATATTTATTTTATTTTTAACACAGAACACGCATTTTTTAAAAATTCCAGCATTGAATAATAGCGTTTTGTTTGTACCCTTTCTTATAACGGTTGTTTCATCCCGTCTTTCTCTCATATGTTGCTCTTGATGATGACCGATCTATTGAAGCGGTCGAAACAGATTTCTGTCAGCAATTATAAACATCATTTGTTTTTTCAAAAATGTTAAATTTCATACTGTCGGATTAATTTCCATCTATTTTTCATATATATATATGTATGTATATGTATATATATATATATTTTAAAAAATGGACTCTCTCGTCGATTTTCATCCAGTGAACAACCAACCCAGAGATTTGTTTATAGTGGTGAAGGCTTGTGTAGGACCATTCCACACTTTTTGGCACAGTCGATAGGAAAGAATTTGTGCATCAATGAATGCCACGAACCAAATCAACGACTGCCCTCAGGAATTTTGAATTCAAAGTTTTCCCTCCCCTAGACTGGTTACCTACCCAAGGTTAAAGAGCCCAGTCTGCCCTACTATTTAACCCATAGCTGGAGGGAGAATATTTCCCAAGGGTATTAGCGCTATGTGAAATGCCAACAGCTTCGTCTAGGAATTGAACTCGAACCGACGAGTCCATTTTCCACGACTCTAACCACTAGCCCACGCGCCTCCATATATATATGTATATATGTCAAATATATATGTATGTATATTAAATATAGTTATATATTTATCTTAAATCTGATTATAATTTAAATATTGTTTTATATATATATTAATTATATATATATATATATATTAATTATATATATATATATTATATATATATATATATATTATATATATATATATATATATATATATATATTAAACATAATTATATATATATATATAATCAGGTATAACTGTATATATATACATTGATTATGATTATGTATCTATATCAATTATATATATATATATATGTAGTCATATATATATAGTTCTCTATCTGGAAGTGTCACCAAAACATTTTGAAGTATTCATACATGTAGATGTGTGTATGCGAGAAAGAGAGAAGAGAATGAGAAATATAACGTGCAGTGCGAACTGCTAATCCATCGTATTGTAATGGATTTGGACATTTCTTACATGAGTCAGTGTATGCGTCTCTGTTTTTTAGTTGAGGCGTCTGTTCAATACAAAACCGCCTCTCTGAATATTTTTTTTATCTTTTCATTTTTGTTATTAATAAAATATTCTAGCTGTTCAAAATATTCTCTTATTTAACGTATCTGGCACAGCATGTTGCAACCATCTCACCAGCTTTTCTGTCCGTCTTTGTCTCTTTGTCCATTGTTATGAAAAGCGAGCTGATAAGTGTACATATGTAATTCTTATCAAGTTGAGTCTCTCTGAATGCATAAATAACTAAAGGAGAAAAACGTAAGTAAAACGCATGTAATTGTTGTTTATATATTGGCTATATGTATTGAATAAGCTTAACAAGTCTGGCTCATGTAGGGAATAGAGGAGCTATTTATTAAATTTGCGAATTGTCGATGACAGTAGCTCGCTAGCTATTTATCAACAGGAGTACTTTCAGATCATGATTACACACGCAATACTCTCTCTCTCTATCTCATCTCATCTCATCTCAGTAGAGCATCCGCTTAGGAACCACAAAGTTCCGGGTTCGATACCGGCCCACGCCAACTCACCGCATGAGAAGAGTAGTAAATTGGGGAGCTGATGGTAGATGTCTCGCTCTATCTCGGACGCAAAAACAATTATCCTGATCTATCGCTTGCGAAAAGTGGATAGACGTCCTCGCTTACCGGCTGGTATCGACTATAGTCCACTCTACCGATATTACTTGTATGTGTATGGTACTTCTGTCCTCTCCTTGGCGTAGTATATATATATATATATATATATATATATATATATGTGTGTGTGTGTGAGATTTCTGAAGTTCTATATACACACATATATATATGTGTGTGTATATAAAACTTCAGAAATCTCATATATATATATATATATATATATATATGTATGTAGAATTAAACAAAAGGCACATCTCTTGTTTAACAATTTTATTTTTGATCTTTTCTAATTTTCTGGCCAACATTTTAATGTTTGGGTCGAATTGGTGGATAAGTCCACCAAAGTTCAGTTCCCGAGTACTTTCGGAACTTCGAAGTGCCATCATCAGGGGTGATGTATTCCTGTTTGTTTTTTTTAAAATTATATTAATGTGGAGGCTGGAAGGAGAAGAATTGGTGAGAAAGGTGTTATAGACATTTTAAAATTTGTGTACTGTATTGGAAATTAATTTTGTTTAAGGATGGTTTGTATTGTTTTATGTATAAAGCTTCTAGTATTTGGAGTTTTTGTTTATTTTTTTCTTTGTGCACCCAAACATTAAAAAGTTGGCCAGAAAATTAGAAAAGATCAAAAATAAAATTGTTAAACAGGAGATGTGCCTTTTGTTTAATTATACATGTATAAATGAAAGAATGCTGCCCAAATACACACACACACACATATATATATATATATATATATATATATATATATATATATATATAGTGACTTTCATTTTGAATGCATGTCTGTTTTATGTATAAATAAGTAAAAGAAATATGCAAATACGTAGACAACATAAGTGTGTGCATGTATGTGTTTTTCTGTTTCTTGTGAATTCAGATAAACTCATTTATCTATATATGTCACAGAGGAGAAAAAATAAAATAAATACTGTGCCTGCCTTTTTTTTAGGTTAAGAGACGGTCAGTGTTATTATTAACAATAGTAACAAAATAACAACAACAACGCTACCGTCTACATTTACAAGCTAACACATTTTCTCATATGTAACTGAAAGTGCTACTTCCTTTTGTAACATCTGTTTTGGGGGAAAATCTTTCATTCAGTGTATGGAAGGAACTATGTGCTATTATTCAGATATCTGGTAATGTCAGTCTCCTAATAATCATAAAGCAAATGAAAAATATGAAAATTCAAAAACATATAATATTACTTATCCTATGAGATACGTTTGTATTTACCCTAAACTCTGTCACGAGCAGGACGTAGCACAGGGTCAATTTGGAAGTAGTGTAAAACTGTCTTGAATTCAGTTTTCCTTCTTCTAAACTGGTTGCTTAACCATGGCTAAATAATCTAGTCTGCCCTATGTCCTGGGTATGACGTTAAACTACATCTAGTGGAGAGGTTTCTATTCTGGAGTTCTTGGGAGTATGGACTGATCTTTCATTGCCATTACTCCCAGGTCCACTCTGACCCGGAGTGGTAGTACCTGTTATGGTCTCATCTAGGAGTTAAATATATTAAAAATGAGTTTAAAATTGTGTTTGGAAATAAGATTGAATACCTAAAAAGAATTATTAAAACAAAAACGTCTTCGACATAAAATAACTCAAGCGTTGTAAAATGTAAAATGTCGTAAAATTGAATTAACCAACCAGTCTGCCTTACTATTTACACATAGCTAGAGGAACAAATGGATACCTTATACATTTAGATAATTTTATCTAGTTGGTTTAACGTATATATCATGAAACCAGAATGTTCAGCTATTAAATAAAAATGTTTTGCGTCTTATCTGATATTTGGTTATCAAATGCTAAATAAAAGATCTTATACCTAAACGTGCTAATTCCATAATTTTGAAAGTGTTAGTATTTATTCTATGGAAGATGGCCGTATGAACTGTATTTTATTGCTTCGAGAATTTCCGTTGCTAGTTTTTCTAAAAAAAAAAACAGCATCCATTCTTCATCACACGAGACACATGTTACATTCCAACAATTTATTTCTTAGTAAATCTGTAAGTAGAAATGTCGGAGGAGAGGCCTATTGTTGGTATCAGCCTGATAGTGAGGGAGTCTATACGCTTTTCGCTAGCGCTAGACCAGGGAGGTTGTTTATTTTTTGCGTCTTAGGTGGAGCACCACAACTATCGCCAGCTCCCTACTTTACCGCACAGACCAGATTACGCAAGATGTGCTACTCATCTGCTTAGTTGGCGGTAGTCGGTATCGAACCCGGAACCTTGTGGTTCGTATAAACCTTAAGAATTTTCCAACCAGATACAACATTGGGTTTTTTTTAAGTTCAGAGTTAATAAGACTATTATCATGTCGATGTTTTGTTTTTGCTTTGTTTTCCCTTTGTAATAGTCTTTTGTTAGATAATTAACCCTCTTTTGTGATTTTATAATCTTTTGTTATAGTAGACATCAGACTTTGCTTGTGGGGATTTTGAATATAAAACCTTTCTTATGACCTAGTGTCTGGCTAAATGACTGATTGAAAAACTGGGAATGATTAATCTTTAATAAATATCAACATTAAAGATCTGATTTAAGATTAAGCCACACAGAAAGAAAAGGTTCTCGCTAGATCACCGAAGTTGAGCAGCGTTGGGCCTGTTTAATACTTTGATGAGTGACCACTTAAGCTACACCAGGTACTACAAGCAACCTGAGACCTGTATGATATATGTAAGCAAAGCTTATTTAATAACAACATGTCTACATCAACTTACAATCAAGTCACGTTGAAAGCACCAGTTTCCACTCGATCACCGAAGTTAAGCAGCGATGAGCCTGTTCAATACTTAGATGGGTGACGTTTTAAGTATATCAGGTACTATAAGCAACCAGAGACCTGTATGCCATATCTAATCAAAGGAGACGCGTAGTCTAATGGTTAGAGTCGTAGGAAATGGACTCGTTGATCCGAGTTCAATTCCTGGACGAAGCTGTTTGCATTTAACATGGCGCTAATACCCTTGGGAAATGTATGAATCCAATTCTCCCTCCAGCTATGGGTAAATAGCAGGACAGACTGGTCTCTTTATCCATGGCTAGGTAACCAGTCTAGGAGAAGGAAAACTCTGAATTCAAACCTGTTAAACTCCGTTTAATAAATTGACCTTGTGGCGCATCCTGCTCGTGCGGAGAGGTAGGTATATATATATATATATATATATATATATATATATATATATATATATCTAAGCAAAGCTTATCAAATAACAAGAGGTCTACCTAGACTTACCGTCAAGTCACGCTGAATGCACTGAAGTTAAGCAGCGATGAGTCTGTTAAATACATAGGATGCAATACAAGGTCAATTTCATAAGCTGTATTTTGCAGGTTTAATTCAGAGTTTTTCTTCTCCTAGACTTATTGCCTAATCAAGGTTAAAGAGCTCAGTCTGTCCGAATATTTACCCGTAGCTGGAGGGAGAATAGTTTGATGTATACATTTGCCAAGAGTATTAGCGCTATACAAACTGCCTCGTGCAGGATTTGAACTCTGGTTGCTGAGTCTATTTCCTACGACGATAAGGGCATCTCCCGTGGTGTAATGGTTAGCAAGCTAGATTTGCAGACCATTGTTAGTGGGTCCGATTCTCATAAGGTGCCCCATACTTCTGGCCTTGTGCCACATCTAAGGTGGGCTTAGTAAATAACTATTTCCTACGATGATAGCCATTACACCACGCGACTTCACCATTATGTATTTCCCCAACCCGTTCGCAATGGGTAGGATGTGACACAAGATCATAGCGAGAGTTTTATCATAATACTACCCTTTAAATTCGACAAACAAACATTCATTTTCTGTTTTTCATGAAATACTGATATTTTTTCACATTTTTAACAATTGTCCATAGAATTTAATATTACCTGATAATATTATAATTATATAACTATGTTCTTATAATCCTCATATAATTTGTGGTTTGACACCTATCGTCACTAAAATTGCATCAACGGATTAACTCTAAATCAAAAATGGAAAACTAAAAATGATTTAAAAAATAATCCAATGCAAATTAATTTTAAAGTCGAAAACTATTTGTAAAAAAGCAAGAATGAAGAACTTTAAATTATTTTCTGTTGAGCCTTTGACAAATATAAAACTGATGTTCGCAAGTAGAAAATAATTAAGTTAATCTTAAGACCCCCCCCTCCTACCACCAAATAAATATTGAATTGTCAGTCTTACTTTATCATTAAAGATTTTAAATCCAATATTTTACTTTTTTTCTTTCCTTAACTTTCAAAATCGAAGTAAAAAAAAAAAGGACTTTTAAAGAACAATTTATTTTCCATTTTCCCATCTTTAAAAGTTAGGAAAACGTCTGAAGAATTTTTTTTTTTTTAATCAACGTTTTGTTTCTGTATTTGGTTTCTTGAATTTTTCCTTGTTTTGAACTCATTTTTTTTTTGTTGTTGTTGCTTTTAAAAATATTCTCAACGTCAAAATCTTTACAATTTTCTGTTTCTTTTTCGTTCTTTTTTCTTTAGAATATTCTTTAAAATCAACATTATTGAGATTTAATAGGTTTAACCAGAAAAGCAAGGGAAGTAGAATTTTTCTCGTCTGCTCATTCCTAAAATCAATTTAGAGATTAAAATTTGAGTACTTCTATTGACGGCTTTCCGAAGCAAATATTCTTTCAAGTGAAATGTGCAAATAAATTGACAAAATCAGACGTGATGCGTTTAGTGGAGACAGAAGGTTTATAAACAATGTTTTCTTCTTTTTCTTGTATGGTCATTTATATGAAGAGAATTGTCAAATTCTTTCCTTTTTTTACCATTCTTGATCTGGCAGTGAAAGTAGAAGTTAGAACTTTGGAATTAGCAGAAGAAAACTGTAAATAAAACAAAAACAAAAAATGACAATTTCATCAATCAGAATATAATCTCTCAGCTGATATCTGGTTCTGTCCGAGTGATATAGTTTAATGGCTTTTCAGTTATAGTGGTACTTTGACTTACAAGTTTAATTCGTTCCGCTCATAACTCAATTTTCTCGTATATCAAATCAAGTTTACCCATTGAAATCAACTGAAATTCTATTAATCCGTTCCAGCCTACAAAAAGAAAAGAAAAGAAAACGCACACATTCTTTCTCGGAATTTTTGAAAAGAAATACCTGAAGAAGGCTGGAGGGCAAATCGGCCGAAACGTTGCACAGATAACGATGAAGATGAGGACAATAGTCCGAATAATTTAAATAATACTTACTCACATTTTTGTTCCGTTTTTTTTTTTCAATAAGCAAATGTGTACTGTTTTCTATAATAATAAAAAATAATAGAATGTAATGAATTATGTGATGTAATATATTTTAATGTTTATTTCTTTATAAATAATATTTTCATTTGGTGTAATAAATTTGAGAAAATTAAATGTTAGTGAACATATTAACATAAACATATCTGAAGTTCCCTCATACCACAAAGTTTAGCTCTCAATAGAAAGCAAAAAATCAACCAAATGACAGCACTTAACTCGGAAAAATCGTAAGTTGAGGCACTCTTAATTTAAAATGTCTCTGTATATTGAAAGCTACCAGATGTATGGTTTAACATAGAGAATTAAGTCTGTGATTTGTTGTCGATAGCCAAATGAGAATACCTGGACAATGTAAGAAGGCGTCTATCGTAGTGTAATGGTTAGCAAGTTAGTCTAGGCGAATGGGTTAGACACAGACATAGCAAGGTTTATATATAAAAAAAAAGATATATCATTCTCCCCGACAACTCTCCCTGCTAAATGCTTTTCATGTTGCTACCTGGCTTTTTATGAAATACTACAGCAGTATTGGAATTGTAACTATAAGAAGAAAGGATTTATCATATTCGGCTAGGTGTAACAAAAACAGTTAACGAATTCGTCAACTAGGAAAGAAAAGCGAGCATTCAAATGCTGATGTTTTTAGTATCACATTCTTATTCCCCTCACTTCTCTGCGCGCGTATATATATATATACGAGTAGACGTCCCAGGCATTCAAAGGGGAAATAACTTCAAATATGACAACGTGATTAAAATATGCACTTTGATGTATTTATTCTAACACTGAGGCGTTCAATCCATGGTTAGTGGGTCACATGCAGCCCTTGAGGCCTACTTGTGTGGCCCTATACCCAACTTTTAAAATGTTAGCTTCGTCTTTGGATGTTGACTGTTAAGAAATTCCATTACAACTGCAGATGAAACTCATTGATCTTCAATGTTCTGAAGATTTGAAGTTTCTTGCTTTCCACTTCCTCGATTTCTACAAGTTGACATGCCGGTAAAATCATCTGATGGTGAGGTTCCTGTTATGAAGAACTCTGTCAAGGCGTCCTAGCAAGTGATAGTAGATGAGGCTACCGTCTCTATTCAGAAGAATAAAAAGATTATTTTATTTTTTATAAAAGTAAAAAAGGGAAGTATTTACACTTAAAGGCTTCATGCGGAAGCCTCCTGAAAGAAATTACTAATAAGCCAGAAAGTAAGCTTAATTATTTATACATTATTCCCCCTACACCATAAGCGCTGCAACTTATTGTGCTGATTAGATTATACAATAGTAAATAAAATGGCTTATAAATATTATTTGTGTTGGTCTATTAAATGAACTAGCAAATATATGCACCCTCCGGGTGCAAGTATCTAAGTTTTAATATAATATTATATTAAATTAGAAAGGCTAATGTAAATGAATAAAAATGCAGATAAAAATATTTGAAACAGAGGAGGGTATAATCGAAAAATAGAACTGAAACTTACTCTTCCATCACTCTCGTCTTTCATTGTTCTTTTTTCTAATTTAAGTATTTAGTTAAAATACGAAGTAAAGAATAAAATGACACTTATCTTTTCTTGTTAATGGATTTCATTTAAGATTCATTGAAGAGATTGTTGCTTATATTCATTAAGATAAAATCAAACAGTTAGAAACCAATAATACTAAGCATATATTTATTAAAATCACATTTTTAATATCAATATGCAAATTAGCCTTCTCATCCACACAGTAAACCGCTATTTTGTTGTATATATAAATATAATTGCATGTTGTTAGTATGTAGATATGCTTAACAGTATTAATAATGTAAAACAATTTTATTATTAAGAGGTTTAAATAAAAATAAAACCATGGAGAATATGACGTAAATAACGAAGGGAATTGTGACTTGAGTAGTAATATAGTTTCGGTTACAGACAGACAAACACACAATCTCCATTATAATAAGATTATTCAGTAAAATATTAGAAATTATACGGGAATGCGTTTATTTCGTTAAAATTTTGACCGGTTGGATATTTCTTTCTCACAGACACGGACACATGTATACTTTAGTTTAGAAGTTGTCAGCAGTCATGTTTGGGGATATTGATGACTTCATTTTGGTGTGAATTCAGCCAATTAGAAAGAAATCAATTAACACTGTATTTCTCTTACAACTCAAACATCTTATTAATCGCTTACTCCCTTTATTTTAGATTCCTATTGAAGTCTGCTTCCTCTTACCTGTTTGTAATTAAACTCTGCTTGTTTTGTCTTTAAGTATTCATTCATTGCCATTACTTCCGAGTCCACTCTGACCCGATGTAGTTGTACTCCCATCAATATATTAATGCCATGTAACTGTAAATTATTTGTATTCAGAATAGTTACTTGAAAAGATAATTGTTTACTAAGGATTATTATTAGGTACTTGAAATCATATAACTATTTGCAAACAGATGAGTATTATCAAATAGAAATGATTACATAAAATCTTATAATTATTAGTATTATATAGGAATACTTGAAACCATACAACTGTGTGCAAATTATTATCAATATCATTATTATTACTATTATTATTATTATTCCACAAGAATATATATATATATATATATATATATATATATATATATATATATATATATATATATACATACACAAGGTGTCAAAGAGTAGCCAGATTTTTTGTACTTTTTGACACACCTTGTATTCTAAAAAAAGTAACGTTCCATTCATTGTTCATTTCTGCCTTCGTAAAAACACCTTCAAACTCGGCACTTTTATGACACACCTTGTATTCTGAAAAAAATTAACCTTCCATTTTTCATTTCTATCTTGGTAAATGCAGCTTCAATCTCGATACTTTTATGATACACCTTTATATATATATATATATATATATATATATATATATATATATATATATATATATATATATATATATATATATGAATTTCATTTCCGCTTAGAAATGTAGCGATTATTTATTCTCCTATATTTGACAGCTACCTCTGGCCGTACGGGTTAAAAGGTTTGGCGAACGAAAGTTCATTCGGGTCTCGAACCCGGCCAGAGGTAGCTGTTACGGTATAGCCACACTGATGAAAGGTGATACCTTGAAACACGTGTCTGTGGATTACTTATTTATTATATATATATATATATATATATATATATATATAAAGTGCGAGCTACCAATATGAATGACAGTTTGTATCAAAAACTTCTGACACCTGTAACCAAGGTAATGGTATTTTTGTTTTTCAATATTTAGGGGAGGAGGTCTCTTTCCCTCAAGCGCTCTTTGTTCTATCTAAGAACAATCCCTAAAAAAGTCAACTCTGGGATAAAAAAATTAAGAACAAAAACTTATATTATGATTAAGTCAATAAGCGCACAAGACTGATGACACTACAAAATATTCAGATATCATGACAAGTGAAAATAGACATTTGTATTTCTTTTTATACGTCTTAGTGAAAACTATCGATTGAACAGAAATATCATTCGGATTTTAAAACACCATGATGACTTTTGGGACAGCTTATATGATTATTATTCCTCCCTCCACCGTCCTTCCTCTCTGTAATTCTTCTACTTCAGCCTCTTTTCTTTGTTGTTTCTATCTACCTACCAACCAATCTATCATGTCCCATATTTTGCCTCGAGTTGTTCGTTTTAGTCCTATCCTCATCCATCACGTATAAACTTTGTGGCAACTCAGTACTGACCTGAGGAAAAAAAGAAAAAAGATTTTTTTTCTATCATTCCTCAAAATTTCCAATCGCTTTTAAATCCAAATATTTTTATTTTATCTTCTTTTTATCTTTATTTGTTGCTTCTGAAAAAGCTGCCAAAACTGTGCAAGACTTAAGATATAATCAAAGGTAAATGGGCAAGATCTTGCTACATGACCCGGGGCTGTAAGCATCTTAAAAGAAAGGCGGAACAATTTTGGAGCAGGAATTGCCATGAACACATTGGTGACAGAAAATGTAGCTATTTTTTTATGGAGAGAGAAATTCACTCGTGTTTCCTTAACAGTGATAGTGGTAAGGATTTAAGTTCTTTAGATAATGACGATGATAATGGAGTTCCTAGAAAAAAAGATGGTTTACGATTATCAGTTCCAAAGGTAATCTTATACAATACTTATGGTCAGTGTCCGAGTCTTGCTGACAGTCAATACTGACACAACAGAATCTGTTTGATTGTTATATGGTATCAATTTCTTTGTTTAATGGCATATCAACTATCGTGGGTTATTTAATTCAAAAGCCATTCTTGTAGAAGAATATTAGTGTTACTATTTCACCCATAGCTGGGGGGAATACGGGATTTCATACCTTTTCCAAGGGTATTAATGCAAAATGAACGTAATAGCAAAATTGGAGTTAGAACTAGCTTACTACGATGTCATAGTCTAGCACGTTTTGTTTTACGGCATACCAACCCTTTTCGAGTCATTTAATGACGAATCAGTTATTTTGATAAACAAAGGAATCAGATCGCTTACAGTAACAGCCGTTGTTTAAGTCATCACCCAATTGATTATTGAACAGGCTCTTCACTGCTTAACTTCAGTGATACTGTGAGAACTGGTACTTTCAGCATGAGTTAACCGTATAAATATATTCTACCTCTCCTACTTACGCGTTAGGGTTTTACAATGGTCATCTATGCGGATAACATTATTTCACTGTCGAGAAGAAAACCCCAATTGGTTTGAATTCAGTGTTCTTTCTCCTAGACCGGTTGCCATGCCCAGGTTAAAGAGTCCAGTCTGCGCCACTATTTAACCATAGCTGGAGGAAGAATAGATGGATCCGTATTTTTCCCGAGGCTATTAGCGTTATGTTAAATGGCAACAGCCACGCTCATGATCTGAACCCCGGCCACTCTACCCATTTACTACGATCGTAACCTTTACACCAAGCGCCTCCATTAATAAAGGTTAACAATCGGGATATTTACTGGATTCTTTCACATTATTGGCCTCATGCCAAACTAATGTTGGCTTTGTAACTAACTGAAATCAAAGATTGACCTATGCAACAATATATACATAAATACACACATATATATATACGGTAGTTTAGATTGTTTAAGGAGTACTATAATTCTACATAGTCTCTCAGGACATTACAGGTACCGGTTACCAAAGCAACCTGAATAAACCATGAATTCTATTGACCAATTCAGACCAAACTTCCAAGCAACTCGTTGCGGTTCTCGTATCATGGGACTGTGAGTCGTTGGTCAATAAATTAAGATATGGTCGGCTTCGTGGCTGAGGGATTTGCTTATTTCTCAGTTTTCGGTTCCCAGATGAAAAGCATATTTTCGAATGTTAATTTTCTAGGTAGGATTAGAGGATTAGTACCACACAGACTTCCTAAATCATTCCCTCAGTTATTCATGTGCCGTATTGAGCTAACTTTCGTGGGTGTAAAATGAGAGCATCTTGCCGAGGGACAATAGTTATCTAGATAGCCTCTCAGACAATTCGATAGTCAATAAGTTGATTGGTGTTTTTTTACGGCATATGATACCTTTTCCGGGTCATTTAAAGTCGAATCAAGTCATTTTGATGAACAAAAGACTCAGGTTGCTTACAGTAACCACTATGGCTTAAGTGGTCACCCTATTAAGCCGTGATGAGGCGGTCCAATACGTAACTTCGGTGATTATGTGGGAACCGATGCTTTCAGCGCTACTTGACAGTAATCCATTCTATAAGGGCGCTATTTTTTGGGGATCCTGTTCCAGAACTGTTTATGTTTAGTAAATAATTCAAAGCATAGTTATATAACTTGATTTGGCACAAAGCCAGAAATGTTCAGCACTAAAAGAAAATCGATCTCCCTAATAAAGGTCTTCGAGACTAGCTTTTTAACTATTAAGCACTACGAGGTGCTCCTTTATATAAATCTTATTAGTATTTAATAAGTTTTGATGAGTCTATGATCCTGGTCTCTTACAGTTAATTGTACCTGCTATTCGTAAGTGGTCACCCATCTAAATAATGAACATGCTTATCGTTGCTTAGCTCCATCCATTCTTTTAGTTTTTATTTATTAAACATTCTTTAGTCTGGCACCCTTATTCAGACTACACTGTACCTGTTGTTCCTAATTGGTCACCCACCTAAATAATGAACATGCTCGTCGTTGCTTTTATTCTTACTTTCTTTTTCTTGTTATTTACTAAACTCCGCTTACACCCATCCAAGTAATGAACATACTCGTCGTTGCTTACCCTCATCATTTCTTTTTCTTGTTATCTATTAAACTTTGTTTAGTCTGGCTCCCTGGTTCAGACTACAACTGTACTTGTTGTTCCTAAGTGGTCACCCACCTAAGTGATGAACATGATCGTCGTTGCTTATATTATTCCTATCTTGTTATTTAAACTTTGTTAGCACGGGCAACCTGTTTCGGATTGCTATCACACCCATTGTTCCAAAGTGGTCACCCATCTAAGTAATGAACAAGCTCGTCGTAGCTCAACTTCTTTCCTTCATTTTCGCGTTATTTAGTAAATGTTGTTCAGTCTGGCACGCTGGTTCAGATTTACTAACAGTAAGTGTTGTTCATAAATAGTCACCTATTTAATTTATGAACTAGCTCGTCACAACTTAACATCGATGATCTAGCAAGAATTTTTATTTTTGGTAAGATGAGACTGTAAGCCAACGCCTGCGTCAAAGTAAATAACTTTTAGGCTGCTAAAAAAAAACAAAAAAAAACAAAAAAAAAACATATTTTTAAAAAAATCATGTATATGCATTGAAAAAGATAGAAATATCTGAAATACCTTTCGCTATCTTCAAATAGTTATTTTTATATCTCGATTTTCTCGAGGTGGACATTTCCTTTGGTCACTTTTTGACCTTTTGAAAGTAGAGATCAGAGACGGACATGCTAGATCGGTTTTTCTAAAGTTTTCGGCTTTTAATGGATTCAAATAAGAAATAAAACCTCGTGGCATTTTCTCTGCTTAGAGGATTTGAAAGCTCAGCTTTTGAAGAAGTCTCGTCAAAAACACTTTTCCTTTAACTTACTATTTTACTGGAGGATTGTTCTCTTCAAAAATAGAATCTTTTTTCCGAATGGAAGAGATGTGAAATATGAAATCATCGATAAAACGTAAGTTCTAATATGACATTTTCACTGCTAAATGTAACGATAGCTTAATCCCTAGTACTGTGCTGTGTGCAACTAAAGTCGAATTTCGAACGCTGTGCTTCGGGAAAATATAGTCGAATTTAAACTACGTCCGTTTGTATTTTACATCAGCTCTCGTTATTTTGACACAAAATTTGTCTAATTTGATTTCTTTCTTACGAAAGAAAGAAAAATAAGATGCTTTGGTTGCATATCAACCTTTGTTGGTTATTAGATGTCAAAGTCATCCTTGTAGAACTGTAGTGATACTCTTTAACCCAGAGCTGGTGATGATGGGGTTCATTTACAAGGGTATTACACTGAATGCGTATGTAGCAGTAGGACTGGAGTTCGAACTCGCTTACTACAATTTCGCAGTATTTTTTTTTTTGTTCAAATGCTTAAGTGCATATCGTTCCTGAGACTCATTAGAGGATAAATCTTATTCATCGTCGTGAAGTTTCTGGGTTAACTGACAAGAAAAATAAGAACAAGATAGGAAATTGACTGATTTTATTATATAAGATATTTGTTCTAAAACCACTTCATATTGCCTACTATGAGATGGTGATTTAAGTTTTAAAATTATGTTGAAACTATCGATTGCTATTTTTTCTTGGAAGTGTGCCACCTGGCACTTCAGAAATTAGAAAATTCTGTAGCACAAATCTGTTGATTAACAATTTGATAAACTGTAATAAGTTGAATAGATGACCTATTAGAATCAGTAACGTCTTAGTCGAATATGAAAATAAAACGTAACTGGTTCCTGATGATCCGTTTGACACATCACCTAACGAGATAAGTTAGGAATACTTTCTATTCGTGTAGCAAAAACTGATGGGATTGAGCCATTTTTGGCCTTACTCAAAGATGAATGTATTGGATCCAACATTAAATCTGAGTTTAAGCGGTATACGACTTTTTGGAGTAGCATATTAATCGTTTTGGTAATAGGTGCTGCTAAGGACATGGATATCCAGGAACCAGACGAACTTGGGCTCTGTATCCAATTGATTTAAATATTTATTCGCCTTAATTTCCACACATAGTCATATATATATATATATATATATATATATATATATATATATATATATAATCCACAGACACCGTGTTTTGTCGTTTCATGTCTCTTCAGTGTGGCTAGACACAGCAACTACTTCTGACCAGGAGCGAAACCCGACTGACTTTTCGTCCGCCCGATTCGTTAACCTCGGCCATTTGACAGCTGCCGTAAAGGGGTGGTGTTTAAACTATTAAATACATATGTTTATATATTTTACGGTCACCAGAGAGATCCAGTCTGTAATCAGACGATCATTGCTTTATATATGCTGGCAGTGAAAGTTACTAAATCTGAATGGATAAAAATAATTCAAAAATTGTCTGAAGGAGCATGGTAAAGATTTCCAGGTATGTTCATACTTTAATCGTCATAAAATTATTGAGTTTAGGGCTTTTTTAATATTTAACTACAGCAGAAAAGTTACCTTGAGTAGCGTTGCGAAAATTTGGTTTCATCTTGTTTTTTTGTTTTTTTTAATGTTTTTAATAGTATACACACACCGAATACGATTCAGGATTTTTTTTCTTTCAGATAGCAAGAAACCGTTGCATAAAAATTGGATTGCGTTCAAAAATATTTCTGTCTTTCATGTTAAAAAACATGTTTACGCTTTTTTTTCTTTTTACTTATTTTTACATTTGTTTATTTTACATATTATACATTATAAAAACCAGCAACGTGTCCTTAGCGAAAATCTTTATTTGATTTTAAGATGGGCATGTTGCATATGGAGCATAGTGTTTGGTGCTTTTCCATTTTTTAAGAATAAATGAAATTTTTGAAGGAGAGATAGTAAATTCTTAATTAAGTCGTAGGGTACAATTTCTAGAATCTCAATTCATTCATTGTCCATTGAAAAAATGAGCTGGTATAACATCAGTTGAAAATATCGCCTGACTTTTTTTTTCTCCAAAATATTAGGGAAAGCAAATATTAAAGAAAAAATAGCGAACGTAATATTATCAATCAAGAAACATCTGCTCAGTTCTTCGACCGAGGAGGTTTTTTTTCTGTTAGGATAAATAGTGGAATGAAGTAAATAGAACAAAAAAGAATGTATAGAAAAAAAGGAAGATAAAAATGAAGGAATGTCAGTAAATTTGAAATAGTGAAAGGGTATCTAGAAAGAAAAGCAACAGAAAAAGAAAGAAATAGAAAGGAAATAAGAAATATATAAATAGAAAGAAAAAAGAGAAAGTAAGATGAAAGAATAGTAAATAAGCTAATAGAAAAAATAAAGGAAAATGAGTAAATGAAAAAAAAATAAAAGTAAAATAAAATAAAAGAAAAAGAAAATAGGGAATGCAAAAAGATAAGAGATAAAGAATTAAAAAAAAAGGAAGGACAAATATAAGATAAGAAGGAATTGGAAATTCAATGGAAGAAAAATGAACGAATAAAAGCGATAAAGGAAAGGCACAATATAAGATAAGAAAGAGAGAATGATAAATTCATAGGAAGTAAAAGGAAAGAATAAAGACGCTAAAAGAAAGAATATAAAATAATAAATTGGGTATTAGAAATAAAAAGAGAATATGAAATAATAAATGAAGGGAATTTAAAGAAAGAAAAATGAAAGGCTAAAATGCATGGGAAATGAATGAAATAGAAAGAAAATGCAGCCAAAAATAATGAAAGAATAAAAAGGAAAACAGAAAGATATTATAAGATGAAATAAAGAATGAAAGAAAAAAATGAGTAAGATGGAATTAGACATACAAAGAAGGCATAAATACTAGAGGAATATAAAGAAAGAAAAATGAAAGATGAGAAGGAAATAAGAAATTAATAAAATAGAAAAAACGCAACAAGAAAAAGAATAACGAAAGAATAAAAACGAAAAAAGAAAGAAAAACAGAGCGTAAAATAAGAAAGAGGAGATTATAAATAAAGATTTAAAAACAAATGAAAGAATAAAACTTAGAAAATACAAAGAAAGAAAATGAAAGACGAGAAAGAAATAGGAAATGAAGAAAGAAAATGATGCAAAAAATGAAAGAATAAAAACGAAAGACAGAATATAAGATAATAATAAGATAAGAATATAATATATGGAATTGGGAATACAAAAAAAATGAAAGAATGAAAATTAGAGGAATATAAATAAAGAGAGAATATAAGATAACAAATATGGAAATGAAAATACCAAGAAATAATAAATGAAGAATAGAGATTAGATGAATATAATAAAATGGATGTAAAATATTAGAAAGAAATAGAAAATGAATGAAATGTAAAGAGGGAAAGAAACGACATGTGGCGTAAAAAAGGGAAGAAGAAAAAAATAAAATAGAAAAAAATTATCAGAAAGAAAAGATACAACGCATAAAAACAGATGAAGGAAACGAACGAAACTAAGAAAAATACCCAAATAAGTTTCAGAGGAAGTATAATAGGAAATGGAAGAAATGAAAATATAACCCGCATTCTCAAAATTTAGCAGTTTTCAAAAATGGCTAGTTTTTATCTAGTTACGCAAATATTCACTGATGTCAATATCCTATGAGAAGAAACATTTGCCCATCACATTTAGCCACTGATCAAGTAAGAAAATTTGCAGAACCACATGCAAGATAAAAAAAAAGAAGAAGAAAACAAAAGCGAATGCATCAAAGGGAAATTTGGTCATATATTTTTAAAGCATTTTCAAACAACAGGGCTTCATTACATATACACTCCTCAGATTTCTGGACGGAAAAACATTGTAATTAAAAGTTAACGCCAAGCCTTTTTATAAGAAAAGTGTTTAAAAAAACAACATAAAATAATTATGTAAATAGCTATGGAGAAGGGGCTCAGAAATTATTGGGTAGAAAAGGAAATGATTAAGGGTGATGATAAAAAAGATTTCAAGGCAAAGAATGACAAATAAAAGGCAGAAAAGACGAAGTAAAAAGAGAAATACTCAAAATAATGAGATTAAATATGAAGGAAAAAAATGAAAATATTGAATACTATTCGACCCATTATCCCGTTAGGTTCCAGTTGTTACAGCGGTCCATGATGATATTAATCCTTCTATTTATAAAAACTGAATGATTATAATTAACATTCCATAGATATATCGGTTATATCGATGATGATTATAAAATCGATGATGATTATAAAAATGAATTTCAGAAATGCAGACCCCAACAATTTATAATTTTGTCGCAAATTGGACTGGGAATTGTTCGATTCTCTAAGAGAATTTTAATTGCATTTCCCCAATAAAAATCTCAGTGGTAATTAGTCGTATTTTTTCTGGGTTACGATGACATACAAATATAATGGGAATTTTAATGATAGATAGATAGATAGATAATGGTTGTTTCCCGATCTTCTTTGTCAAGAATGAAACTTGAAGCTGTAAAATAACCCAGGCCTGACCAGTGGAAAATTTTTAGAAGCATTGAAGAAGCAACATTGTCCAGAAGTACTCGCTATTGTCTTCTGAAATGAGACTAGACACAAAACCTCGATTGACAAATTAACACATGCAAATGCGTTTGAAATGAGCAAAGGAGAACATGAAGGTCGATTTCTTGAAAGTTCTGTTCATACATGAAACTCGTGCAACATTTAAGGACCCTGATGGTTTGAACAAAGGTTGGTTTACAAATGAAATTGTCATCAACGCTTGAGGCATCAACAAGGAGGGGGAGGTATGATTTGGACTGGTATTATTGGAGGTTTCATGGCTGAACAGGGGAGAGTGTCTGACGGTACGAAAATTACCGCAGATGCCTATATAGCATTCATCAAAGAGCACCTGGAATCTTGGCTAAAAAAAGCAAGGAATTTCCTTCAGGAGAACTATCATAATTATGCAAGATAATGCTTCTTCGCATTGAGAACAAAACTGCAGAGTACCTGAAAGATTAGGCTCAGATTCGAATCTTGAAAAGCTGGGGTTAATATTCACTGGGTTTAGACGCCTGGCAACACGATATCTGATCATAGTTTTGTTAACATCTTTTAGGATTTGGCCAGTTATTTTAAATCGTTTTGTTATTTCTTATGCGACAATGGATTGGCTGCGCACCATACTAGGATGGTGGACGCTAGGTAACCCAAGCAGATGTTCTTCAAATAATTGCAACAAGGTAGACGTTCATACTATAAACATGACCAAATTGGTGTTGATCATGCACCAGCTTATGGTCAGAAAATGAGATCTAAAGCCGGAAAACAAACTATGATGGTCGAATTTGGTTGATTGGTTGGGTTTTTTTTACGGCATGTCAATCCTTGCGTTATTTTATGCCGAGGACTATGTTTTATTCTTTCTTTGTGTGGTATATTTGAAACTTGTGTAGTTATCTTAAAACTTTTTGTTATTCCTTATGCGATAGACTTGTACACTTTTATACTGAAAAATATCCACTATATCATATGGTGTAAGCTGAATAATCTGAAATTCCATCTCGTAAGAAAATGATCAGAAGAAAATTTGTTTGTTTTCTATTGCACGAAATGCACCATTTATCTAACATCTGTGCAAGTAATTTGTGGTATTTTAGTTTTTGAGTAATGTCTGCACCGAGGCTTCAAATTAGTAATATATATATATATAAACTCAACACACACACACACACACACACACACACACACACACATATATATATATATATATATATATATATATATATATATATATATATAAATCCACTCACGCACATACACGCATATATATATACATATACACATGTATATACACGCACACACACACACACATATATATACTCACATATATATACACTCACACATATGTGTATACGTCTGTGAGTGTATACACTTATACTTTACTTGCAAAATATATAAAAAGAGTCGTGCTTCATGCAACGGTTATCGACGTAGGAAATGGAATCGATGATGTTTTTTGTTTTATTCCTTCTGTGTGTGTGGTATGGTTGTTACTTGTGTAGTTATCTTAAAACTTTTCGTTATTTCTTATGCGATAGACATTTATACTTTTATGCTAAAAAATACCCACTGTATCTTACGGTACAGGCTGAAGAATCTGAAATTCCATCTCGTAAGAAAATGGTCAGAAGAAAATTTGTTTTTTCTTCCTTTCTACTGCACGAAATGCACCATTTATCTAACATCTGTGCAAGTAATTTGTGGTATTTTAATTTTTGAACAATGTCTGCATCGAGGCTTCAAATTAAGTCATTTTGATCATTCGGATGCGTTAGTCGAGAGAGGGAAAATTACTTTTAAACTGACGCTAATAAGCCTCCCAGTGATGATTTGTGATGCTCGTTACTTAATAAGAGACAAGATGTATCGAAACATAGACTTAAAATAGCGAAAAGTTTTCAACAAATTTTTTTTATTTTTTGAAGTATTAAAGTCTTCGAAAGAAATATCTTGAAAATAACAACATTATTATATTGTTTAGATACACGTTGGGGCTTGTTGTGTAATGATTATCGTCGTAGGAAATGGACACGGCGACACAAGTTCAAGTCCTGGACGAGTCTGTTAGCATTTCACGTTGCGCTAATAACATTGGCAAAAAATCCAACTATCCTCCCTCCATATATTGATCTTGTGTCACAATTACTCGTGTGAAAGGGTTGATATATATATAATGTGTGTGTGTATAGCTCAGTCGGTAGAGCGTTCGGCTAGGAATCACAAGGTTCCTTGTTCGATACCGGTCCTCGACAACTCAGCGTATGAGTAGCACAGGGATGTGTGCGGTAAAGTGAGGAGCTGATGGTAGGTGTGGCGTTCCACCTCAGACGCTAAAATAATCTCCTTGGTCTAGCGCTAATGAAAAGGGGATAAACTCCCTCGCTGTCTGGCTGATACCGACATTAGGCCGGCCCGACGACTTTACTTTTACTTATATATATATATATATATACTCAGACATGTATATACATATACACATGTATATATAGATTCATGCACTCACACACACACACAGACATATATATTTACACACACACACACACATGTGTATATATATATATATATATATATATATGTGTGTGTGTGTGTGTGTGTGTGTGTGTGTGTGTGTGTGTGTGTATGCATAATATATGGAGGTGTACTTAGCGTAACGGTTATCCGCGTGGAAAATGGAATCGGTGATACGTGTTCAAATTATGGAAAAGGCAGTTTGCATTTCACACCGTAAAATATAGGTTCAAGTAACTAATCTTAAAATAAAAAAATTACTGTTATGAGATATCACATATCCCATATTCATATCTAATTTACCCAAAGTTTTGGAGTTTCAAATATTTCCATTTATTACAAATAATTTATACACAATTATATGGTTTCAAGTAATCACCTTAGGAAATGTATAAATTCAATTATTCTCCTTCTAGATATGGGTCAATAGTAGAGAAGACTGGCTTCTTTAACCTTTGTACAGCAATCTGTCTAGAAGACAGAAAATTCTTAATTCAAACCAGTTTTACTCCGCTTAAAAATTGACATTGTGTAGCATCCTGCTTTTGGCGAAGGGGTTGAGTGAATACATACCTTTTAATGAGCGATACTGTATCTTTGATCACACTTTAAAGACATGCACTCACTGAAGACTCCACACATCCAGCCTTGTGCCATAACTAAGTAAAGCTTATAAATGACTATTTTAGACATGCTTCGGTTTTTTTCTTTCATTACAGGGTAATAAAATTATCTCGTCGATTAAGAAATTTAAAAAATCTTACCCTTTCTTTTACGGGTTCATGGTTTTATTTCGAATGCAAATCCTTTCGATTTTATTAATAGCAACTGAGGACTTCAAGAGTTCTTAATCCAAGATGGATACGAATATATTATTTTGTTTTAAATATGTTAGACCATTCATTGAGTTTACAAAACCATCTTATCTAATTTCTTACTCGACATCGAAAATACAGACTTTAAATTTTACAAATCTAAAATGATTTAACCCTTAACTTGAAGTAGCTTTCGAGTCTAGTTATCACATTCTCCACATTATGCCATATTATCCAGAAAAAATTGAATTATAAAAAAATTACTTGTACCATAACGAGTTATGATAATGTATTATACAAAGTGTGTTAAAAAAGTATCGAGATTATTATTCATTTTGACACACCTAGTATTCTGAAAAATATAACGTTCCATTCATTCTTCATTTCTATCTTGGTAAATACAGCTTTAAACTTGGTACGTTTTTGACACACCTTGTATTCGGAAAAAAACAATGAATGGAACGTTATTTTTTTAGAATACAATGTGAGTCAAAAAGTACAAAAAATCTCGATATTTTTGACACACCTTGTAAAATGATATGAAAACAATAAAAAGGGCATTTTCAGAATAAAGATAAACTTTCTGTTTTATCTTGTATGTATTTTATATAGTGCATAGTGTGTACTGTAGTTTGAGTATCCTTTGTATCTGAGTCACCATGCATAATTTCTTTCAGAACTGTTGATTACGAAGTGACTAATAACATTTATCTCTAGGAGTTTCCATGGCAATAATCTGAATATACACGAGGCAAAACACGTCGAGTTTGCTGTCAGAATAATAAGAAACTTCTTTGCAAAATCTCCCAGTGGATGGAAAACACAAACCAGTAAAGTGAACTTAGTATAAAATTAGATGCGCTCGACATGGCACTAAGAATTCGACTATAGTCATTCATCGTGACTTAAGAAATTCGATTCGAGCCTTACAGACAGTGAATTGATGTTTGATTAAGATAAACAGCATATCAAACAGGTTAGGGTTATTTTATGCCTAGATGTTAGGAAAGCGCGTTCATTGTACGTTTATATTGATATTTTTGTGTAGTTGTTTCTTAAAATATTTTGTATACACTAATACTTGATGTCATATAACTATCTAATACAAATAATTTGCACACATGTATGTGGTTTCAAGTATTCCTATCTAATACTAATATATGGTTTCAAGTAAATATCTATATCTAATAATAATTATACAGTTACCGTATGCGATAGGCAACAATAAACTAAAAAAGATCTGAACATTGATCGCTGTATCTAAGTATTTCATTAATATTTATGCTTATCTTTTAAAGGTTCGGTGATAATTATTCCACTTAATTTAAAGACAATTTAATATAAGTAGATCCTTACATTCCGTACAAACAATTATTTATTTCATGGGTAACTTTCGCAAGATTTCACAATTATTTTAATTATTTCCAAATTTACAAGTTATAAAATTGTTATCGTATATAAAAGTTAATCGCAAAAATTCACATAAAAAATCGACGAAAACAATCGCCGTAATTAAAAGTTGGGTAGTCAAAATTACAGGATTACGGGTTCAAATTTTACCCAGATTGTTCTTAATTCGCTCACGCAGTCGGTCTGATTCCAAAATGGTATGATATGTAGGGATATGGTCTCTAGAAATAAAGTTTTAAAATGTGACACATTGATATTCGCATTTATTAGTTGGGATATCGATTTTGGGTTTATGCTTCCTTCACAAAGATAAAGCAACCTAATCAAAGAAAGAAATATTTGAAATTATTAAGGGATAAAGTACATTTTATGAGAATATTCTTCGGTTAACTTGACATGCCACCGAATAACCTTTCTAAAAGCAAATTGAAAGGAAATCAAGGATGTTTGTGGAAGACTTCTTTTTTTTTTTCTTTTTTTTTTTTGAGTAGAAAGAATCCTGTTCTTTTTACATTCAACAGAATAATTAAATACACTGTTGCAAGTTTTGATTTTTGGTTTCGGGAACAATGCTTATAAGAAATGGTGCACATCAAGATTCCTTGAAAAGGAATCTGTCAGAAAAAAGAATATTCCTTGCTGGTTGATGGAAAGAAATGAGACAAAAAACATTACTGTAATAGAATACATACTGTGATCAGCAGAAGGTAGAACCTCTTATTATAAAAATAAAATATGTTTTTCGGTTAGATATTTTTCACTCTTCTCGTGTAAATACAAAATCTAATGGCACTAATATGTAAATAAAAAAATAGCTATATGTACATGTCCATCAATTGCCTAAAAGAGCAACGCTATATGTAAACTAGATGAACCGTCAAACCACTGGGTTCCTAGCGATCAATGGTTATATTGATGCTTCTCGTCGTGGTGTAATGTTTAGCAAGCCAGTCTCGCAGATCCATTATTACTGTATAGCAAGTTTATCCTTGCCATAAAAAAATCCCCAAATAAAAAAGACATTGTAGGAGGTCGGAGAAATATATATTTTTTACGCTTCTATATACATATATATTTACCAACCTCTCCACTCGAGCAGAATGCAACAAAGAGTCAATTTATTAAGCAATATTTAATTCATTTAAATTCAGTTTTTCTTTCTACTAATCTGGTTGCCTAACCAAGGTTAAACAGTCCAGTCTGCCCTACTATTTACTCGTAGCTGGAAGGAAAATAGTTGGATGCATACCTTTCCGAAATGTATTAGCGCTATGTGAAATGCAAACAATTTCGTCCAAGATTTGAACTGGAGTCGTCAAGTTAATTTTCTACGGCGATAACCATAACACGACGCGCCTCCGCTATATATGAAGTGGTGAAAGACTTTATTTACTACTTCATATTTCTCTGTTATATCGACAATTCGGCTGCTGAAAAATGACATTCGGTGCCAAAGCAGACCCTCAAAAATCTAGAAATAGTTGCCAATTAGAATGGATATTACCTTATTTCATAAAAGCCTTAGTTGTATAGTTCTAATAAAAATCTCGCTATAATGTGCCACTTTGCTAGGTTACGATTATATATATATATATATATATATATATATATATATATAAAGTAACGTCGACGGAGTAACCTATTGTCGGTATCAGCAAAACAGCGAGGGAGTATATTCCCTTTTTTCATTAGTGCTAGACCAAGGAGATTGTTTTTGCGTCTGAGATGGAGCGCCACACCTACCATCAATTACCCACTTTAGCGCACAGATCCCTGTGCTAATCACACGCTAAAATGGCTAGGGCCGGTATTGAACCCGACACCTAGTGGTTCTGAGCCGGATGCTCTACCGACTTCACTATAACTATAGACTTCTGTGGCTAGTTTCATGCATGACCAAGACACAAATAACAGACAGGAGTTTGTAAGATAAAATATATATAAATGACAAGATCAACTATCAGATATAAAGAGGTTTTGCATATTATAGATAGAAATAAAATGTGACACGGCGCAGAACCGGAAGCTGAAGAATGTACTGAACAATTGAAGAGTGAAGTAACAAGAGTGTAAATAGGGATTACAAAAAGCGTGTAGCTATTACGTATTTGCAGTAGGACCAACTTTAATGTACTAATACTATAATATGGTGAAGGACAAAGCTAAATGTACTATTACTAAATTGCTGAAGCTAGTCATTAATAATGTTAGTATAATTAAAGGTCAAAAAGATATAAGGTCAAATATGACCGAATAATAGGAATTGTCAAACACTTCAATAAGGTAACAAAAGGGTTTAAGAGATTGGGTTTATCGTCCAATGCCTGAGATGCCCTGAAATTGAATGCCGCGGAAGGTTCGTTTCCTACGCAGTTCACTACATTCAACCGACCTTTGTCTCACATTTTGGCCTCATGGGAGTCAAATGCACCCTGCAATAAGAGGTACTCATTTATTTCGAGAAAACGAAAACAGACAGTTGGATCTTCCAGTATATTAGGGGAATATAATAACAGAAAAAAAGAACTGTTGTAGGAATAGAAAAAATACTATATTTTTATGTTTACCATATATGCTAGCGTGAAAATACAAAATAGCAGGGAACATAGTGCAAAGAATTGCACAATGTTAAACGTTAGGAAAAGGTAATAAAAATGGTGCGTATCAAGCTATTCAGTTATTACATCCTATATATATATATATATATATATATATATATATATATATAAGAGATAGAGGGGTGAGAAAGGGGAAAGGGTGGGAGAGAAATGATTGAGAGAAAGGTATGGAAAGAGAGGAGGGAAAAGTAAAGCAGAGAAGAAAAGATGGAAAGAAAGACAAAGAGAGAAAGAGAAATGATAAAAATAGGAGAGTGAAAGAAAGGGAGAGAAATGAAAAGAAGTGAGTGAAAAGGAAAGGATAGAATAAAACGAGAAGAAGAGATAAAGGGAAAGGAGAGAGACAGTTAGAAAACGAGAAATAGAGAGGAAGAAGGATAAAGAAATAGAAAAAAAGGCGGTGGGAATGAGAGAGAGAGAGAGAAAGGATAAAGAAAGAGACAGATCAATGAATCTATATAATTATCAGCCATGATCATATATCATACAAAATTCGTGGAAGATTTACATGGTTAAATAGCTATAAAACTACACGAGG
Organism: Doryteuthis pealeii; assembly: GCA_023376005.1. Lineage (NCBI taxonomy): Eukaryota > Metazoa > Mollusca > Cephalopoda > Myopsida > Loliginidae > Doryteuthis > Doryteuthis pealeii. The sequence continues at coordinate 128,994,528 of CM042139.1, forward strand.
GAACTATAACTACTGAGCTTGATTCTCACTGAATTGCGCATACTCCTGACCTTGTGATGACTTAAGTTAAGTTTAGTAAGGAGGCACCTCGAGTGGTGAAACAGACTATCACTACTCGATTCACCTGTTTCTCATATTTATGTCCTTGTGCTAAACTAAGCTTAATGAAACAAAAAAAACCTATAATGCTAGATGGCATACACAATCTTCTTATTATAATGGAGATTGTGTGTTTTTCTGTCTGTAACCGAAACTATATTCGTATACAAGTCACAATTCCGTTTGTTATTGACATCACATTCTCCATGATTTAAACCTCAATTATTAATAAAATGGTTTTACATCATTAAGACTGTTGATCATATCTACATACAAATAACATGCAATTGTATTTATATATACAACAAAATAGCGGTTTATAGTTTGAACGGGAAGGCTAATTTGCATATTAATATTAAAAAATCGAATTTAATAAATATGTGCTTAGTATTATTGATTTCAAACTGTTTGATTTTATTTTAATGAATATAAGCAAAAATCTCTTCAATGAATCTTAAATGAAATCCATTAACAAGAAAAATAACTGTCATTTTATTCTTTACTTCCTCTTATAACTAAATACTTAAATTAGAAAAAATAACAATGAAAGACGAGAGTGATGGAAGAGTGAGTTCAGTTGTTCCATTTTTTATTATACTCCCTCTGTTTCAAATCTTTTATCATACTCCCTCTGTTTCAAATCTTTTTATCTGTATTCTTATTTAGTTCATTAGCCTAATTTAATACAATATTTTATTACATTAAAACTTAAATACTTGCACCCGGAGGGTGCATATATTTGCTAGTTATGTAAAAGAATTAGGAGGCGTGCATTCAAATCCTAGACGAGGCTGTTCGGGTTTCACTTTGCACTAAGTCACTTGAGAAAGACATGAATCTATCTCTTCTTCTTCCCGTTTATGGGTAAATATCAATTGGGTTATTTAACCTTGGTGAGTTAACCGATCTAGGAAACTAAAAGAACTCTGAATTCAAGACATCTGTATTTTGCTTAAAAACTGACTCTATTGCATCCTCCCTGCGGCGGGGTTTACCCAACCCCAAGGAACATGATGCCACATCAGGTCAATTTTAAGCGGACTTTAACAGATTTGAATTCAGTTATATTTCTCCTAGACCGGTTGCTATACCATGGTTAAAGAGTCCATTCTCTTATAGTATTTGACCCATAGCCGGAGGGACAATAATTACATTCATATATTTCCCAAGAATATAAACGCTATGTGAAAACAGTCTCGCTACAGATTTGTACTCTGGTCTCCGTGTCCTTTTCATACGACGATAAAATTACACACACCCTTTTAGATGTACCAAGTACTTAAGGTGACCCCTCCCTTTTCGACATATATGTCCGGTACCTAAAATTTGACACCGCCCCTCCCCACTCCGGATGTGACTCCATAAGATAAAATTTCCTAGATTTATCAGCCTTAAAATAAACATGTGAGTCTTTTTATTTCGCTGATATCTCTCTTGAGCTGTTGCTGAAATGCATTATTAAGTTTTCTGAACTTGAAATTCTTGACGATTTCAAACATCCACCGTGTTGGCGGGGCTAGGAATATGCTGACTGGTACAAAATTTAAACGTAAGATATGAAAATCAATATACAACATTATCATGATCATAAAGGCTAGATGATTGTTAAATTTCAATTTTGGATGTCGATATTGAAAAATCTGAAAATTATTTAGATGTTGCGCCACAGAAATAGGAAAACCAGAAAGTTTTCTGAGAAGAATATCAGAGATTTTTTTCTGTTGTTTCTTATGCAACATGATAACTTACAAATATAATCATGTCGATATCTAAGACTGAAATTTTAAAATCTCCTATCTTGATCCAATCATATTTTAAATCCATTTAAAGTGAACGTACTTTTATTGAAATTATTCAGTTTTATTGTCATTATTTTTACAATATCTGCGTCTAGAATCTGAATACTTTTTTCATTTGCGTGTAACACACACACACACACACACACAATATATATATATATATATATATATATATATATATATATATAAAGTTAAGGTCGCGTGGACATGGCGTCAATGACACTTGCTTAATGAGTTTCTCGCCTATGCAATTTTAAAATCAAGCTTGAAAATCGCATACGTGAGAAACTGCCAATAACTAAGGGCCTTTGAATTCATGTCCACCCCGCCCTAACTTAGACATACATGTTCTATCAACTATATTGAGTACTATTTACTCATAAATATACATAAAATATATATATAATATATATATATATATATATATGTGTGTGTTAACTGCATTATTTTTACATCTAATAATGAAATAATTCTTTGGACAAGCATCTCTCTCTCTCTCTCTCTCTCTCTCTCTCTCTCTCTCTCTCTCTCTCTCTGTCTGTCTGTCTGTGTGTGTGTGTGTGTGTGTGTTATACTATCCGGCCTTCTTTCAAAATCGGTAAATTTACTGGAAATAAAGGACTCCCCATTTTTGGACCAAAGTAGCCCTGCGGGAGAAAATATTAACCCGGTTTTCTGTGGGTTTTCCTTACTGGTTTTCAGCTGCGTCGGATAGTATTTCCTTAGAATATTATTAGAAGATCACATTTCCTTATGATATTATTAAAAAATCACATTTGAGTACGATGTATTATTTCCTGATTTCACCGACACATACAAATATAAAGTTATCATGGTAGAAAATGGATATCGGCGACTCGAGTTCAAATCCTGGACGAAGCTGTTTACATTT
>CM042139.1:129002317-129072317 GCA_023376005.1 Doryteuthis pealeii
CGGAGTGGTAGAACCTGTTAGGATCCATTTCATGGGTGAAATAGATAATTTGTTTACAAAAAAGATTGAGTTAAAATGATCTTCCCAACTATCGCTACGAATCTTTCAAAATTTTGCCGGCATTAAATGACCCACCGTGGTTGATATGCCGTAAAAGAAAACAAACAAAAACTAAAACTAAAACAAGTCTTATAAATGTCTCCGACAATGATCATCCAGCGAAAACTTTTTTCATTTCCAAGTTTGTAATTGGATGCTGGCTATAATCTCATTGATGCAATTAAGTGATACGTCAGTTTAATTTAATTCATTTATTTATTTTCTAACTTTCAGCTCTTTGTCAACTGTTCTAAGAGATAAAAACAAGCAATGGTCGCATAAACAGACTCATGAATAGCCAATTCGCAACAGATTGTTTTTTTACAATAATCCATACAATCTTAATATAAGAATGAAGTTACAATGACGCTTATTACTACAAGGAATACGGATAGGTATTTACTAGCTATACCCAAAAATCGTCTGCTACAGTTTGTTTTTTTAAACGAATTAAAATTAATTAAATCTATTATTTAAGGTCAAACTTTTGTCTAAAACGATAAGTAGTAACATAATAACCATCATTAAAAAAAAGAAAAATATCATTACATATGCAAATTATTTTTAATACATTTAAAACGATTTTTTGTCAATTTCGACAATTTTGGCTCTTTTTAAATGGCTTGTAATGGCTTGTTTACAAATTTAATGTAACATTCGCGATTGCAAAAAAAAAATACCAAAAATCAGGGAATTATCCGATTTTATTGAAATTTTCAGTATTGATTTATCAATTAATGAATTTTATAATGCCTCAGTTATTTTATTTCAAAACTTTAATTAAATATTTTTGCTATGAAAAATTGATATATAAAATTCATTTAAAATAAAAAATATTCTGAAGTTAAGTTTAAAATGTTATATTTTTAGATTCTAGAAATAAATATCTATTTAATGCAAACCTTATTTTAGTCAAACAAAGTATACGTTTTGAAAAAAAACTCTATTGAAAATTTAGCCCCCCCCCTTTTAAGCAGAAAAATATCGATGTATAATTTCTTCTTTTATAATATAATAGCCAATTAAATAATTATCTAAATGAGTAAAAAAGAAATCTCAAAAAAAATTTTTTTTTTTTTTTTACATTTTATTTTCCGATTTTCGGTACTTATTTTCTTATAAAATATTCCCCTTAATTTTTTTTTTTTTTACAACTTCGGTCTTTTATCTTTTTATTTATACTGTAATTAGTATCAAACAAGGAATAACTCGCCGAGATTTTACACCCCCAAAATAGAGGGGGGGGTAAAATCTCGTTAAGTGACCTGAAAAAAATGAGAGTTTTGAAATAAAATAAATAATGCATTATAAAGTTCATTCATTGATAAATCAACACTGAAAATATCATTAAAATCTGATAATTCCCTGATTTTTGGTAAATTATTTTCTGTAGTGGGGGTGCTAAATTCATTTTGTCAAAAACTGATTTTAGGCCAATTTTGGGTATACCTAGTATTTACGAATTCAATTTGGAGTGATAATACCTGTTAGGGTCCCATCTATGGGTTGAAAAGAAAAACATGAGTTTATAAATGAACTATGTATCCATTAAGAATGAATTTATTTCGAAACTTTTTCGGCATTAAATGACCAACTGAGGTTGATATGCCGTAAAACAAAACAAACGAATTCAATTAAGAAAAGTAATTAGATAGTATATTTTTCAGGTTGGCAAACTTGATTAAATATCAGCTGATCAGTGTTAACCTTTTTAACACTGGAGTCTCAAACTCAAGAACTCAAAAGGACAATTCAATTTTTTTTTTTTTGGGGGGGGGTGATGCACAGCGGGCCAATAGTTTGATGCGGGGTGGCGTGATTTAAACTAGTTATAATGCTAATCTTAAAAACAACTAATAGAGTAATTTAATCCAATTTTTCATTAAAATGCATATGTTTGTAAGTGGGATATGTATGTATCCAACCTATTCGCCACGGTTAGAATGTGAGGTAAAGTCGCAAGTACAGGGCATTTAGTGAAGATCGAACTCGCTATTCAGTAGTATTTTAAACCAGGCAAAACCATAATCTTGGATGCTGAATTCCAATGCAGACGTACATTGTCAATTAAGAATATTGGCATAAAACAATCACCCTATAGTATACACTTGTATACACTCTTCGCTAGAGTAAACTACAGTGGTACCTTGACTTTCGAGTTTAATTCATTTCACTCATTACTCAGTTCCTTCTTATATCAAATCAATTTTCCCCATTGAAATAAACTGAAACACCATTATTCCGTTCCAGCCCCACCCCAAAACACCCTTTTTTGTTACGGTTTTTAGATAAGAAATAAAGAAAAATAGCATTGTATAAAAACATAGCAGAATGGAATAAATTATGTGCTGTAATATATATTTCAATGTTAATTTTTTTAATAATATTTGTCTTTGGAAACATTTTTTTAGTGAACTTTTATGGATTGCGAAATGGATTCGTCAATCTCTTTCTTCAACTGCAAGGTCCGATAACAACCTTTCTCGTCTCACGCAAAAAAGCAATAATCTTCTAGCCGCTTTCCGCATACGATGCCTCCCGCCCTCTTCTCAGTAGTGTCTTGTTTTATGTACAGCGGTCTGAGAAAAATTTGCATACGTGCAGATTTATTATCGCCATGTCTCTTTGCTTCGAGATCTAGCGTATTTAATTTTTAGTGCGACGGCAACTACAGTTTTCGTTTCCTCCATTCCTGCAAGCGAGAGAGGTAAGTCCCCCCCCTCTCGCTATACCTATTAACATAAGCGTGTGTGCAGCTCGCTCGTACCTCAAATTTTAGATCTCAACCAAAATCGACTGATTGATAGATTGTAACTCGAAAAACTCGTTAGTTGGGATACTCGTAAGTCAAGTAACACTTTATTTTAATAAATACAAATTACGAAATATTCTTCGAAGTAAAAAAAGTTTGTTTTTTTTAATCTCATAACGTGATATCTGTAAAAAAAAAAAAAAAAACCTTCTGTAAAAAAAACACTCTTCTAATTCTAATTCACAACTGCGTGACAGTTAAGCGAAAACGTATATACGTCAAAGGATATTTTTTAAAGTGTTTTTTTTTTTTTTAATTTTTATTTAATGGCGTTTAAGTTTTTTTTTTGTTTTTTTTTTTTTTTCTAGCTTCTCGTCTAGGTTTTAAATTTTCACTGATAATTTTGCAGCATAATCTGAAAATCCGATATCGGTATTTTCATCTCTCCCAGACGTTTCTAAAGCGCTTAAAATGTACTCGCTATATGCATGAAAAAAATAAAACAATATATATTTTCGATGTAAAAATTTTAATAGGCTGTTTTTATTTCGACACTAATTATGTATTATTTGAACTCGAAATATTTTTACTAGTATGATTTTCTAGCGAGCTTTACGCTAAATTAATACTGATGTTGATTTTTTTTAATCACAACATTATCGGTACCATTTTATAACTCCTAATCCTATTTTAGAATATTTTAGTATTAAATAGATCTGATTCATGTAAATTATGGATAACTTCTTTTATAATAATTCTTAATTACTATATACAGCTTATGACTGAATTGCATTTCTTGAACTTGAATATATGTGAAAAATAATTAGTTTCAATACATTGCCTACTAATTATATCTATAAATATACTCTTACTGGGGTGGGACACATTCAAACTGAATAGGCCACATGCTATAACAGAATCAAAAGGTAGGCCACATACCATAACGGCACCACATTATTTATATACAGTGGTACCTTGACTTACGCGTTTAATTCGTTCCGCTTCTAACTCCGTTTCCTCGTATTTCAAATTTTCCCATTGAAATGTCATTAATCCATCTCCCAAATACTCTATTTTTGTTACGCTGTTTTAATTAAGATAAATAGAATGTGAATTGTATAGAAATGTAATACAATAGAATGGAATTATGTGCTGCAATATCTTTTAATGTTACTTTTTTATGAAATTTTTTCTTTGTAATAAATTTGGAAACTTAAATGTTTTTAGTAAACTTATTAACATATACGTATCTGAAGCTCGCTCATACCTCAAATTTTCGCTCTCAACGCAAGCAAAAATTCGAGCGGTTTTCAGGGTAAGCGTGTGTATATATATATATATATATATATATATAAAAGAACGAGTCAATTTGTATGTCTGTATAACGACCAACTTCTAGAAAGAAAAGAAAAAAGAGGGGAAAATAAATTTGACTTGTTGAAGAGAGTGGGGTTCAACAATGTCGTCGCCGTCACAAAATCTATAGCACAAAAAATCCGTCGTCGTCGTAAAATCACCAACTCATATCTTCAGTAACTGAATAATCGCAACTCGCCTCCTGTCGTCACCCCACTTCTATTTATACTAATTAGTTAACGAAATTCACTTCTACCAAAGACACCGTAACACTTGTGAAGATCTTAAACAAAATAAGTTTGTCATTTGCCCCCTCGCCACTGCTCTTTTATACTCGGTCTGGCCGAAACGTCACAACTCTCGTCTCGCCAGCTACGAGACTTGCCACTATAAACCACCGCCTCAAGGACACTCACGATTTTTTTTTACCTCCACAACTAGTCGGACTCGTCACATGGTTTTTTTCTTCTGCCCACACGTGCAACATGCCACTCGCTGTCTCTTCGATCGACGGACCGTTGTTGGCTCATCACAGGTTCGTGAGTTTTGCCCTTCGATCTCGCTACCCAAGTGTACGTTTATTTATAAAGGAAAATTGGATATCAATAAAAACCAAAGTCCAATAAAATCTACACCCTATTTTTTCCGTGTGTGTGTGTGTGTGGAGGGGAGAACAAAACGTTTTACCTCTCATTTTCTATAAGAAATGCTAGGTGAAATATAATGAGGATATACATCAATATATTTAAAAATCAATTTCAAAATGATTAATAATTAAAAGAAATTGATAAATGATAAAACAATGTAAAGCAAATAAAATACAAGGAAAATAATAAATACAAACAAGATAAGATAAAAACTTTAAAATAAGAATATATAAAAAATAAAAGGTAAAACAAATATATTTTTTATCAATCTATATATACATAGGGATAAGAGATTTATGTTTAACTTTTTAAATCCCGGGAAACGCCGAGTATGTCTGCTAGAAATTTGATAATATCATTAACGTATTTTACCAAATCTATAGAGAGAACATTTAAATGGCGCGTATGCTTTACAATGAATAAAAATTACATAGAGCGTGCTTTTTTTTTTTTGTGGACTAAAGTCAGTTAAAAGAATAAACGTGTTTGTATATCGGTGGTGCGATATAGACAGGACATGCAACACAGCACACGCCAATCAGATCAAATAGGTACCATGATGGCTAGCGTTCATCGGTTTTCAAGTCTACAGGGGCCAACGCTCGAGGTAGGTAGTATCACGGACTTACTGTTAATTTAGTTGTTTTTAAATTGCTGTAGACTTGGCACCAAGAAGGATATCCGTTGTATGCATGTTGAGGTTGGCGCTTAGAAGCTATTCTTATGTTAAGTGTTTTATCACTAAAGTTTGGAAACCACAGCCCAAGACTCACACATTTTAGTTAAGATTTGGCGTATTGAAAACTTTTTGTGTATTTGTGAAATTAATTGATACTTTCAAATCAACTTCACACCCTGGAGAATGCTATCAATTTTTAATTTTTTACTACTCTTTATTGTGTCTAACATACTGGCCTCAGATTGTTTCAAATAGCTTCAATTTATAATCCTGATTGATTTAAATGGCATGTCAACCCGTCTAGGCTTATATTATTCCTAGAGGTTAGGGAATCGCAGACATTGTATATTCATATTTACTTTTTTTTTGGTGGGGGGGCAGTTATATCAAGTATTCCTACCTAAAGGAAATAAGTTGCATGCATATAAGATTTCCCTGTCGAATACAAATAATTTTAAACTGGCCTATTTGACCTATACATGTGACACTAATAGATACTATTATTCTTGATCAGAGGGGATCTGGAAGTAATGGCAGAGGGTTACTAAAACTAGTTTCACCATGAGATGAAGTTTAGAATTCTACCACCTGTTTTTTCTGGGGGGGGTCTTACCCCTGCAGGAGATACAGTCTACGTATTCAAAGCACCGCTGACAGGGCTGTTCTATTCTTAAGTAGCCGCCCATCTAAGCTTTGTACAGGCCAAGTATGGCTTAACTTCAGTGATCTAGTGAGAACCGGTGCTTTGAATATGACCTACTGGTAATATAAAGCGTCGATTATATTTGGCACAAGTTCAGAAGAATGGAAAACCAAGATGAGAATCGAATTTCTCGGTGGTAATGTATCTGTAAAACGAGCTTGCTAAACATTACACCACGGCGATGTTCCCCTGAAATAAAATAAGTATAGGTTTGTATTAACCCAAACCTCCGCCATAGGGAAGATGCGGCACAAGGTCAATTTCTAAGCTGAGTATTGCTAGTTTTAAATCTAAATTCTCCTAGATCGAATGTTGTACAAGCGAGGAAGGGAAACAAAGGTCATTTGAACTCTGAGTGACGTGTCCATTTCTTAAGTCGATAACCGTTATGCTACGCACCTCCACTGTTTGGGTTATAGTTGGCACAAGACTGCAAGTACCGAGTACCTAGTGAGGGTCTAACTCTGTACTCTGTAGTACTTATTAGTGGGACTATTTTTTTAACCATTACACCACGACGAGGTACGTATAATTACGGACTCCCTTAAAGCTATATTTTAAAGGTATTTATCAAGCTAATGAAGATCTAAAATATTCCACCAGTGGATTATTTGTAGAAAATTCATAGATTTATTAGTCTTAATTTCCAACATTTATCAGGTTAATATTTCGATTTGGAAACCTTTGGGAGACGATTAGAGCGTGACGTTGGATATTTAGGCGATAACGTATTGACCCAAACAATAACGGGGAGAGTCATTGAAATGGCTAACAGACAAAATCCATTATCTTCATCGGATAAATTATGCTACACTTTCGGTGATTGTATCGGAAATCGATACCCCTCCTCACCCCTCACCCCAAATAAAACGCTATCAAAGTTAACAATCGCAATATCGCTGCCTCTGGCTCCAATTACCATAATAACCGAATGGAAAGTTTTACTTCATTTTCATCACATTTTATTTTGTTTCTTGTGAGTCTTGTTTTAATTGCAGATTTATATTTGTTCATTAAAATTTTGACCATATTTCATCAGATTTTAAATAGAACTTTAAAAATAAATTATTAGACAACCCGCGAACCTGTTGGGTTCCAATTGTAACAGTAGTGCATAAACTATGAATAATGGTATCTATGTGTCTTTAATTTAAACTACGTCACTGCTTACGTCACATTACCCAAAATCGTTATAACATAGAATAAATACAGTCAACATTTGAGCATGCAGCCTTAGACAATCCTCATTGTTTGTTAAAATAAGTTTTAATGAATACATGCCTGATATAATATATCTATATATAGTTTGTTTTATTTGAATATATATTTAAAGTTATCAGAACATAGTTTCCATTTCAAATTGTTTTATCTTTTTACTTCTTTAATAAGTTTGATGATTTTACTTAGTTATAGAACCATCTCTCTGATATTGAATTTTTAACTCCACCCGCTCAGGCAATATCTTTCAAAAACTAATTTTTACACCGCCCGGGGGGGGGGGTATTTTTCTAGTGATATTAATGGTTCTTTTTAGGAAAGAATAGAGGATGCTACTCTGTGTTATATATTTATCTCCGTTGTATCAAGAATTTGGATATTTTCTTAAAGATAACGCTCACTTCGAAGGCAACACACATCCCATTGCATTACTCAAGCCCTCGACACGAACAGAATGCGACACAAAATATTTTAAAGCGTAGTTTAACAGGTTTGACTCCAGAGATTTCCTTCTCCTCTATCGGTCGCCATACCAAAGTTAAAGATCTCAGTTTTTCCTTCCATTTTCCTATAGCTGGAGGCCGCACTTCTGTGTCTGTTTCGAAACTAAAGCGAGATATTTCGGAGCAGGTGCGGAGACGTACCCGAACCAAGTCTCTACTTCTGTATCTGTTTCCGAAATAAAATCAGTGCCGCTTGGCTTTGTATTTCGGAGCAGGTGCAGAAGTGCGTCTTGGCCAAATGCCTGGCTTTGTACCATTTCTGTTCCTCCTCAAAAGTGTATACCTTGAATTCGTCCATCGAAGCGATTTTTTACCACATTCCCCATGATTCGATCTAGTTTTAGACGGCTTGGTAATCATTAGCCTCAGCGGTGTTGGGATTCAATATTATAGGCTGTGCTGTCCTAGCAATGGAGATTGTAGTTTGTATTTCATCTTCCGTGTCAGTAATAACAGAATGGAGGAACTCGCGTTTTGTATTTTCAAGTTCTCTTTATTTTAAAAACGGGGGCTTACATTACGGGCGCTATCTTGCAAACTCTCCAGAACCAAAATGAACTAAAGTAATATAGTAAATATCAAATGAAATAAAGATGATTAAAATAAACGACTTAAAAAGAATATATAAAGAATAAATGATAATAAAACAATATATAGGAAAATAATTTTTATTATTCTATAAATAAATATAGATATAATTTAACTTTTGAAATCTCTGCTAGTTAACTATAAAGAATATACAAAGGATTACCCCCCTGAGAAAATTAATAGTTCTATGCTTTAGAAAATAAATGAGAACATCATTTCACTAAGGGGATTTTTGTATGGTTTTAAAAAGAAAAATAATTAAAATATACATGCATATTCAAATTAAAAATCTCAAAAATGTATGATAAGCTTAAAAATTCAGTTTGGCTTGCAAACGTATAAATGAAAAGCGAAAGATAAAAAAAAACTATTAAAAAGTACAAAGAAAGAAAGAAACGAGATGACAAAATAAGGAAACGAGAAAGAGAAGAAACAAACGAGATGTAGAGGAGAAAGCTCGAATTATTTTTGTCAAAGGTTTATCAGATTGTCACACTAATTGTTTCTAACGAGTCAGCTTAATTGCTGTGTGCTAATTCTTAGTTTATAATTTTTCTGCTTGCAATTGTCTTCAAAAGTAAGTAGATCCGCACTTTGCTGGTTATTCGCATCTTTGCCTCCCAGGCGCAGACTTAATGAAGCAATACGAAGAAATGCAGGCAAAAGAAATCAAAAACAATCTAAAGAGACTTCCGAAAAGTTCTTTTATTTCGTATTTCCCTCTTTGTTCCTAATAAACAAGAGACGGCTAGAATGTCGATTATTGACTTAGCAAAGTAAGTGGTGCCTTTCGTTTCAAGACGCTATACTTTCTGACATAGTTTTTTTTAAGAAGAGAGACGCTTACATCTGCTTCGTGAGATTGTTACGTTTTATTGTCTATTTTCAAAGCTTTCTTTTTCTTCTGTATCCACTGAACATTTACGTTTTAAGTATTCATGGAAAGTCACTATCCTCTGGGGTTAGTAATGTCTGGTTAATTTTGTTTACTCATATTGTTTAACTTTATAGATTCTAACCAAGAATTGTCTTCTGTAGTTCATTCTCTGCATGTTCTTACGTTATACGTATTGTCCTTTGTAAATGTTTTGTTTCCCGCCATTTTGAGGACAACAACTTTTTAAGTATAACTTTCCGGCTCTCCTACAAAAGAGACTGTTAGAATGTCGATCATTGACTTAACAAAGTGGTGCCTTTCGCTTTCCAGACGCTATACATTCTTGCATAATTTTTGCTGTCTATATCTGCTTTCTGAGATTGTTACGTTTTATTGTCTACTTTCAAAGCTTTCTTCACTTTTTTTCTTCTGTATCCAATGCACATTACGTATTAAGTTCTATGAAGGCGTACGGTGTGATTATGGAGGCGCGTGGTGTAATGGTTACCTTGGTAGGAAATGGACACGGCGAGAGGAGTTCAAATATTGACGCGGCTGTTTACATTTCACATAGCACTAATACCCTTGCGAAAGGTATACATCCAACTATCCTCCCTCCAATAGTAGTACAGACTGTTCTTTAACCTTGGTTAGGCAACCAGTCTAGGAGAAGGAAAACTCTGAATTCAAACCTTTTAAACTCGCTTAATTATTGACCTTGTGTCACATCCCGCTCGTGCTGGGGATTGGTATATATGTATATTATTTTTTCTTGGGTTAATTCTGTGGTATCAAAACTGTTTTTAATTTTTATTGGGAGGGGGGAAGGAATCTCTCTTTTCTTTTTTTTTTTTTTTCAATTTTATTTTTGTTTCTTGATGTTTTATCATACACTCGCCTAAATTTAGTAAATATTATTAGAATGCTGTGATACCTAATTGAATTTTATTGGATTTTGTCTGTGTTTTTCACATTTTTTCAGTGATATTTTTACATTAAAACAGTTGGATTTTTTCTCTATTTCTTGCCTTTTTTAAATCTACTTTTAACATTAAAAGAAAGTTGAAGCTTCACTAACATTTTCTTTTTCTTTCTTCTAGGTAAGTTCCTGTTGCAATTCCTTATTATGATGGTAATGTACTTCTTACACTAAATATTTTATGTTGTTGTTTTTTTCTATTTCACTATATATATATATATATATATATATATATATATATATAAAGATGTTATTTAATCATAATTTATATCAGAATAATCAGATTACCAATAAAGATGAATAATTCGTGTATCTATTATTTTTCTCTTTTTCTTTTTCTATAAAGATGATATCTGCCTTTTCTTCGTATATTATCGGAAGGGAAACAATGATAATCCAATTTAAGATCGCCCCTAATCCTTGTTTAAATGAGAGTATCACAAATTTACCTAATCCTTTTCTTTAAATTGCTTTAGAATCATGTTTATCTTAAATTGCGAGGATTCATTACCTGTAAACCTATGAAAAATACATCATAAATTTATAAAATGATAACAGAAGATTTTATAATGCAGTTAAAAGAATACCTATTTGGAATAAATCAGTGTTTTCATTTCGTGGTGTGTAGCACGAGCTGATTTTGAATTACTGGGAGTTTAAAAAATGTTAATATTTCTAAGGGAGTTTTTATGGTATTATAATTTAAAAGTCTCCACCAGTTCACCACCCTCTGTCGACTTTTAATTGCATGTGATAGGTTCCAAGAACTTGACATAAATTGTGAACATGTAGAGACTGTTTGAAATTATATCAACTTCCATTAGGTTAATATTTTTTTCTTTTTAAATCTCCCTGTAATATGTCTCCTATGATATTTCTCTTTATTACTTTACACTTTCAGCAGAAGTGTTACACATTTATTATATATATTTATATCTATGTAGGTATGTGTATATATTATTTCAATATCTTATCTATTAAGAGGCAAACATGATACTCAAATATTCAGAGCATTATTTTTCATATAAGTGCTGATTGGTCTATGGAGCTCAGTGATGAAAAATAAATATCCGTCATATAGAATTACAAGTTTGAATCCTGGGACCGACTGGGTTCTTTACCGTTGATTAGGCAATCAATCTAGGAGAAGGACAACACTGAATTCAAACCAGCTTTACTCCGCTTAAAGATTGACCTTGTGTCAAATGTTGCCAGTGGTGGAAGGGTTGGGTAAATACATATGTCTGTTTACTACAGGGGAAACGGTTTCTATGGAATCTTTAATGTCAAATCTGCGATGACTTTATTATTTTTCCATCAATTCTAAATAATAAAAAAATAAGTGATGATAGTAAATGGAAATTTAAATTGAGTTTGGTGTTAATATCGCAGAATGATGGCCCCGGCAAGGTTCTGTGGAAATTTTCACCTACAACAAGTCTTCCTTCTCCATGCCATAGCCGTTCTCCAAGAGAATAACAAGTTCGACAGAGGTCGACACTAATGTCATCGAAAGGGTTAATAGAACGAGTTTAAAGACTTACTTAATTTTCCCTTTGTTATACTGAGTAACAACCATGATTAAAGAGTCCAATTTATCCTACTAAAGTAACCATATCTAAAGAATATAAAAGAAAAGATGGACTCAAATAACAATTGAATGCAGTCACAGTTGCACTTTGGATTACCCTCAACGGGTCAATTTTACGCCCCACATTATACCTCCATGGAAGGATGTGACATAAGTACATATGCACTGTATATATAATTAGTACAATGCTCGTATCTCGATAGAGTTATGTATAGAACATTTCATTTGCCGAAGCAGATTTTAATTTAACGTAGTTTTCATTTTCTTTTCTTGTTATATATATAACTTGTTTTGGCAAAATTGTTTGATTAAAAATTGCCTGAAACCTTCTGAAAATAATGAATCCTGCTGACAAGTCTTATACCAACCGCTGCATTATATAAATGTTATACTTAGAATTAATCATGTAATTTTCGCGTATGTTAACTAAGTAGAAATTAAGGATGGGCATTTGTAATAGTTGGTATGGCCAACATTTTATGTGATTTTTTAACCTCCGTCCCATGAATTGTAATTCAATAAAACTCTGAAAAAATGAATGAAACTTAATTCTTGCAGTATTATGACGAGGAACGACTTTTTAAAATTACATGTAAAAAAATCCTTTGTTTTTAGTCTTTAAAATCTGAATTTTATCAATATAAAACTGGATCTGTCACAAATTTGGCTTTTTTGCCGTTTTTTCTCTCTTGAAGATGTGCTCTCTTTATAGTGATTTGTTTTATTGCCATAATTAAGAAATTCACACAAAAATGTATATGTAAGTTTGGGCTCTGTTTTTAAGGGGAAAAGATGACAATTTACAATTTATTTAAAAAGAAAAAAGAGCGGGGCAGTGTTGTCGTACCGAAATTTTGGTCATAACCTAAATAATGGGGCTATATTATGACTTGTTTTACAGAAATGTTTCTCTTCTCTATTATTATGTTCTTATTTGCTACATGATACAGGACCTTTATATACGGAAATAAGATTTCATTTTCTTGTCATTATTATTTCTATTCTTTTATTTTCACTCTGCATTGGTGTACTAAATATTGTCTGCGGGTTGTAGTAGAAATTATTCATTAAACTTAACCAATATAGATATAAAGTCACAAGAGCTGGACATCGAGTGAGGATCACACTCATCATCATCATCATAAAGCGTGCCGAAATTATGGATTCTCTCTCTCTCTCTCTCTCTCTCTCTCTCTCTCTCTCTCTCTCTCTCTCTCTCTCTCTCTCTCTCTCTCTCTCTCTCTCTCTCTCTCTCTCTCTCTCTCTCATATATATTGCACTTTGTAAGTTCTCTAGACTGCAGTCAGTCCACGCAGAAGCTGATAATTATAAGTGTTTTGCTGTTCGGTCAACACAGGTATGTCCATGTGTAATAGTCCCTAGAAGAACGTTACTTATGATTTCTTACTTCACCAACATGTCTTGCTCGCTATTCCTGATTGTTGTGTGAGGTGAGGGATAAATGGTCGTACAACGGCTCTTTTGCACGGTACTGCTTCAAGCAGTGCAACCATACAATAGTACCGACACGCTTTACAGCTTGGAATCCCTTTTATTTTACCAGAGATCAGATTTCCATTTAGTTTTTAATCTATCAATAGTGGACCATGCTTTTACTATCCGTATGTTAACCTCGCTTTCAGTAGATTATATTGTTACCTATATATATATGAAGTCTACTAATTTCAGAGGTTTGTCTTCGCATGAACTATGGTAGTAATAATGTGTCTGATAATCTGACAAACATTGTAAGATGCTTATGTGGTTTCCAAAGAGGTGTGTGGTGTAATATTTAGAGTCGTAGAAAATGGACTCGTCGACACGAGTTCAAATCCTGGAGCTACAGTTCACATAGCGGTAATACCCTTGAGAAAGGTATGAATCCAACTACTTCCCATCAGCTATTGGTTAATAGTAGAGCAGACTCGGCTCTTTAACCTTGGTTAGGCAACCAGTCTAGGAGAAGGAAAACTGAATTCAAACCTCTGCTTAGGATGGTTACTACTAGAATCGCTTCAGTCCTTATTAGTGATCTATTTCACTAACTAACCAAGATCTTTTCTTTGTGTCAAACTAAGCTAGGCTTAAATGGCGACTCACTTAAGAATATTATGGTTAATTTCCTTTTTCCTCCTCGTTCTTTCTTTTCTCTTCTCTCTACTTTATTCTTTTCTCACTGATGCCTGTTCACTAAATGACCAGTTCCCTCTCTCCAGGTAAGTAGTTGCTTTTATCACTACCCACGTCACACACAATGCATTGCATTTCTCTATAAGTTTCTTCTAGTCCCTTTCTAGCTTCTCATTATTTTCAGCACGTCGGTAAGTACTTTTCGACCACAGCCTCTAAAACAGTATTAAATATTGAATATGGGTAAACTGAATTTTAAACCGAATATTCTCTAAATTTCTTTGTAATTTATCGTTTTTATTTTGAACGGCATTTGTAGTCACAGAAAACAGGTAAACCCGTAACGTTTTTGTTGATGCTGTTTGTTTTAAAGGCTCAAGATTTTCCTTTGTCAGTAAATGACAAGGAGAAACGAAGACCGAAACATAGCGGTTGTTTTTCCCTCTGAGAATGAAAACACGAACTCTAAAGGGTTTTTGTGTGTTCTTTCTTTTAAATTCATCTAAGGAAAATCTCACTATAGAGTATTGGTTAAAGTTGCATGACATTTATCCTGTAAAAAAATGATAACCTTGTGCCTGACTCAGCGAGGATTAGTAAATATCAAATAGCTAGTATTGATTGCGTGAATATTGAAAATGTGATAATTATATTTTTCTTAATCTTATATAATATATATATATATATATATATATAAACCCAGCACCTTTACAGGAGTAAGATGTGGCACAAAGTTAGTTTCGTTTAACACGATTTTAATTCAATTTTCCTTCTCATAAAACTAGATGTATAACAAAAGTTGAATAACCTGGTCTGTCCCATTTACCCATAGCTGGAGAGAGAATAGTTGGATGCATACATCCCCTCCATCGTTATCAAGCTAGTCTAGCAGATTCATCATTACTTCTTAGTGAGTTCGATCCACGTTGGATGATACATACTCGCAACCTTGTGTCACATCCTACTTGTGGTGAATGTGTTGGGTAAATGCTTATATTTCCAACGGGTATCGGCGGTATATGAAATGCAAATAAAAATATCTTAAATAATCTGACATAGAAAAAAGGGTATTTCATTATATTAATATTAATAATTCATAGTTAAAAAGTAAACACACACACACACACACACACACACACATACATATATATATATATATATATATATATATATATATATATATATATATATACAGGGTCAGGCAAAATGATCTGACACCCGCCGAGTTATAGACAACTTTCGTGAACACCTTCGACAGTGTGGGGACAATAATGGATCCCATTTGACTGATTTAATTTTTAAAACATAATGAACCAAAATGGCATTATATGTACTTTTCAAAAATAAAAACACTTTTTTGTTTCTTTACTTCATTTGCATTTTATTAAACCTACAAATGTGTCAGATAATTTTGCCTGACCCTGTATGTATGTGTGTATATATATATATATATATATATATATATATATATATATAATATATATCAATCCTTCTGCCTGGGATCGAAACGACGGATTTTATATCGTGGGTGTGTGTGTTATTGGGCGTATGTGCTTACCAGTGAGGCTCGGTAACCATACTGTTTTGCAAAGCAAGCTCAACTTTGCACTGCGGTAGGCGCCCAGCAGTATCCTAATTACATCAATTAAAATGATTATGCAGGCGATATTGCATGAATGACAGCGAACACCGAAGACGTGCATGTTGCAACTATTCTGACTCAAAAGGCCAATCTAACTCTCATTAAAAGATAACATTTTTGTTCCTACTCTAAAATATCTTCTTCGTATTGTCAATGCGCACAAATGCTGTTCACATTTCACCTGACTTGAAAGTATAATTATTGCTTCACTTTCAGTGTCTCCGTTGAAAGTAGTTGTAATTGCTTTTTCGACAAAGACCACTAGTCTTGTTTCATCTTGTACATTATTTTTAAGGTGGTGTGATTTTTTTCCGTGTGGCTGGCGCGTTAGAAAATACTTTGATTAGATGGGGTAGATGGAAGAGGGTGGGGAAAAAATCAAATTTAATCATTTTTAAGCAAATGATTAAAGATTATTAAATAAATAGAGAAGAGTGTATAGCTATTTTTTCTCCTAGTATTTCGATTGTCGATGTGACTAAACCAGGCATCGGCAACCTTGTTTTACATAGGGGCCATGTCTGTGAGAGAATGACGGATCACATCTATCATTTTAGTCCTTGCAGCATACAGTAATGATTTATCGCGTGGGGTGGGGTGGGGTCAAGCATAATGATTGTAATATTGTATAAGTCTTATAAAAAAAGTCGTCGGGGTGTCCTAATGTCGGTATCAGCCATACAGCGAAGGAGTCTATCCCCTTTTTACTAGACCAAGGAGATTGTATTTTGCGTCTGAGGTGGAGCGCCACACCTACCATCAGCTCCTTACTTTACCGCTCGGATCCCTGTGCTACTCATACGCTTAGTTGGCGAGGGCCGGTATCGAACCAGGAACCTTGGGATTCCTAGACGAGTGCTCTACCGACTGAGCTAAACCGACCATTATAATCAAGATTATATGATCTTGCAATACCTATGAGAGGAATAACAATTCTTACCAGAGAAATTGTACGTGACATGGTTTTTATGACTTCTGTGTGTGTTTATAAACTAAAAAAATCGAGAATCTAAGCCCACCGTCTGTTTCCTTTGCGGGTCGGATTAAAATAGTATTTTTCTTAGGGACTGCTGGCCAGATGATTATGGATTGTGGGTCGACCCTTGGACTAAAGTAATGTGTGGCAGGATGAGTGGGAGTATAATTTCTAAGAAGAAAAAAATGATGATCTGAAAAGAAAGACAAGAAGTCTGGAAATTCTTGATCTCTTTTACTTATTTGATTAACCAGTTGTAATTTTGGATGTAATAAGAAATTCAACACCAGCGCAGATTGGACAAGTCAAGGCACTATCTAGACTTTGGTCGTGGAAGAACAGTGGACCTTTTTCACATCTAATTAGCGTTAGGAGTGTTCTAAAACTTGAAATGTAGAATTGAGTTTAAAGTGTCCCAGTTTGGATAAGTCAAATAAGTAAGAACCTCCCATTGAGACTCAACCAATCAAAATATCCAATTGAGACTCAACCAATCAAAATGAGGTTGAAAATTTGATACACGCCCTGGGGCGGTACAAATAAGAACGTAAAAGGGTCCGTCAGACAGTGTGTAGGTGGTAAGGAACAACCAACGCAACGAAGCTACAACACGAAGACAAGACCCAGTGCTTAAGGAAGAAAACATTAAAAACGCTCACCCACAACTTCCAGCCACTCGCTTCCCCTGACAATTTCGGAAAGAATAAGATATTCTTTAAACTAAGTCAATTCAGTTTTGTGTTAATTCGTGCCAATGACAAACCAATAAATGATAACACATACGGTCCGATTTTACAACATGGTTAATTTCAAGCTGTAGCATAGCAATTGTTACAAATGTTAGACAGATCTGAACAACACTTTTTCCCCAACACGTCTAAAGTAACAGTTAAATCAGCTCTTAGAAATTGCACGATTTCTTGTTCATAAGCAAAACCAGAGGAATTCATTTTTCATTAAAAAAATATAATGAAATTTTACATTACAGCACAAATCCCCTTGGTAAATGAATTAGGTAGTTCGAATTCTCTTGGTAAAGTTATGCATCCAACTATTCTCCCTCAAGCTATGGGTAAATAGTAGGGCAGATTGTAAATTGGATAAGAATTAGTTTATTCTCTAAGTTTTATCTACGCTAATAATAATTCGCTGAAGTAGTAAAGATAATCTTGATTGTACAAAGTATAATTTATATAATTAATAAAAAATGATAAAGAGTAAAGAATTAACTACGGGGAGATATTAAATAAATCATGATTAACTACTTAACGAGGAAGAGGAATGAGAGGTTATCTATTTGAAACTTTCGAAATAATAAATAGAATTACTAATTATGGAAGATATTTTTTAAAGATTTCTCTATAAACTTGAATCTTACAATCAAGGCAGATTTGTTTATTGATCAATTGGATATTTTTGATAATAGAGTAATATTTTTTATTCTTATTTTGCAATTTTTTAACAAATTGCCCAATCAAGTCAAAAACGGCAGCAGTGTAAAAAGAAATTAGGATTTTAGTAATAATAATAAGAAAAATGAATTAAGAGGGCATTTTGGGGCGGAATTATCGATTAATTATTTAAGAGAATTTTATCTTTATATAGATACAGTATTAACTTTGTATATGTTCTGTGCAAAGATTCTATTTTCTTTTTATGTTGATATGAGTAGATAAAAAGTCGAAGATGCCCAAAGAGGCATAAATAGATAAATATATTAATATTCAAAAATGTCAAGTATCTTCCTCGCTTTCTATGACCTTACGCCAATGTATAAGTGTGTATTCTATCTGATAAGAATTGTTTTGGTTTCCATTCATTTTCTTCTTCGATAGTTTCAACTTCTGGTAACACAAGGATTGCTGCATGAAACAAAACGATTGACAATCTGGAGATTACGTTGCATGTAAAAGAATTGCCGATCCCAGTTCCACGGTCGTTTTGCAACATGGGGATAGGCATTATCGTGCAGAAAAATCACCGGTCGACACAGTTTTCTTGGAAAATGTCGTTTGTATGTCAAAGCAAATCAATTGATTCGAATCAATTTTTCTGCAGTTTCACGTATCGTTTCAACTGAATCTTCCTTCAACATTTCATCTCATCAATTTTCAATTTCTGGTCTTGAAGACTGATTGTTTTCCTTAAATTAAAAATCTTTCTCTTTTTTTATTCTCTTTTAAATATTTTGCAAATCATTCTCAACACAGGCTTGCACTTACTGCAGCATCACAATGCACTCTCCATTGTCGAGTTTCCATAATTTTATCCCCATATTAAACATACAGACTATAAGATCTTCTGCATCTAAGTGCACATATTCGGGTACCTTAAAGCATATGCATGTAGGTACGATCGTCTCTATATGAGTATTTATACACAAAGGCATAGTGTATATGTACTATTTGGCTGAATTTTGATCAACAGTCAAACTATTCAAAATAACTTTTCAGGTTGGGTCATTGCTATGCTCAGATAGACAGGGAACACCTGATAAAGGCGGGAGGATACAGCGACCAAAACGTTGTTTTTACATACCAAAATAAAGATGAGGACAACAATCTAAAAAACTAAAATTATATATATATATATATATATATATATATATATATATAATATGAGTGGTATCTTGACTTACGAGTTTAATTCGTTCCGCTCGTAACTCAGCTTCCTCGTATGTCAAATCCATTTTCCCTATGCCATTAATCCGTTCCAGCTGCCCCGCCCAAAAACACGCTAATCTTTTACGTTTTTTGTTTAAATAACACACTATTATATAAAAGATAATAAAATAGAATTTTATAAATTCCGTGCTGTAATGTTTTAATGTTTATTTTTTTTATAAATATTTTCTTTGACGTAATAAATTTGGAAACTTAAATATTTTAGTGAACTTATTAACATAACTGTAACTGGAGTTCACTCGTACTTCAAATTTTATCTCAACACAAATCGACCGAGTGACAGTACTGATATTTATATGTATGTAAGGAAAATCATATGTACGTTTGAGTTCTCAATTTTGTTTGAATCCTATCACGGAAATACTTGATACCATTCATACACACACGAGGGAGAGAGGTGGGGAGAGAGAAGTCGGTTGATGCACGATATGTTTCTACAGATGAACAGTGGCTAAGTACATTTACGATGGACGGAATATCCGTTAATAGAAATTCCGATACATTCTGTTGAGGTTTTAGCACACGTAGCGGTCTATTACTTTGCGTTTGTAAAAATGCATCGCCGAAATCGAACTTGTAAAAAGAAATGCTAGCAATGATAACCCCCCCCCTCTCCCGCATTTCTGGCTTGAAAGTCGACTATCCGTCAAGAGATCATTATTAAGAAGTTGTACAAGGTCACTAAGTTCATTCTGTGTTCACTGAAAAAAACTAATCGACGAGTGAATATTATGCTATGAATATAGAAACACTCAAGCTGCAACGAGAACAAAGGAAAAAAAACAAACTAAAACACGATGCATAAAGCTGACATGACTTGGCGAGCAAAGAAACGAATTTACTTCTGATATATGAGAGAGAGAGATGTGATAAAAGGTATTGAGACTGAAACTTTGATATTTATTTTTTTTTAAATTGAAAATGTTCATGAAGATGCACAACTAACATATTAAATAAATTATATATATATATATAGAGAGAGAGAGATAATCTAATGAGTCAGACGAACCTCCTATTAATTTCGCATAAAGCTCTTCAGGGCTAAAATCTGACTCAGATTTTAGCCCTGAAGAGCTTTATGCGAAACTAATAGTAGGTTCGTCTGACTCATTAGATTATCTTTATTACATGGCTCTACTTAGGTATCGAGCACTTTTTACATATTAGCTTCTCCAAGCGGTTATATGAATATATATATATATATCTTATATACATATATATATACATATAAATTGTTTTTTCTTTTGGCCAAATACTGTACCAACAGATTATTTTTTGTTGGTACGAATATCTTGGTCCTTTCTTTTTTTCAATTTTTTTTTTCTTCCTGGTTGATGTTTGGTAGTATATTTTTACAACCAAACTTTCTGCTGGGTTTTTTCTCTCCGCAAGGATCTACCAACACGCTTGGTATATTATATATATATATATATATATATATATATATACACTTAGATATATAGGTTGGCAAAGTGGTGGGGCGCGTGGTCTAATGATTATCGTCGTAGGAAATGGACCCTGCGAAACGAGTTCAAATCCTTGGTGAGGCTGTTTTTATCTCACATAGTGCTAATAGCCTTGTGAAATGTATAAATACCACTATTCCACTTCACAAGAGTGCAGACTTGCTTACATAGCCTTAGTTCACAGTTTCCAAATGAATTTATATTTTAGAATAATTTGTTTTTGTAATATATGTACACATATATATATAATATGAGAGAGAGAGAGATGTGATGAAAGGTATTGAGACTTAAACGTTGATACTTTTTCTTTTATTAATTATACATTTTAATGGAGATGCGTTCACAGCTGAACAACGTACACAATAAAGAAATGATGTCACCTTGAATGTTTTGGGTTAAAAATTATTAGGAATTTATCTAATTCAGCCAGAAATAAAATAAAATTAGCATCCAAAGGAGTTTGCTATCCCATCCATTTAAATGTTGTATACCCTTTCTTTATTTTCTTCTATTCTTCTTCTGGCGTCTTTGACATCTTAAGTTCATCTAGCGTCTGTTCTAACATCTCTTCTAGCGTCTGGACTTCGTCTTGGGTGGTCGGTCGCACTTAACTCATTTCTTCTTCTTCATCAGTCTTGTTACCAAGACATTCACCAATCACAAAACCGTGTTATTTTCGTAAGCTTTTATTTACTTAACTAAACATTTCATGTAACTAAACATAGCGAGTTCCAGTTAAGGCAGTACATCTTCTCTGCCTGACGTCCAACTGAAACTGAGGACTCAACCAGGTCCCACGTGACTTCACGTATTCCGCGGGCTTTCTGTAATATTCCATGGAAAGTCCCGCCCGTGATATGAAAAGGCCATCCCTTTAGAAATATAGGGGATTGACAATAATCTTATGCAACCGCATAGATTATGTAACATAAAGATGGTGTCCTAGAATAAAATTTTTCAAGAATTTATCTAAGTCAGAAAGCAAATACAATTGGCATCTACAGGGGTGTTCCACCGCTCTCCTTCAGAGGCGGAATATTTTAGCTTAAGATTTATCTAATACGGGTAGGAATCAAATAAAATTGATGTGTCACATTTGGCTTAATTGAGAGCTAAATGAATAACTTCATCTTAGCCATATAAACTATTCACATAAAAAACTCTCTCTCTCTCTCTCTCTCTCTCTCTCTCTCTCTCTCTCTCTCTCTCTCTCTCTCTCTCTCTCTCTCTCTTCTGTGTTGTGTTTTGTACCTTTGTATGTACCCAACCAACAACCCTTCCACCACGAGTAGGATGTGACACAAGGTCAATCTTTAAACGGAGTAAAGCTGGTTTGAATTCAGAGCTTTCCTTCTCCACAACGATTGCTTAACCAAGGCTAAATAACTGTATGTCCTACTATTTACCCATAGCTCGGGGTAAGAATAGATCTATTTATATATTTTCTAACGCTACGTGAAATGCATATAGCTTCGTCCAGGATTTGAACTCGGGTCTTCGATTTCATTTCGCACAACGATAACCATTACTCAATGTGCTTGTAGCTGAATGAAGTTGTCCTAATTCAGAAACGTTGGTCCACTGTTTCTATTTGTGGTCCTACAAATTTTAAATACTGGAATTTCACTCGGTCTCCATGGAAGATTTGCTTGGCATTCCTAAGGAGATACTATTTTAAATGGCAGTTTTTAATTATTTTTTTTTCATTCGACTGTAAAATTCAATATAACTGTCAATTAGATCAAAATAATTACAAAAAAAGTTAAGAAAGTTTAAATGTAGTTTCTAACTTTATCAGCAAAGTTAACATCAGTCTAATAAACAGTATTTTTAAATGATTTCAAACATTTAAATATTACATGCAGTGTGTTTGTGGGGGGGGGGAGAAAACAATATTTGCTTTATTTGCACACCGATTTGATATCAGTGTTGTTTTACTCGATTTGTCCCTATTTATGGCAGAAATTATTCCAAACTGTAACCATATATGAGCTATTTTACGGCTGCGCCATTTGGACTCTAATAAAACACTTAACTAAATCGATCAGCTCAGCACGGATTCTGGATGCTGTGAAAAGGACATTTCAGGAGCGATGCTTGATATGGACTGGTGGCGAGGAATAATTAATTAACCAAAACATACGGGATAATTTTTTGAGGGAGAGTTCGGTTATTTCGCATTTAACTTTGACTGAATTTAACAGCATTATCAACACATCTGGGGTTATGGTGCGTTACGGTCCCACTTAAGAGGTGTAGAGTTACTTCCTTAATAAACTCTTTCACATTTCCTGTGGTAACTCGCGTTAAAAGGAATCGAATACCAATTGCTTTACTCATCTGTCAGTATCAAATTTATTTTCACCATAGTAAGTAAAGTCGTCGGAGTGTCCTATTGTCGGTATCAGCCGGACAGCGAGAGTCTATACCCTTTTCGCTAGCGCTAGACCATAGGGAGTATTTTCTGCTAAGGTGGAGCGCCACATCTACCGCCAGCTCTCCACTTTACCGCTCAGATCGGATTATACAATCTGTGCTACTCATATGCTGAGTTTGGGGGGATTGTTATCGAACCCGGAACCTTGCGATTCCGAGGCGGATACTCAACTGACTGAGCTAAACCGGCCTCGTCTATAGTACTAGTGACTAAAGCAGGGAGAGTGACAAAACAGACAGACAGGAAGAAAGAAAAAGCGGACGACTATCACTCGTTAATCGAGTTCTGCCATTTCTTGTCCGGCGGGCGCCCTTCTTTCTTCTCTCAGAACACGGTTTTTAAATATCCTAACGATTTTTAACTAACTAATCATCATCATGTCATGCTAGTAGCATGGATATCCATAACAATCTCGCGCCAGCCGTCCCTATCATTGATTGCCCCCAGGAGGCCCTCTGCGCAGCATCCAGTATCCGCACAGTGGATCTATGTATGTCTTTGCTGGACGTCCTACTCTGGCGTGCCCATATGATAGCTTCCACAGAAGAACGTCACTTATGAGTTCACCCTTGCTTCTCCAGCATTGCCCAACGTGTCTTGTTCGCCTCACAAGGATGTGGTGTTGTTTCCACGTCTTGTTTAAGATTACACGCAGCATTCTTGTGCAGATCCTATCAAACTTATTCTCCAGACGCTTTAACTGATCATTTTCCCTAATCGGATCGTTTCCCCATATCATAGAAATTAAAATATCAGCTGATTCTTTTATCAGCTAATTACTGAATTACGTAACGTACAAACCCCAAATTTTAAATTACACATTACCAAAATAATTAACTGAGATCCCTAATCATTTTACATTCTAACCTAGAGGGTAGGAAATCACATACATTTCAAATTAACATTTTTTTTTGTAATTTCTTAAGGGTATTTTGCATACGGTTATCTGCTTGCAAGTATTTCTATCTAATACAAATAATTTGTAAAAAGATCTATTTGATCCATAGATGGAACCATTCATAGTACTACAACTCCAGATCATAGTGGACCTGGGATTAATGACAATGAAAGGGCACGCCACACTCTCCAGATCTCCAGAATTGGAGCCCCAGATGCAGTTTTAGTGTCATACACAGAGCAGCCCCTTTTTAAATTAACTTTAGTCACGAGAGAAAATATTTGATTGTTTTGAGAACGAAAATATTTTTAGTATTTCTATCAGATTCTACTTCAAATATATTAATTTGATAACTCTACTGATTAATTCAAATAAACGGTATATTGGTAACGATAAACGTTCTTATTTAGGGATGGTAACATGAGTTTGGATATTGCAATGGTTGACAGAATACATAAAATAGAAAGGAAAAATGTCGGATATGTGGTTCTATCTTAAGCATCGTAAATTCTTTAATTTTATGCTCTTCAAATATTACTTTTGATTAAGGAACAAAGCTTTCTTTAATAAAATTTGTGTCGTATTGTTTCAATGATACAATTTCTTTTTTTTTTAATTTGTTAACAAAATGTTGATGCCTTTTTATTGTTAGTCTAACACGTTCTGCCTAGGGTTTTAAAAGTTTATAGATTTTTTTTACACTTTTTTTCTTTTACTTAAGAATTTTAGACTAATGTTTTTGGAGAGTATTGGCATTTTGGAAATCTTAAGTTTTTCTGAAATATTCAACATTTTTTTCATTTCAAGAACTGTGTTCTTTACATTCTCAGTATTATTTATTGAATTTGCTTTTTACATTTAGTTTTACTTAAGATATACATTTTGTTTCTGCTTTTAGTTTATTATTTGTTTCTTGAAAGTTGTCAGTTACACTTTTTTACCGAAGTTGTTTATTCGGCTTTTTAATTTGATTTTTGTGTTATGTCTTTTCTGTTTTTGGTTTTCTTTTTACTATTTGTGGTATGTGAATTGATTTCTAGAAAAATAACTATTTGTTAATATGTATGTTTATCTGTTGGGAATTAAGTTTTGTTCCAGTTTTAAATTTTAATCCTTTTTTTTTTTGCACATTTTAAATTCATGGCTTTCACTATTTGAGTATTTTACGAGTTAATGTTTTGTTTAGCACTTACATAATCCCCCGCTCCTTAAAAATATTTATATTTTATGAAACATACATTAGTACGACATAAGGGCAAAGGAAGTAAGGTAAGAGTGAGGAAGGGTTGTATTACAACAATCTTTTAAATGGGTTTAGTCTGCTTAAAAGAACAGGCATTCAATTTCTTAAATGATATATACACAATACTATTATATATTTTATTTAACTTTCTCTCCTTTTATAATGAGAGCAAGATAAACAAAAGCGATAGGAGTGGTAGTATATGTTAGGGTCCCATCTATGTGTTAAATAAATTTAAAAAATGAATTTTAAAAAGTGTTTTTAAAAACATTGAATACCCAACAATATGAATCAAGCAAAAACGTCTTCGATGTAAAATAGCCCAAGGGTTGACATGCCATAAAATCCAACCAACCAATAAAATAATATTTTTATATATAGGAATATTTATCTTGCATCATTTACTTATTTTATTGTTTTCATCACGAGAACAGTTTTGTGACTATATATATATATATATACATATATATATATATACTGAACAGTGTAAAAATTGCATTAAACTTTTCTACATTCCTATTTTAAGGCACCTCAGACACCAGACAATAAACACATCCCTGTCCCTTTTCGACGCAGGTGCAATTGTTGCCTGTGGGAATGGCCCCCATGGGATAATATATATATATATATATATATATAAGATTTTTGGATGTTTGTTTTTTTTTTTTTTTATAGAAGCAAGTTGAATAAATTATTATTTATATTTCTGCTTGAAGGCAATTATAAATGCATGTATCGAATAAGATTCGATAATTATAGAAAATAATCTTGACAAGAAAATCCCGCAAAGGATGGCTCGCTATGCAGAACACCGTACAGACTGTTTCGACTTTATTAAGTCTCTTCAGCGATGTATACTAACGACTCCCCTCCGACAGGAATCGAAACCGGGACTTCACAGGCATAGTCAGAGACCATATCCGTTCGGCCGCCGGTACATAGCGAACAATCCCTGCGAAATTAACCTTGTCAATGAAGATAATTTACACGCCCCTGCCATAGCAGGCAAGTAGACGTTTATTTAGTAAACAAACCCGGCTGTTTAGCTCTTCGGCGAAGTGAATAAGATTTTTGGATGTTTGTTTTTTTTTGTGTTCTGCATAGCGAGCCATCCTTTGCGGGATTTTCTTGTCAAGATTATTTTCTATAATTATCGAATCTTATTCGATACATGCATTTATAATTGCCTTCAAGCAGAAATATAAATAATAATATATATATATATATATATATGTCCCATGAGGGACAGGGATGTGTTTATTGTCTGGTGTCTGAGGCACCTTAAAATAGGAATGTAGAAAAGATTAATGCAATTTTTACACTGTTCAGTATATATATATATATATATATATATATATATATATATATCCTGGCATGTTTATGGGTTACTTCTATCCAATATTTAATGCAAACAAAATCCGAGCAAGATGTGACACAATGCCAATCTTTAAGCGGCGTTTAACGGGTTTGAATTCAGCTTTCCTTCTCTTAGATTGATTTCCATATCAAAGTTAAAGAACCCAGTCTGCCCTACTAGAGAATAGCTGGATTCATAGCTTTCGTACGGATATTAGCGCTATGGAATAGGGAAATGTAACCAGCCTCGTCCAGGATTTGAACACTTATTGTTGTGTCCTTTTCCTGCGACGATAACCATTACACTTTAGGCACCTCCAAGTACAGTAATTCCATATTTTTCTCCTCATTCTACCTTGAGGCAGACATTGCTGAGTTTAGTAAATATATCTTAACACACGCTATTTTCCAATTCTTACTTAGTCCTGTCAACTGGGGCTGTAGAATACACTGACAGCACCTCTGAAAATAAATCACCCCAATGGAGCCACCTGTTGGTTGTAGGTGGCGACCCGTGATGCTTAATGACGGAATCCTGGTAGCTGAGCAGTTCATAACTTAAAACACTCCACTTTGGCCCTTACTTAGGCTAGACGGGCGGTGGGAGAGGCCCCTCCAATCACGTCAAACCCTAGCACGTATATGATTGTCCCGACCCAATTGACTTTATGGTAAACACCCAAACATGTGTGTGCTAGGCGGTGATTGAAGGTCTTAGCATCCTATGTATGACGTTAAACTGCATCTAGTGGTGAAGTTCCAACTTGGGGAGTGTGAAGTACCCCTTCCACACCATTAATCCCGGGTCCCCGTTGCTCATGGGTGATATTACGTATTATGGTTCCATCTATACGTTAGATAGACAAAAATAGTTTCAAAAATGTAATTTTTTAAAAAATTAGTTTAAAAGGCTGAATACACATCAAAAAGGAATAAAACAAAACGTATTTGTCATAAAATAACCCAACAAGGGTTGACATGCCGTAAAATCCAAACAACCAAGAATAGGTCGTCTGCACTTGTGTTAATGAAGTCAAACTATTTATATCCAACCTGATCAGTCCGGATTTCTTTCTATTGTTCAACTCATTATAAATCTTTTCGATTATATATGCACTATGAAAAACTGGTAAATTCTGTTCGGCTTCTCTAATTATTTTAAACATATTTCTTTTTTCGTGTCAACTTTGTCATTTGCTATAATTTTTCTCTTCCAGCATGTAACACTTATATCTTTGCGTAACACTGTCATGTCACTCATTTTATCCCATTACGGATAAATGCTAAAACACATTATTTATTAAGGAATGAGTCCACATGACACATAAGAGGATTTTAGCTTGCAGCTAAATTCTTTTCATTTGATTAGCGGAAGAAATTAGCGAATTCATAGCAGGAAGTATAAAGAGAAAAAAAAATTGTTCGTATTTAATGAGTAGAACTAAATTTTAATTTTATTAGTTTCTAACATCTTCACATTTATATAGTTCCACTTGATTGTTGATTCGTTGTAGAATAATTATCTTTAACCTTTTATGCATAATAATTCTATCAATTTCAGCAGACATCTTGGTTAGTCAGTCAGTTCATCAAAAAGCAAAATGTTTATGCATAAAAGGATTTGGCGTATGTGTGTGCGTGTACAAAAATGTATTTTTTACATATTGTGCATGATTACGGACACCATGCCCCCACCCAATCTACTACATGTCAATTTTCATAAAGTAATATCCATACAAAAACAAAGTTCAAATTCTGGACAAAGTTTTTTTCCTTTTCAGTTGCCTTCAATGCCCTTGTTTATCAAAAAATGACTTGATTTGGCATTAAATTACCCGAACATGTTTTATATGTCGTAAAACAAACCAACCAACCAAACACCCGTAAAACTGGCTCGTTCTATGGAAAATTCTACTTGGTTTTGAATATATTATACCAAACTTAGTAAATATCTCCAGTTTGGTCCGAAAGTTTTGTCTCGTAGACGTATAGTTTTATCTTTCATTATTTTCTGTTTTAACAATATAATTTATAAGTTATGTAATGATTTTATCTCTAAAATATTTTTTTTAAATTAGATTATTCTCTGGAAGTTCGGATTGAATTATGTAATTATTTACCTATAAAGATATATAGGGGTGACAATACTTTCGAACGACTCTGTATATCTGTGCATGAATGTAAAATTGTACATTAAATATATATATACATTCATGGCACATTTACATAATTTGTCACTTTTTAAATGTTTCTGTTTTTAGCTTCATTTCTAGATTCATTGATTGATGTGTGTTGTTATGGGGAAAACTAAAATTCGAAATAATTTCATTAAATTACAATTTTGCAACTCCCCACATAATTATTATATTTATAATTCAAAGTTCTTACAATAAATAATGACTACAACTACGTTCTGCCGTCCAAATGAGGAAGTGTTCAATAAAATAGTATTGATCAAACATGAAGTTTGATTTAGACATTTAGTAATTTAGATATTTTTTTCAAATTTCCAAGACAAAGAAATGATTTATAAGTTTACCTTTATATATATTTACAGTAAAAATTTTTAGTGAGGTTAAAAGAAATAGTTTACGTAATTATTCGTAATTGCTTCATTTTGTTATTTTCTAAAAGAAATCAATTATATGCATCTTTTTTAAAGCATGCATTGATGTAGGAATATTGCACAAAGATTACTCCCCTGTAATCGGTCGGGTTGAAAGGAACTAATTCCCCCTCAAAGGCCGCTACGCCCGCGCAATGGTGGGGGGGGGGAGATGAAGAATAAGTTCCAATTACCGTCGAACTGGGAAGACAAGGCAGCAAGCGATTGTAACTTAAATACAAACTCGAATGCTACAAAGTCCACTGCAAAAGTTACAACTGTCCTATTGTCTAGTCCAGGGCTTTCAAATACATAACGCGGGACTCCCCGTTGTGTATTGTCTAGCGAGCTGGATTACGACATCGTGGTAAGCGAGTTCGAAATCAGTCGCACTAATACGTTTACTTTCAGATTAATACTCTTGGGAAAGGTATGATTAATATTTTCCAAAAGCTTGGTAATTTGTCCCTCATCCCCTCCAACTATTCTTGATAAGAATGTTAGTGAAATATATATCGACTTTCTTCAAAGACCATGAGGAATCTTTTGTTTTTGTTTGTTTCATAACGTGTAAGGATATAGTTTTGGCAACCCCTATTGACGTGGGGAGTGTAACTGACAGATAACACGCATAATAGAACATGGATTATTTGTTTTATTTTATAATGTAAGAATACATTTGTCCACTCATATCGGTATGGGGAAGATGTACCTAAGATAACAGACAACACGTGCAAATTATATCTGCTATTTCTTTAAATGTGATCAAAACCGCGCGAATTAAGACAAGCTTTACTGATAGAATAGAGCAATAATAATAGGTGGGTCATTCAACAAATAAAGCGAGTTTTGCCAATGAAGTTGGCAGTAGGAAGTACTGTTTACAGTTCGACTATTCATGTCCCAGAAGCTGTTTCGCTCCACATTCAACTTCTTCGTATATCAAATCAATTTTCCCCTGTGGAATAAACTTAAATGACGTTAATCTGTTCCACCGCTCCAAAAATAACCCAATTGTTTTGTTACATTTTTTAGATAATAACAAATAGCACTGTATTTTATAAAAAAACTAACTCTAGACCAGGGAGTTCATTTTTGCTTTTGTGGTAGGGCGCCACACCTACTATAAGCTCCTCACTTTACTTCACATTCTAGTTTTCAACACAAAGCAAAAAATCAACCGAGTAACAGCTCGTAATTCGGAAAACACGTAAGTTAAGACACTCGTAAGTCAAGATGCTACTGTATCACCTGTTACGTTTGTATTCTCTTCTGTTATGTTTGCTCAGTCTTGTTATCACTTCGTTGTAAAT
This sequence comes from Doryteuthis pealeii, assembly GCA_023376005.1. NCBI lineage: Eukaryota > Metazoa > Mollusca > Cephalopoda > Myopsida > Loliginidae > Doryteuthis > Doryteuthis pealeii. Next base: position 129,033,060 of record CM042139.1, read on the forward strand.
TGTTCTCACATTTATTTATAATCAACCAACTATCGTTCTTCTTCTTAATTTAACATAGCTATTTAAGTAGTAATTTTTTGTTTTTGCCTTTAACACTTGAGATGAAGCCACGTACTTTAGTTTGAAGAAATAAAGAACGGAGTAGAATTTCTTAGTGTGTTATTTTCAAGTCTTGAACTCTTTCGACTTGAGTTGCATCGTTTCTTTTTCCCTTCCTCTCTTTTACATTTTGTATTATTCCTCTAACAAAACAACCAATTCTCTAGTTCTCTGGCCGTTAAGTTCAGTTTTGACTTGTGTGTTGGTTGTAATGTTTCAAAAGCAAAGATTCATATTCGGCTTTTGAAGCGTTTGCAGATGTGATGAAGACATGGCTCAAGCTAAGGGAATTATTTTCAATAATAATAAAGCGAGATTTGATCGACACTTCACAGGCCCAAACGTCCTTTTCAAACAACTGCGCTTTGATCGACTTAAAAAAAAATGTCGAAAGTAAGCGGCACATCTCTCTCTCTCGCTCTCGCTCTCTCTCTCTCGCTCTCTCTCTAGATGGATGACGCCTGTGCAACTCAAATGACTGCAATTTTGACGTCACCATTTCTACAGCAGCATTCAAAGTGAAAATGAAATTCAGATTGGATCTTTTCCTACAATAACATGCCATAAATTGTATTTATTCCTTTAAAGTAAATGTTTATGGTTCTCGTTTATCCGATTCAAACGTTTGGCATATGTAGCTTAGTCATCGACGACTGGGATGTCGGTGATTGCTATTTATCGGATAGGGAGGGGAAAACAACCTACCTTAGCGTTAGAACCTCATCACTTTAGCCTCTCTCTGGCGGTGGAAGCAGGAATAAATGGACAAAGGACGCAGCTAGCTACTTCGTATGATGGGGCTTAAAATAGTATAGCTATCTCCGACAGAGAGCTAAGATCCTTCCAAAAGGGGGGGTTATCCTGGGTACGACGTTTCACTGCGTCTGATGCTGATGCTCCCGTTCTGGAGATCTTTAGAATTTAGAGTACCTCTTCGTTTCCATTACTCTCAGGTCCACTCTGACCCAGAGTTGTAGTACCTGTTAGGATGTCATCTATGAGGCAGAGAGATCTGTCTAAGCTATTTCTATCCAATAGGTACACTGGATACTCTATACCTGTAAATTATTTGTATTAAGAATAGATACTTGAAACTATAATTGTATACTAAGTATTATTATAATTACTTACGTGAAACAATGTAAATGTGTGAAAACAAATGACAATTATTAAACAGAAATAAATACTTGAAATCGTAGAACTGTATCCAAATAATTCGTATTAGATAATAAAACTTTTATATAACTGTGCAAAAACCCTTAAACAATTACACAAAATGTGAATACAAATGTACAATGAATGGAATTCCTTAACCTTTAGGCATAAAATAATCTTAGGTGGTTTGGCATGCTGTTAGGATCAATCAATCGTGTGCCTTAATTCTCAACGACAGATAACTCCTCTCTCTTTGAAGTTAATATATTTCTATATCAAAATCATTAGCAATAATATCATCATAATGTCACGATGATAGTCACAGATATCCATTAATTTTTCTTGCCAACCGTCCTTATCGGGGGTCACCCCTAGCTGGTCCTCCGTACAGCATCCGGACTTCACACAGTTGATTAATGTAGATTTTTGTCTATAAATGATGTCGGTCTAAAATGGTGTGTAGTTGCCCACAGGAGAACGTCACTTATGAGTACGTCATTACTTCTACAGCAGTGTGCATCATATCTTGGTCGTCTTATTAACCCATATAATTGCATTAATCAGTGAATAAGTCCCTTTAATTTCTGACATTTGACAATCATTTACTTCCTGCTATTTTTGGTTCATATATATAGTAAAAAATACCGTATATACTCGTGTAATGAACGACTTTTCAAGACCAATTTTCACCTAAAATAAGTGGAAAGTTCATTACACGAGATATATTTCTGAAACATCGAAACTTACCTAGTTACAAGGTATAACCTTGCCATAGTTTCGATCCAAAGTGTCCCCACATAGCCTACACCTAAAAAAACTATCAGTTAAGGTAATACAATTTTTAGTTAACATTGTTTACAATGTATAACACCTGTAAATAGAATATATACAAATATCATAAATGGTAAACAAAGATACTTAAAAACTTCATTATCTTAATTCAAAGCCTACATCAAGCACCAAGGAAAACTATGCAATGCCTAGTGCGTATTTACCCAACCCCTACACCACGAGTAGGGTGTGACACAAGGTCAATCTTTAAGCTAATTAGTGCAAGTGCAATACCGTAAATAAGCAATATAGTCTCCAGACTTAATTGTTTATTTATGGTATTGCATTGTTTTTTATTGCACTACAGTAGTTTTGAGTGTATAAATAGATGTTTACATGTTTTCACTTTATGTCATTGGATGTTGACGAAATATCTTTTTAGTCTAGCTTTCATTACACGATATATATGATGAAACATCTTTTTTAAACTAATATTTAAAGCTCGTTCATTACACGACTTCCTCCATTATGCGAGTATATACGGTTTTGCAGTACATTTGCATTTTACATGCAACCGTGCTTTCCTGTAAGTAACACGTGAATTCCCCACCACAAAATATCATTTTATCTCTGAGTTTTGTTTATTGATATACGAATTTTAGATTAGAAATTGCTAAATGCATTGATTATATCATCAAACCCAGCATTTTAGTCTCCAATATTACGAATATTTATAATCATGTCACCTGGGGAATTATCTTCCCTTAAGGGGGTTCTGCGCATTTAGATTTATGTACATAACCTAGATAAGGGGATATAATTTTACAGTAAGGCATTTTAAATAATTTAGATATTAAATATTAGCATCCATGGTGCTATGATCGAGGCAGAATTATTCAACTTTTTTAATTATCAATATTCGCTGTATTTGTTTGTAGGCTCGGCGTAAAGAAAAAAGATAAATAAATATCGAAAATGAATTTTTTTATTATTTGAAATTTTAAGATTTAAATGAAATCGTGTGCACAGCTGTGTAACTTGTACAACAAACATATAATAGGCGTATAGAGGATTCAATATCATTTCTCGATATTTTTTAATCAGCATTCTATATTTTTTTAACAAGTTTGGCGAAACACAGGCCTGTGCAAATGCTTCGCCCTTCATTTCTGTCTATTATGACCCAGAGGTGTTCGATAGGGTTCATATCAGGTGACTGAATTGGCCATGGAGGTTTTTTAATTGCATTTTGATGCAACTAATCTTTGTGTTTTTAGAAGCGTGGCATGGAGCCTCATCTTCCATAAACAAGGACTCCTGTTTTATCATTCTACCAATTGAGAATGTTGGCAAGAGCCCTTCCTGCAATATGGAAGCATATTTAGCAGAAGTAATGTTACCTTGGAACTCCGCTAGCTGCGAACGACAATCACTCCAAATAGCACCTCATACCATAACAGAATAATCACCATGTTTTGCTGCAATCTTTTGATGTCAAACACTTGATTACAGCCACACTCTGCCTCTGTCTTCAAATCGTGACTCATCAGAGAATATTCTAATATTCCAAAAGGCCATAGGTCTCTCAACCGTTTCATGAGCCAATCTTTCTCTGCTTGATGTTGGTTGGACAAAAAGTGGTTTCTTCTTTGCAGCTCTGTCATAGTAGCCTATTTTATGCAGATACATGACAGCTGTTCTGGGGCTGACATCAACATTTTTTTCTATGTCAAAGACCTTGAAACGACGATTATTCTCAATATTTCTCTTGACAAAATGCAGGGTTCTGTTAGAGGGCCCTGGACGGCCTGAGGGAAATGCTGTGCATTTATAACCTTCTCTATTAAATTTTACAATCACCCTAATAACAGTAGAAAGTGGGATTGAAAGGTTTTCTGATTTGTTTTTTGTTGACTAAGTCTGCCTTCATATTGACTCATAATACGACCTCGCTGAAATTCGGAAATTTCTAACGCTCATTTTGTCCATGGCATGATGCAGTAATCATATAGGGACACTGGAATAGAAAATCCATGTATAAACAAGTTATATTCACTTTAGGCATAAAATAACAATTAGAATGTAGTTTGTGGTGGTATCTACTTCTACTATGTCTATATATATATATATATATATATATATATATATATATATACAGTGCGGCATAAGTAACGCTCTTTTTAATTTCATATCTTATGGGATAAGAGTTAGGGAATGGTTAAATGAACATTTTGAAGGTAGATGGATAGGACGAAGAGGACCAGTTAAATGGTCATTACGTTCACCACACCTAACACCACCGGACTTTTTTGTTAAGTGTATTGAAAGATCAGGTTTACAATCTTAAGACGAAAACAATTAAAGAATGCAATTTCAGATAAATTTCATGAAATTACCATTGAAATGTGTTTAAAAGTTTGTAAAAGTGTTGCTGATAGAGTTCAGAATTGTATGGATCATGAAGGGGAACATTTAGATCATCTCAAATATATGACTAAATTCCAAAACTTTATATATTGTGTAACTTTTTTTTTCTCAAATTTGGTTTGATTTCATTTGTATTAAACATTATTAAACCGAATAAGCATTATATCAATTTTGTTAATATATTATATTAATCCATTAAACTGTGGAAATACATTCATGTTCGAAAAAATAAAGGATAATCAAAAAGGCTTAAAGTTTGTTCCATTTAAACAAAAGGCGTTACTTATGCCGCATCCTATATATATATATATATATATATATAATATGTATACATACATATACATACACACATATATATATATATATATATATATATATATATATATGTATTTGTTATTATCTGTTTTAGTTTTTGTACCATTTAATTCATCACACTTCACATTTGTTGACTACATTTTGTTGTCATATATAGATTATATTTGTGTCTGTATCTTAAGTTACGTATTTATCTTGCAAATATATAGCATCAATTTCGATACTTAGCTTAATGATTTTTATTATAGCATAGGTGCTGATTTCTTTTTTAGCTTAAATATTTTCTTGTAAGAGTCTTAGTTAATTATTGTAATTTTGTTTCTAAGTGGACAACAGTTTATCTTTGTGCTTTGTGATTGCTGCCCTTGATTTTAGTCTGAGACAGAAAGTATCGTTGGAGTCGTCAATACCATCACAATTTTCTTCATTTCTCCTATGGTACAATGGTTTACAACCTATGTTAGCTGACCAGTTTTAGTGAGTTCGATTCTTACAGGACGGTGCCCCATATTGCTGGCCTTGTGGCAAAACTATGCAATGCTTAGTATGTATTAACCCAACCCGAGCCCACGAGTAAGATGTGTTACGTTCACTATCAAATTAATATTCTTCGGAAACGTATGAAACCCCTCGTCCCTCCAACTTTGAGCAGAAAGACTCAGATTACAATAATATTAATAGGAATTTATTTGAATAGCATGACTTTTGGGGTGAATTGATAGTAAACTTTGATAATACAAAAAAAAAAAACTGGTATTGGCGTGGGGAAAATTTGCTAGGCAAAAAGTTAAATAGTACAAATACTGTTCTTCTCCAACGCCCCATCGTGGTTTAATGGTTAACAAGATAGTCTCACAGATCCATTACTACTGAATGGTGTGTTCGACCATCTCTGGATTCCCAATACTTGCGACCTTGAGTCACATCCTACCCATGGCGATCAGGTAGAGTAAATACCTACTGCTGTTTTTCTATATGGATGGCTTTGTCATTAAATAACTCTTGAAGATTGATATGTCATTAAACAAAAAACAAACAAACCGATTTTCGGTATTAGATAACCCATAAGGAGTTTCAATCGGCTGCTCAGGTCAAGCCATAGCACCTATATGATTGTCCTGAACCTATTGCCCTTATGGCAGGTCCTAACCCTTTTTATCATATATGTGCTAGAAGGCGGTGGCTGAGGGTCTTCTTGTCCTGAGAATGACGTTAAACTCTATCTGATGGTGAAGTTCCAGTTCTGGAGGTCTGGGGAATATGGAGCACCGTTGCACTCTGGTCCACTCTGAACCGGAGTGATAGTACCTGTTAAGGTCCCATCTATGGGTTAAATAGAAAAATGTGTTTATAAAAAAACTAAGTATCCATTAAGAATTAATTTATTTTAAAACTTGGTCGGCATTAAATGACCCATCTAGGTTGGTATGCTGTAAAACAAAATAAATGAACCAATCCATATTAGTAATATTTGTGACGCACATATATTTAATGTTGTATCCGTATCTAAAGACGAAAAACATGCATTTATAATTAAGATATGAGGGTTGACATAAAATAAAGTTGTTCCATAATTGTAGAGTTGCTTTTAATGTATCTGTTGTATTTTATTATTGTCAATTGTGATTAGCAACATGGCTCCGTTTCTCATCTGTGCAATTTTTAAAAAGTATTTATTTATTTATTTATCCTTTCTGTAGTGGGTGAGCTGAGAAACAGGGATTCATTTGTTGTAGTGAAGCTCTAACAATTCCTTTGACAATTATTTTTATTTATTTATTTATTTTTTAAATTTTATCTTTTCTGTTTTTGAATTGCATAACCAACCAACAACCTCTACCATTACCTTTCTTTTGTTCCCGCTACTTTTTTTTATGATTCTACTCAGTTCTTCCGATCACGTGATCAGCATTCGTTGTCTTCAAAATGAATTGATTAACTTCTTCAGATCGGCAGTCTCATTCATTGAACTGAACAAACTCGTCCACAGACAAAAGCAGTAACAAAAAATACGGAGAGAAAGCAAATGGAAGTTGAAAAATAAGAAGTAAAAAAGTTCGTGTGTTTTTGGGATGGAAACAAAAACAACATAATAGGCCATAATTAGACTGGCGCATGTAAGGTTGTGTGGGTGAATTAATGAATAAATGTCGAGGTGAGTAGGTTATCAATCTTTCCTTCACTTTGATTTGCTGTAAGTGGGAAACAATTGCACTGCAATCATGCCTCACTGACCCGAAGCACCTGAATACATTACAAGCAGAGATTTTGAATTACCAAAGTTTTTACTTATTTGTTTAATACATGAACGCCGCCCATTATACCTATTACCACATTGCTAACTCCCGAAGGAGAGGAAGACTTCTATAACGCAATCTGCTTATCTACCAACCAATTATTACTATTCCGTCCTGTCAGCTTGGCTTAGAATGCACCGTCTGTATATTCAAATATATTATACCATTCCCGAAGGGCTATCATAGGAGCGATACTAAATTGTATCCAGTTCTGGAGCTCTGGCTAGTGAGGTTGATTAGTTGGTTGGATTTTACAGCATATCAACCCTTGTTGGGTTATTTTATTCCGAAGACATTTTGTTTTATTCATTTTAGTTGGGTATTCATTTTTTTTTTCAAACTCAATTTTGTAAACATATTTTTGATACTCATTTTCTGTCTATTTAACCCATTGATGGGACCCTAACAGGTACTACCACTCTGGGTCCGAGTGCACATGGAAGTAATGGCGATAAAGGGATACTCCAAATTCCCCAAAGTTCCAGAATTGGAACTTCCCGATTAGATCCAGTTTAACGTCATACCCAGGACACTAAGACCCTCACTCACTGCCTTCTAGCACATGTATGATAAAAAAAGAGTTGGGGGCTTGCTATAAGGGCAATAGGGTTGAAACAACCATATAGGTGCTAGGGCTTGACGTGACTTGCCTAAGTAAAGGTCAAATTGGAGTGTTGCATGTCATGAACTGCACAGCCACCGTCCTTAAGTATCGCGGGTCAGGTGGCCCCATTGGGGGATTTTAGCCTTCTGTAGTCGGTATATTCTACAGCCCTAGCCGACAAAGCGTCTGGCTAGTGAGAAGTACTCGTTCATTGCTATTACTCCCAGGTCCATCCTGACCCAAAGTAGTAGTACCTGTTAGTGTCCAGTTTATGGATCAAATATATCAGTTTGAAAATTATTCGTATTATTATTCAGGAATACTTGCGACCATACAACTGTGTAAATTATTTGTATTAGATAAAATACCTGATATATAACTGTGTGCAAAATGCTTTTAAGAAACAACTACCAAAAATCCATATATAAATGTACAGGATGATCCAAAAGTCTATCCGAATATAACTCCGATCTAATCAACTACAATTACAGGAAATTAGCCGCTTGAAATGAAATAGAAGATTGTTATTATTTCATTATTATTATTAGTAGTAGTAGTATACATTCTTTGTTTTGATAATATAATTTAAAACAATATTTAGGGGTGACAGTACTTTCGAACTACCCTGTACAATGAACGTAATTCCCTAACATCTAGACATAAAATAATTCTAGATATGTTAACATGCCATTAAAATCAATCGGTCTTTTTAACCTTCTAAAAGTTTCTCGCTTTTCGCTTGGGAAATGTATAAACATCCTCATCCCCCCCCCCAGCTGTGACTTAAATAGTACATCTGCTCTTCCGCTACAAGAATGGCTTTGGCATTAGATAACGCAGGAAGTTTAATATGCTATTAAACAGACGCACCAAACCAGCTTAACATTCTAAAATTTTGTCACTCCTTGAGTTGATGTTTATCTAATTTTTGTCAGGCATTTTCAGTTTCACGCCATTGTCCACCAGGACAACCAACTTTTGGCAGGTTTTATTTTTGTTGTCGACAATAACTAGGTTTGGTCTTCTTGTAGGGATATAGTTGTCTGTATTTTAACGCTTTACAATCTTTTCCATGTATCCTAATATCAGGAAAGCTTTTAATTTGAGATCCTCCCATTTGTTATCGTCAAAACTATGTACTCTAAACGATTTGGAAAAGAAAATAATGCAGAAATATTATGAGGTCATTTAGTTCTAAACGTAAATGCCCCTTTAGACGAATGCGAATATTTTTTATATAGTAACAATCAAATAAAAATACAAGAAAATTATTTTATAGATAGGGCATGAAGAGTCAAGGTTGCTGGAATTGTGTAGTTAGAAGTGTTAAAAAAGATGTTAAAAGCGTCGTAATTTCTGGTAAGAATTGTCGCGAATAGAAAGCAATGGAAATACAATTATCTGTAAAAGGAAATGGAAAGTGATATTGGTGTTGTTGGAATAAGAACGTAGACCTTATTGATAAAAGATCCGAGGGGAATTGACGAATATTGTGAGAATAATACGTAAGGAGAATCTAGATTGACATATGTGCAATTGAGAGGTACTCTAGAGCAAAGAAATTTCCTTGGAATGTTTCTATTCAGAATCGGAGGTGATAAGTGGCTACCTTGGTCTCCGTGGTGTCCCAAATGTCCTTGACTTTATATGTCCCAAATGTCCTTTACTTTATATATATATATATATATATATATATATATATATATAAAGTTAGGGTAGCGAAAACATGAAGTCAACAGCGCTAGGTAACTTAGTTACTCGCCCATGCGATTTTCGAACCAATTTTGGTTGGTTTTAACTGTCAGTTACCAAGAGCCGTTGAGTTTGTCTTCGATACCCTATCTCAGATATACAACCTTTATCAACGGTATTGAGCACTCTTTACTTATATAATATACTTTGTTATGGTTATATATATGATTTACTTGACTCAGGAGTAATGACAATAAAGGGATGTTCCACGCTCTCTTAACCTCCAGAACTGGAGCCTCACCATCAAATGTGGTTTAGGGACAAACCCAGGAAACTCATTTTTGGTGGCGGTCTTACCCACTTCGGGTGATACAGTCAGCGTATTCTAAACCCAACCAACAAGGAATGTCATAATTTTTTTCTTTTCTAAATTCATTTACTAACAGAATTATTCACTGCCATGGAGTAGTGGTTAACTTGCTAGTCTCGTAAGCATTTAGTTCTAGATCTGACTTTGGTTTCCTTTGCGTACACCATACCAGTGGCTTTGTAACTTAGATATTATCCATAAGAAATAAGAAATAAAAATGCGTCGATAACAATGGCATAATTTCTGGATTAATAAACATAACAAAATCATCATGAAAAAGTCAGCCAGAACAATATTATTAAAGCAGACTAAAAAGTTCCCAGAATTAAAAAAAAAAGAAAAAAAAAAGAGTAAAGATTGCGTCCAACAAAAGCCAAGATAATGAAAAGGAAGTCCCAAGAGAGACTAATGTAAATAAACAGTCTTGCTAAAGAAAACGAAGTATACAGCCCGAATTGGTTTCGTGGAGACTGGAGAGAAGAGGAGGACGATAAAGTTAGAAATCTAATCTATGCAACGCGTGAAAAGTAAATGAAAAATTGAAGAGTAAATAAAAACAAATGTTAGAGTAATAAATAAAAGATACTTGAAAAACAGTGAAAGTGTGGAATGAACGAATATGTTGGAGGGGGGGGGGTAATGGAGTTGGAATTGTAAAAAGTAATACGAGCAATAAAAATCTGTACAGAGTAGGTTGGAAAAAATCGTAGGAATTGGAAAATACTAGAAGATATACGATGCGAAGAAATTGAAAATAAGAAATTAAAAACTGGGGTTGATTAGAGTGTAGAACAGTGGGTCTTGTGAAAAAAAAAGGAAATAATTAAAATTAAGAAATATTGGCGAGAAGAAGGAAAATATATTTTTAAAGAATGGAAAGAATAACGGACAAAATGAAAAACGAAAGAGATTGATAGAAAACAAAACAAAAACAATAGAAATGATGAGTGAAATTATGAATAGGAATAAGCAATGGAAAAATAAGAATAATGAAAATTATGAGAAGTTTGTTTTAAATGGAAGGAATATCGAACAAAGAAAAAGACTGGGAAAAGAATGAATGAAAAAAGCAAAAAGCAAAGAGGAACAATGAAATTAGGAAAACGAATAAGGAAAAATGAAAATAAAATAAAATGAAGAAATGAAAATTATGAAAGATTAATAAACAAAGAAATACAGGTGTAAAAGAACCGGAGTAAAAATTCAGAAAAAATAAGACTGAAAAAAATGAGACAAAAAGGAAATGAAAGAGAGAGAAAGAAATTGGGGAAAAAAGTCAGAATGGAAGAAAAAAATTTTTTTTTTTAAGAAAAATTAGTGTCCGCATTGATCTAATGAATGTTAGTCTTTGTTGGTTGACCAACTCTGGTGTGTCCATGTGTAGGTGTCCACAGGAAACCGTCACGTATGAGTTCGTCCTTACTTCCCCAGCAGTGTATCGTATGTCTTGTTGATATTAATAGATGGTTTCTTTGATAAGAGTTAAGTGGCCGTATGGCTGCTTATTTGTGGTATGTTGTTTCTAGAATTTGTTCAAGACAGTACGCATCATCTTTGTGTAATTAATGAAAAACGAAAGAAACTTGAAAAAGAAATTAGAAAGGAAGAAAAATATTGAAAAAAGAGGAAAAGTTAAAATTATGAAAATGTAAGAATGAGACATGAAAGGAGAATAGAAATATTAGGAGAATGGCTGAGAATTGAGGAAAGAAGGAAGGAGAAAAACTGGGTAAAAAGAGTTAAAACTATTAGAATTAATAAGGAAAAGAGGAAGGAAAGAAAATGTGAAAATTATAAAAAAAATAGAATGACTGAGGAAAAGAAAATGAAAGAGTGAGAATGAGAGAAAGGATGGAAATTGTAAAGAATGAAGGACAACAGAAATATTGAAAGGATGAAAAGAAGAAATGAAAGAATGAAATAGAAGAAGGGACGACAAAAATATTGAAAGGATGAAAGAAGAAAAATGAAAGAATGAAATAGAAGAAGGACGACAAAAATATTGAAAGGAGGAAAAGAAGAAATGAAAGAATGAAATAGAAGAAAGGACGACAAAAATATTGAAAGGAGAAAAAGAAAAATGAAAGAATGAAATAGAAGAAGGGACGACAAAAATATTGAAAGGAGGAAAGAAGAAAATGAAAGAATGAAATAGAAGAAAGGACGACAAAAATATGAAAGGATGAAAAGAAGAAATGAAAGAATGAAATAGAAGAAAGGACGACAAAAAATATTGAAAGGATGAAAAGAAGAAATGAAAGAATGAAATAGAAGAAGGGACGACAAAAATATTGAAAGGAGGAAAAAGAAGAAATGAAAGAAATGAAATGAAAGCAAAGAAAGGAACGACAAGAAGATAATGTTGACAGCGATCCCGAGAAACAGGATGACGCAACATGAAGATAAGTGACTCAGAGACAGAGATCGACAAAAATATTGAGCCGGAAAAGGATAGAAGAGAGAAGAAATGACAAGAATGAAATAGAAGAAGTGGGATCGACCAACTAACTGACTTGTAAAGAGATAGGAACAAACAGATAGAATATAGAAGACCTCATGAGTCAATAGAAGAACAAGGACGACAAATATTAAACGGTGAAAAGAAGAAATCGCGGGGAAGAATGAAAACTGAGAAGAAGGGCGAAACCAAAATTATTGACCAACGAGGGGAGGGGAAAAGGAAGGTAAAATGACGAATAAGAGATGAAATAGAAGAAAAGACGGACAACGACACAATCCCATTAGAAAGGATGAAAAAGAAATGATACCCCGCAAGATCAGTATAGATTAGCACCCATGACGGCACACAAAAATGCTAGACAAAGGAGGAAGAGAAGAGCACTGGAAAAGACACTGAACATAGTGAGAAATAGAGTACGAACAGAAAAAATATTGAAAAGATGCCAAAAAAAAGATAATGAAAGAATAATAGAGGAAGGGACGACAAAAATATTTGAAAGTAATGAAGAAAGAGAAATGAAAAAGATGAAACTAGAGAAGGACGACAAAAATATGAAAGGATGAAAAGAAGAAAATAAAGATGAAAATAGAGAAGGGAACGGACACAAAAATATTGAACCGGAGGAGAAAAGAAGAAAATGAAAAGAAATAGAAATAGAAGAAAGGACGACAAATTAAATTTCGCAAGAGATCTGTGAAAAAGAACGGCAAACACTCGATAGAGATAGAACTAGGAAGCGACCCGTATGAAAGGAGACGAACAAATAATTCGCATAGGAGGAACAACGCACGCAAATGAAAAAGAGATATTGACCATGATAGCGCAAGGGTAGAACGACAAAATATTGAAAGGATTGAAAAAGTAAGAATTGACAAGATGAAATAGGAAATGACAGGGACGCGAAGGCAAAAACTATTGAAAGGTTATTGAACAATGATGAGAACAGTAGAAAGAAAGTCAATATAGAAAATAACGAAAGAAGTGCACCAGACAAAGAATATTGGAAAAGGATTTTGAGAAGAAAGAAGACATGAAAAGAATGAAATCCAGAAGAGAAGGACGGACGAAGTAACATATATAAGGAGGCAGGAAAGACAATGACATAAAGATGTAAATAGCAAAATGTAAGATAAAGGACGACCAAAAATAATTGACGAGTGAGGATGAAAAAAGATCATCAGAACTATCGACAAAAGAAAAATGAGTATCAGAGATCTAAGGACTCGATCAAGAATATTGAAAGCAGTGAAAAGAAAGAAATAGAAAGGAATGAAAGACGCAAAGGACGACAAACATTGGTATTGAACAGGATCTGAAAAGGTAAGAAATGAAAGAGTCCAAAAATACGATAGAGGAAACCGCACAAAATATGTAAATGCGCTGCAAAAAAGACAGAAAAATGAACCATCGAATCGAACCTAGAAAAAGGACCGACAAAAAAGTATTGTAAACAGAGCATGAAAAGGAGGCAGATGAATAAAAGACATGAAATTAGGAAGAGGAGGGGCTCGACAAATGAGAGATTGACACCACGCGAGGAAAAAAGCATTGAAAAAGTACATTTTGAAAGTATGTCATAAGCAGAGGAAAGGACGAACAGAAAAGTTAAGTAACTGCGCACAGAGAGGAAACAGCCATCACGTAGTAAACTGAAGAGAATAGATAAACTCAGTAGGAGACGAAGGACGACAGAAATATTGAATAAGGAGTGACTATTACAGAAGATCAATGATCAAGAATGACAATAGAAGAATGAAGGGACGACAAAAAATATTGATGAAGATGCGATGGTAAAGAAAGTAAATGTAACAAAAGACCTGATAAATGAAAGGAAAGGAGATATGAGACCAGACATTAAATGTTGAACCGCTGAGAATACAGAGATAATCGAAAGAGATGAAATAGCCAGAAGGGACGAATCAAGATATTATGCAAAGGACGGAGGACAGCAAGAAACTAGGAACCCCGAGATAGACAGGTGAATAAGAAAAGGCGCAGCAGACTGACAAAAAATTGAAAGAGGAGAAAAAACGAAGAAATTGAAGACAAGGAATAGCATAAATTGACGAAGAACAGCGCCAGACGACGAAAATGTAGTGAAAAAAGGGGAAGCAACAGAAGAAATCGAAAGAACGATATGACAAATATAGTAACCGTGATAGGACCAGCGACAAAATATTGAAGTGCAAGGCTGGGGAAAAGAAGAAAATGAGAAAATGCACTGAATAGAAGAAAGTGAACGCATAGAAATCAATATGCAAGGAGGCACGAGAGAAAAAGAAGAGAACATCGAAAGAATGAAACACTAGATAAGCGAAAGGACGAAAAATATTGAAAGGAGGAAAACGAAGATAGATAGTACGCCAAGAAACAAATTGCAGAAGAAAAGGACGACAAAAATATTGAAAGGAGGAAAAAGTAAGAATGAGACGACATGATTAAGTATCAAGAGAGATAACGGTGACACGACAAAAAGTATTTAGACTATAGCGACTAGAACAAGAAGCAATGAAAGAATGAATAGCTAATGTAAAAACACAAACATTATAATACCATACTGAAAAGAGAGGAAAAGAAAGGACACATGAAACACAATGAGAATAGAAAAGAAAGACGAACAAAAATATCTGAAAGGAACCAGGAAAAAAGAAGAAATGAAGAATGGAGAATAGAGAAAAGAAAAAGATAGGATAACCAAAGGACCGACCACAACAATCAGATTATCAAAAAGCGCAGCGATGAAAAAGAACGAAAGAAGCAGAGATATGTGAACAGTGAGAGAAAAGTGGCGACAAAACTAACTCCTTGCAGAAAATGAGTCGCAAGACAAGAGAAGGATGAAGATGGCAATATGGAGAGGACTAACGATTCCAGAAACTAATTAGAAAGAGACGGACAAAAAGAACAAACTAGTAAGACTGAAACATAGAAGAGCAAAAAGGATCAGAAGGCATACAATATAAATGAAAGATAGAGAAAAAACGATAGAATGATGACGAACAAATGAAACATAGCGAAAGAAAGTGACGACAAAAATATTCGAAAGGAGAAAAGGGAGAAAATGAAAGCAATAGAAAGTATGACGAAAGGACGACAAAATATTGAAAGGATATGAACAAAGAAGAATGAAGATGAATATAGAGAATACAGAAGGACGAGAACGAACAGAATATGAAAGGCTAGGAAAATGAACAAAGAATGAAAGATAATGAAACTAGTAAGAAAAGTGCATCGACAAAAAATGATAGAGTTTGAAAGGAGAGGAAGACAACTAAATAAAAGAATAAGGAAGGCAAGAAACAAAATAAAGATCACTGCAATATGACAAAGGAATTAAATGAAAAAAAAAACGTAAATGAAATGGCAGAGCAGTAATAATAAGTAAAAGAGAATGCAATTTAAGGGAAGAGTTAAGAATGGTAATATCAAGACTTAAATAAGAGAAGAAGAGCAATAATTCCTCATAAAATTAATCAACTTTGTCGATCCAACTCTAATTGTTGCTGATCCCTTACAACTAATTGACTTATCCTGTACACAAAGTAATCATATAAAGCAGTAAGCACTCTCTTTACAGCGTTAAGATATAGACATAGACAGGTTTTTGCAAATCATTCGAATTTTCATGTTCCAGAGACTCGTAGTTATTTAGCCGCAACAACGCTAAAAAATTAACCGCTAGGTTTCAGATAACGCACCGAAGCAATTCAGCGCTATTACTGCCGATGCGAGCGAGGTGGCAAAGCGAGACTAGCAAAGTGCAGGTTCCTATTTTCACTAAGATGGCGTTGTAAATTGCTGTAAGTGCAAAAGACGTAGACTCATTGAGACACCGGCCTATACAGAGTCCGAAAGGCTATAGATTGACATATGGATGTGAAATTATACACGCGATCTAGAGATGCAACTCAATGTGATGAATGTGGAACAATGAAACACACGTCCAATAAGAAAACAATACTATTAGAATATAATGAAAGACCAAGAGACGTCATTCTGTTGAATAAATCAGTCAATGGATGTATAAAGTAGTCTGTGCAGACAAAAGGGAGACATAACGAATAGCAGTTATACTCTCGCCCCAATTGACACCGCACCAGGTATAAATGACGGGTAGAGATAATCCACAAGATGTATGACCATATCTGCCCATGCAGTTCCTGATACCATAAGAAAACAATAAATATAAAAAGATAAATGACATGACGAGCATTTGTCTCAAGTCACTGCATATAGGAGATTGACTTGTAGATTACATAGCCAAATATAGCGAACTAACACTATCGTGCAGTTAGAATCTCCTAAAGAAAGACGGGCGAAGAGTTCGAATGACACCCGATAAGATAAGCCAGAACATAACGCATGGAAGCAACCAGAATCAAATATGCAGCTCAGTGAGACTCCAACCTCGATTTCTTGTCGTGAAGTGAAATGGGATCTATTAAGGACAAATTAGAGATACATATCCTAAAAATATAATGATACACTAACAGAAGTGAGTAAAACATCGATAGCTAAGATAATTAGTAAAAAAATAACAGTACGATGCAAGTGATGAAAATAGAACACATGACTGGAGTTTCGAATGCAAGCCGAAGCATAAACGCGTGACTGTAGTATCGTCGACATAATTAACCAGATGACAAAAGTAGTGCGTCACCTACACAAATCTCTACTTATCTCAATAATCTTCCATAAAGAATTCTGACAATGCCATTTGACATACATGTGTGCAGAAAAATAATGTCTCAGATATCTCTCTCAGCATCAGACCACGGCTCCTCTTCCTAAGGTATCTCAACTCACACAGATGAAAAGAATTTCTATCTCATACCTTAGATCACAAGGAGATACTATTATCAACTTCTTCGCACACAAAGAAATAATAAGCTTCAGGGAAGAATAAATCGCGCTCTCGATCAACTACGTTTCTCAAATTACCGCGCACTAACAGTCTAGAAAAGCAAAGGAGAACGCCGCAAGATTGCATAAAATGTATTTTCTTTTTGCATGCTATCTCGTCATCTTTATAAATGGAGAGGCTATTTGATGAGAAAAAGAATAGATTGGCTTAGGAAGTTGTACAACTTTCAATGGTGAGGAATAGTTAATTGTACTGCAAATCATAAATATTACTAAAGCTAGCTTAATCCGTAAAGCCACACCCGAAAGACGCAAATAACAGAGAGACGATTAATATAAAACAATTATAGTGTAAGATTGTTATTGCGCCAAATTAATGGCTTACGGGCATGACTGTTTTCCTTGAAAACGCTATAATTTCAAATATTTCTCTTAGAATATGAGATTTAAAACATATCGTTTCCCAGTAGAAACAAGTATTATCTGAATTGAATAGTAGTTCCGTAGCGCGCGACTGGCGATCCTAGCCTATTAGCACGATACATGCCGAGTATCATTCAGATTGTTATCTCAAATTGGCAAGTAGCAGTGAATTTACTTTCTCCTAAGACTCTCTCAAAAGAATGCTTAAATATTTAAATTCTACTCATCATGGGATTACTAAGCCTTGGCTAATACTTACACATGACGAAATACAACGAATAACACTCAGTTAAGATTGATGTGCAACAAAAACTTAAAAGCAGTTAGAGAACAAATGTATGTTTCCATAGAATCAAATCAATAAACAATATTCCAAGATATAATAGTAGACTTCTCTTAAAAGTTGGATTAACATAAAATCTTTCCCAGAGCAAGAAAGAGTAATTATAGTGAACGTATCATACAAAACAAGTCATCAATGGATGCTTAGGTTTTCCTTTTCTTATTGACAGGTGTCGTTAGACGGTAGCCGTCTCGAGCTCATTTACTTATTAGCGTCCCAATACGTGCGTGTCCGAATCCATATATTAGTTGATCTCGAGCTTCGAAAGAGAACACTGTATGAAAGAGTAGAGTAGAAGAGGAAACGAAAGAGACGAGATGAATAGCATTGTCAATGACTAAATCTATTAATTTATATCACATTTGCGTAGTAGAAAGTAATATTATCTTACCTAATTCACTGTATAGCCGGACTTTTCAGACTAAAGGTTTCGCTAGGAGAGAAACTGCCCAGCCCGTATTGCTTTGAGAAATCAAGAAACCCCCTGCTTTCTGTGTATGCTCCACGAATATGGTTCTTTGCTCGCAGAGGCACTGCGCGAAGCGCCTTAGTATTTTAGAAACCTCGTTATCTCACTTTTAAACATTTATATCTTGGTGCGCAGTATAATCATAATTACGCATCACATTATATCCCGTAGCTGTGATTGATGATCTCAGACATTACCTAATATAACAGATGATACGGAACATATAACGTAACGATATTAGCACACGATACGGCACTTAGTACGACGATTTTCCCGATCATTTACTTTTCAAGTTGCGAATGACAAAGATTTATTTTCTCCAAGTTAAAGCATTTATTATTACGCGACGATTACTGGAGATTTAGGAACATTATAATATTGTAGCCAATTATATAAGCGACAATATACAATGCGAGTAACCTGGGAGGAACTTAACATCATACTCCTCGCTACGAATGTAACATGCACGTCGTTTAGCCCTAGCAAGGATCATCCGTGAATCTCAGTCCATTGAAAACAAGAGCTATTCAAGAGATCTTGGACTTAACGTCTGCATTAACTTAGAAGAACCAGGCTCACACGAATCGTGGTTTCGATACGCGATGAGTCAGGGCCACGCAAAGTACAAAACACTTATGGTCCTATCATTGTAAGGTGGAGTAGAACAACAACTAAGCTACCTCAAGGCATCTCGATGATGAGGCAATCTCGGAACAGCGACGATTATGCAAACGGGAAGTACAGTTAAGTGATAACCAGATTAGCCGTAGGAATCCCTGGGAGTGATTCCATATGACTATCATCCGCTAGGCTCGCTGAGCACTTGGCCACTGCTCGTTACGAGTCGCGAGACGACGCTGCCGTAAGACGTAACGCTGGTCTCTGTGTCGCCGCGACCCCAGGTAGCTGCCCCTCTCCCAGATGGACTTCCAATTGGATATACACTACTCGAATGGCGTCTGTCACCATTTCACTAGAGCCATTTCATAGTACCTCCATCTGAATTGAGTAAGTACGTCTCATACTCTGGCTCCTCTCTCTCTCTCTCTCTCTCCTCTCTCTCTCTCTCTCTCTCTCTCTCTCTCTCTCTCTCCATCTGAATTCACTTCAAATTCCTTTCATGCCACCCATTACATAACAGGATTATTTATTCTTGCCTTGAGCAACTTCAACGCCCTGTCAACAGGGTTTAGAATACGCTGACAGTATCCCCTACCAACAATGTTTTGACTATGGCAGTAAACTACATCTGAGGGTGACGCTCCAGTTCTGGAGATCTGAAGAAAGTAGAGTTTATTGCCTTTACTTCCAGCTTCTCTTTACCCCGAGTGATAGTACTTGCCAGTTTTCCAACTATGGGTCAAATATATATATTTAAACATTAATCGTATTCAAGAGGACACTCTAGAGAAACGCCTACACAAAAATGTAAATATGAACATACAATTAACACTATTACATAAATCGCGATGAAAATAAATCGATCACTGATCAATTTCAGTTCCATTCATCAAAGCATAGAATTCCTCAGCTTATTTGTATCCAATACATATATTATTATAAGAATACTGGGTATTAGTTTGAAACCAACCGTAATTCATTATAATACATTAGTGTATCCATAGTTAAACTAGCACTGAACATTCGGTAAGGAAAGATACACAACACTCACATGAACAATGCACATATAAATGTTAAATATAGATAACATGTAGCAAAATAACAGAATACATATGTCCTAAACAAATTAATTGTACAATATATTTTATGAACAAATAAGATGACTTACAAAAGAATTAATGTTTTCCGTGGTTTTCATGGCGAGATGTACTAAATGCTATGCCGAAGCTGGAGACTAATTGTCTCTATCCTATTCAACGAACAGAGCTGAGAAAGATACCTTTTTTTATCCCGAGCGATGAGTTAGGACCTATCTCCCCGGAGACATGGGACGAAAGCAGAAGTTTGAAGGGGTTGAAATATCACATGACCAACGGATACGTAATTTGGAATGCCACGTTCAGAATCGAAGGGAACAAAAATATCTTTGTCCTCCCTATACTAGTATCAGGATAGTCTCGCAGACCATAATTAGATTCGATATTTACTGGATGTCCAGACTCGTGAACTTGTACAAAGATATTTTTTAAATGTCTATGCAATGACTTTGCGGTTAGTTCGCCATCGAGTATTGGCTAGAAAGTTAGTCTCGCAAAATATTACAATAGTGTAGTGAGTTGGATTGTCATGGGGTGTGTTAAACTTGCGCTGCAGTAAGTAAATACATATAATAGTAAACTAGATGCACCTTTCTTTATATATTAAAATGGAAATATTGCTATTTAATCATATTTGAAATTGCGTCTAATAATATAAGTCTCAAATAAAGAAAGTTAAATGATCTAGGGCGATGGTAGTTGTGCTTTGAAATCAAAAGGAGGGCCTCGGCAACTAAATTTGTCTCCGGGGGCCAAGCGTACAAGCATGAAAATAGAAATAAAATTTAATTATTACATATATATTGGTTTGAAAATCGCATAGGCGAGGAAATGACAATTCCCTATTGCCGTTGATTTATGTCTACGGTACCCTAACTTATATATATACTAGCTAAAGTACCCGGTCCATGACCGGAAGAAAACATTTTTATGAACACCATGGAGTTTTCATAAAAATAAAATTAAAAAAACATCACCAAAAATTTATGTATTACAGTGTTTATTTTAGGGATTTTTTTTAAACATTGAAAATATTTTTTTAAATGCAATCCTGAATGTTTGAGTGTTTTGAAATAATTTATATCATAATATTGACATTTTTTTTTAGGTAGAATTCAGAATTCATGTTTTGTTTGTTTTTTACTAAAAAAAAGTATCAATTAAAAAGAAAGTTATTCAGAATAATATATATCCTTTTATCTGTATATATATATATAAATAAATTTTAAATATCCCTTTATCTGTATATATATATATATATAAGAAGTAAATACACATGCAATGTGTTTATGATATGGCTTTCTTAGCCGACAATTTTTGGGAGAATATGTGCTTAATTGAAGTCGTACCTAATTTTGAAAGTTAATTAATTAATAATTAATTAATTAGGCGGGCATACCTATTTAAATGTAAGGCTAAACAAATCGAGAAAAATCAATCTCTGTATGTACATTTCGGCCTATTAGGCCTCATCAGCAGAGCTATAGATAGGAAGACCGCCTTGTGCGTGATCCGAAACCCGACTGTCAAGCTGAACGGCGAGCACCGCAATCCCTACACCAACCGGGCTTCCTTTAGATTTTTCGTTTTGTTTAGAAGTAGGTTTCTTTTATAGTGACTTCTTCTACACAACAGTATGAGAAGTAAATACACATGCGATGTGTTTACGATATGGCTTTTTTTTAGCCGACAATTTTGGGGGGAATATGTGCTTAATTGAAGTCGTACCTAATTTTGAAATTTAATTAATTAATAATTAATCAATTAGGCGGGCATACCTATTTAAATGTAAGGTTAAACAAATCGAGAAAAATCAATCTCTGTATGTACATTTCGACCTATTAGCTCTGTACATAAAGAGATTGATTTTTCTCGATTTGTTTAGCCTTACATTTAAATATGTATTTGATTTTCATCATTTGGCTTTTCTTAAACTCAGTTACCGACAACAGGTTCAAGTGGGTAGCCCACAACTACGTCAACTCTAGAGGAACACTTTTTGGCTTCCCTTTTTTGTTTGTTTAAGCTTAACCTTGTGTAGAACAGAGCCTAAATAAAATGAACGTGGCGTATAAAGATAACATTTTGTCTGACTTGAGAATCGGGTTTCAAGACCTTAGTTTTTACTTGCGTTTGAGCGCTTAGCATCGAAGAGAAATAAGCAACAATCTACCAAATGGAGAAAGTTACCTGATGAGTTAATCTCGGTACAGTATACCGACAAATAGACGTTGATGAGTAACTAGGTTATTTTTTTCTCAATCCTCCAACCATCCTGTCGGGTAGGCTTAGAATACACAGACTGTATCCTCCTGCAGAGGAGTAAGTCTCCCACAAAAAAAATTGTTCCGGGTATGCCATTAAACTTTTTTACTCGAGTGCAAGAAATACTCTTCTCGAGTGCCCAACTTCACTCGATTGAGTAAAAAGAATACTCATGACTGAGGGAACCATTTCCATTGAGTAAGTGCAAGAATACAAAAAAGAATATCCTTCCCTACCCTAATTATTATTAGTACTAATATTATTATGTTCCTTGTGAATTTAATTGGGAGGATCCAGTTCTGGAGATATGGGGAGTTAGGTCTGTTATAACTAGGAGTGGTAGCACCTGTCCCAGTTACATTTTGTTGTTAGTGTAAAAAAAACAATCATCATAAGAATTATTAGATAGTTTCACTTTAAAAGGTCACCTAACTAGCACGGAAGCGGATGGTTTAGAGAGGGTCAAGCCAAGAGGGTATCATATGTACAAATTCTGAGTCTTTTAGTTTGAACTATTAAAACATAATAATTTTGAAAAGATCATTGTTTTTGAATTTTGGGTTGCACTGAAATAATTCGTTTGAAAAGTCAGGATTGAAACTTGACGGCTTTTCAGCTAACGGTGTGACACAAGGCCATGATACAGAGCATTATTGATTGGCTCACCAATCAAAAAAAAGAGAGGTGGAACTTTTGCCCTCTCTATGAGATGTGCAACACAAAACCATAGTTTTAATTTGCTGACAAATCAAATTTGGACGTCGAGGGCTTTTCTTCCCCTGTCTGATGATTGCGATACGAGGCCATTGGTTCATGGCTTTATTGGCTGACCAATCGGGGCAGTGCAGTCGGAGTTTGGACCCCCATAAAAGAAAATACCGAAAGTGGAAGAGACAGTTTACCGCACCATCGAGGCCATTTTTAACACAATGCTTTGATGTTATTTGGGAGGTAAATATAACCTTGTGGAGTGTCATGAGAGAAAATATATATTTCATGTACAAAATAAACATTTCAACGGACAGTATTCAACGATATTATGGGCTTAAAATAGCAGTAAAACTTACTGAGTAAAACATGTCTCAATGGTGTCGTAGACTATAATTAGGAATAGTGATTTGAAACGGTGTAACTGTTTGACTTAGGTGTTAAATAACTTAATAATGGTTGGACTGCCATAAAATAAGTTAACATAAACTAAGACCCATAATCTCGTAATAGGTTTGATTTACGGTGTAAGTATAATGCTAACCTGGATTCTTATTTTGTATCTTTCAGATTAGCTATATTGAATCTTTATCTTTCTGTATAAAATAGATATCTCAATGAAAATTTATTTTCCAAAAAAACAAACAAATGTATACCCTTTTTCTATTACTTTTATCCTCTAACTTCTTTCTACTTTCAGAAAAATAAAGAATTAAGAAAATCATGTGTTCATAGTTTTAATATAAGTAATGATCACCAGCGGAAAATAAACACAATGCTTGGTTGTTATTGGAAGATAAATATTGCTTTGACAAATAGAGGGGCATAAAATATCTTATATACTAAAGAAAGATGTCAACGAGCAGTATTCAAAAATATTATGGATTTAAACTAGCAGTAAAATATGTATGTAGTAAAACACAGAATAGGCCTCGATGGTGTCGCGGACTGCTTAATACCAACACCGAAATCTGGTGTTATTGTTATTGTAAAATGCGCAGCCACTTCAGCCATTGGGTAACCACATAAGTTTTCTTTTAATTACTGCGTATGATTGGTGTACGACCCAGGCTATCGGAAAACGTACTGAAGTCAATGGGAACAGAAGCACTCTTTATGAAAACAGAATTGTTCGTGTAAAAGAACCATTAACTAATCTTGTAATCAAAATGACGTAGAGATCAAGGCTTTGAAATTGGTAGTTGTGCGCTCTAGTTTTTGTCTTTTTGAATTATTTTATCGCGTTTTAAGTCTTTAAATGCATTTTAGTCGAATGCAAAAAGAAAAGAAAACCTGATTCTATTAATTACTCGCTATTCTAGCGCCCATGTACTTTCGAGTCTTAAAGCGATACATGTCCTCTAATTAAAACGTTTCATTCTTTTGATTGGTGATTGGGGCCTTTCTAGTAATAATCATATGCTTTCGTCTTTTGAATGACGTACAAATGTCTAAGCAGGAGAAAAATGAGAAGATGCATAAGTTGAAAGGACGCGTATAAAAGTGCGGGAAATAACCCGGACAAACGAGCGGGAAATAACTCAAGAGAAAAGAGTACATGACCGAAATAAATTACTGGGTTGGTTGGATTTTACGGCATGTCAACCCTTGGGTTATTTTATGCCGAAGACGTTTTTATTTTATTCATTTTTGGGGGGGAAATCAAATTTTTAAACTCATTTTTAAACCCATTTTAAAAAATCTATTTAACCCATAGATGGGATACTAACAGGTGCTGTCAATCCGGGTCAGAGTGGACACGGAAGGGAA
Source organism: Doryteuthis pealeii (assembly GCA_023376005.1). Lineage (NCBI taxonomy): Eukaryota > Metazoa > Mollusca > Cephalopoda > Myopsida > Loliginidae > Doryteuthis > Doryteuthis pealeii. Next base: position 129,057,810 of record CM042139.1, read on the forward strand.
TTACGAGGGTAAGTCAAAATTATTGCAATATTTTGGTAACGTGAGACAATTCGGCAACTCCTGATGCTTTTGCGGAGATCATGAAGGTGACGAACCGTACTGTACTGTGATATGCTGAACTAACCAAATACTATCCGAGTGGTGAGTAATGCACAACACATTGTTAAAAGCGAGTTCGAAATCCAGTCACACTATTACGTTTATTTTCAGACTAATCTATATATCAATACTTTTGTTCCTTAATCTTCCAACCGTTATCCTTTTGTCACAACCCCTGGTTAAAAATGAGACCTTCCAAATCGTCCACGATGAAATTCAAAAATGTCAATCCTGATTAACTGGTGTTGCTTATACGCCAAATTCTTATTTCTTATGAGAGTCGTCACCTCGGCTTTATAAAGGACTATTCCGTTTTTATTATAAAGAAAGGGAAGAAAAAGGACATGTTTCACAGAAAAAATATAATTAGAAAGAGAATAGCGGAAAGATAGAGAGAGGGGGTGAGCGCGTGGAAGCGACAACGCTTATCTGTTTCAATCAAACATCGTGAAAAGGGAAAAAAGAGTGAGAGTTACATCAAGGTTATTATACTTTTTAAATATTTTGCAATTTTGATTTATGGTTGCGTTCTAATCATTAAATTATCATACTGTGGTATATGAACAGGTTCAGTTATTACATTTTCTAATATCCTTGGAAAAGGAGTGAACTCCCATCCCCCAGCTATGATTTAATGGCACCATTACTGTTCTTCTACAATGATGGGTTTGTCATTAAATAACCCGTGAAGGTTGATATGCCATTAAACAAAGAAACGAAACTGAACCGAGTGTTACTGTCAAATTTGATTTTCTGGCTTGGAGCACGGCCTCGGAATTCACGCTTTTAGGCATATCTGATCTTTTCTTATCGTCGAGGTTCTTGCAACGCGAGTGAAATTTATTGAACTATCTGGTTACCGTACTGCGATAAACTTCGCCTTCACCTTCAACAGGTGTTTTGTTTGCTTCCGCGATGTTATGGCCCAGTTTAGACTACGTTGCACGTTAATCTATGCAGTTTTTAAATCACACATGTTGTGAATCAATATACAACCTGTCAGCCCACCAACTAGCACGATACAGCCAAACATAAAGGGTACCTACTACAGCTTGATCTGCTTTGGTCACGGAATATATACACAATTGCAGAACTTTTTGTTTTGTATTTGTGTAGAAAAAAATAAATAACTGATGTCGCTAATATGGAAAAGAAATATTAAAAGAAATGAATCAAAGACCGAAAAGAACATACTTAAACTGACTTATTACAAATATGAAGAGACATATTATAATAATAATGATATTAATAATAATAATATTAATAATATTAATTACAATAACATTAATAACAAAAATTACAATAAAAATTATAATAAAATAATAGATATAATAATACTATAATAATATAAAAATACAAAATTATAACAATAATGTAATTAAAATTAAATATAAAAACTATAATAATAATAATAATAATAATAATAATTCATTCACTTATACATAATTGTAATATTAATATATATTAATCGTCACATAATCAGTTCCAACATAAAACAACAATTTTCAAAACTTACAGAACTCTTTCTAAAAAAAATGTTTCACTATTTAATTCCCCCTCCCCCCACACACACCCAGACTTCTTTCTTCTCTTATTATAAAAAATAAAAATTCTCCTGACACCCATGACATCTTTTTCCCCTACCTCTTACCAATACACACACACAACCTTAAGGTTCATTTCCGCTGTCATCCTTCGCAAAAAATTTATACACACACACACAACCACACACCTAAAAAAAAAATGCACAATGTTTCCTTTCGATACACACACATACACCATCCCATACCAACGCCGTAAAATAGAATATTTGACGTCATATTTCAAAACCGTTCTTCTTTCAAACTTCAAAATTTTTTAAACTGAATAACACATAACTACCACTCGCTTTTCTCGTTATTCTGTGATGAATAATTTATCACCTTCCATGTACCAACACATGCCCTGAAGATGATCTAATTAATAGATCGAAACACTTCAGCGTCGGCCAATAAACTCGCCACTTAACCCATTTAAACCTGTGTTTTTTCATTTTTCCTAATATATATATATATATATATATATATATATATATATATATATATATATATATATATATATATATAGTATTTTTTTTAAGTATCGAGATTGATGCCGAATTTTCGAAAAAAAAATTAACAATGAATGAAAAGTTAATTTTCTTCCAAGTAGACCCATTTGAATTCAACAATTACTCTTTTGGTTTTTTAATTTGTGTGAATAAGCTCTGAAATTCCTTTTTTATATAGCATCCCGTCCTGGTGTAATGGTTAGGAAGCTAGTCTCGCAGGTTTGTTACTACTGAATAACGAGTTTAATCCTTACTGGATGCCCCATACTTGTGACCATGTGTCAGTACTACCCGTAGGGTAAATTCTTTTGTTTTTTAGTGTCAAAATGTGTCATCGTATTTCTTTTAATATCCTCAAATCGTAACCCTTGAGATTTATTTTCTGTTTGGTTTTGATTGCTTTTTAAGTCATGCCAACCGTTATTTTATGCCTAGATGTTAAGACGAACATTACATACATTATGCATTTATATTTACATTTATATTTTTATGCAATTCCTTAAGATTCCTTAACATTTTCAAATAGGTCCTTCATATAATTTTCGTTGAAAAAGACTTCTCGTGTTAGCTAATGCTCCAGTCTTGCATAAAATGATTCACAGTGTAGAGCGTTTGACATGCAATACACTGTGGTAGGTTGTTCTTGTTTAAGTATAAAGGAATACGTAAGTATTTTGTGAGCAATGCGCAATCTTGATATGGTGACTTGCTCCTTTCTGAAAGCTGGTTTCCATTCTGTTGGTGGGTTCAAATCCTAGGTATCACGTTAAACTGCATCTAGTCGTAAGTTTCCAATTCTGGAGCTCTGGTAAGTGTGGAGCACACCTTCATTGCCATTACTCCCAGGTCCACTCTGACCCGGAGTGTTAATACCTGTTAAAGTCCTATCAAAGCGTTAAATAGATAAAAATGTAACAAAAATAAATAAAACAAAAAAAGTCTTCGGCATAAAATAACCCAAGGGTTTACATGGCGTAAAATCAAACTAACAAACCAATTTGGGGAAATCAGGAATCGTGTCAAATAGCTAAGCCTATTGAATATGCAGGGTGCTGCACTTACACAATTCTGTGTTTCGCCAAAGACGGCTGATCAAAAAGTATTGAAAATTGACACTGATTTGTCTAGATGTCATGATTTGATTTTATAATTTGCTCCGTTGAGCGCATTTTGAATTTCTTCTTTTTTTTTTAAGGTAAATTTCCAGTGTCGATACATCTTTATGTGAATCAATATCAATTTTTTTTTTATTTGTATTTCTTTCATCTTCATCATCTTCTTGTTAACCATTACACAACGATTGAACGCCCAGAAGATTAAAAAGTGAACTAAAGCGGCAAAATTAAAGTGACTTACAATACCTGGAGTTCCCAAGTACTCCCCCATCCAAATACTAATAAGACACTACGCTGCTTAACTTCGGCGATTGAAAGAGAATCGAGGTGTTCATCGTTCTTTGACCGTAAGCCATGCCCGCCAGTGGTATAGCTAGACATTTAAATATACAGTCAATTCTGTACATTCTGTACACAACTGATAGATAAAGAAATCACCAGAGATGTAATCATTTTCACTGCTTTTTTTCTTTCTTTTTTTTTCTTTTTTTTTTATTCAGAAACTTTTATCACCTCAGGGAATTTTTCTTTTTTCAAATCCAATCTTTGCTAAAATTAGACTAATTTCTAAATCCATGTAAACGATTTGATGACAGAATTCTTCTAATTGGAAACGTAAATTATTCAAATGTTTATCTCTTCCTTCATTTATTTTTCCCTCTCATTTTTTCCATCTCATTTTCATGGGTTTAATCAGCCACCTTGATGGTGGACACTTCATGATTGATTTATTTCGAACAGTAGCAAGTTATTTCAGAAAATCTGATTAAATACTTTTGAATTTTCATTCTTGTCCTCGGCCCAGTATTTTTCTCTCTCTGAATTCTCTTTCTTTTTTTTTTTCATGTTCTCTCAATATTTTATTTATTCATTAAAAATGTATTACTTCCTATCTTCTCATCTTTTGTTTTATCTTCTACAATTCCTTTCTAATTTCCTTTATTTCACAGTTTTGTATTTTTTTATCCCTTATTTGAATCTAACATTTTTTTCCTTTTTTATACATTATTCATTTTTTTCATCATTGTATCCTTTCTTGTTTCAATTAATTTATTCAATTTTTTTCTTCTCAGACCTATCTTTCACACTTTTTTCAGCCATCTTTCCCTCCATTCTTTGTAGTCATTATTTAATTTTGTATTGATATTTTTCCCTTTATATTTCCTTTATTGTTTTACTTTACTTTTCTTCCTTCTAATTCTCTTGACTTATCTTTCCTAAAAAAAATGATATTTTCTTTTCGTTTCTTTTACATCTACTTTTCTTTCATTTCTTTTTTTAATTTTTTATATGTCGATGTTTCTTTTCATTCTTTTCTATCTCTTTTTTTCTTTCTTTTTTCATTTTCTGAGTTTTTCTTCCCTCCCTTCTCAATTCTTTTCATTCATTAATTTTACTTTCTCATTCTCATCTTCCTTACTCTCATGATTTATCTTTCATAAAAAAAATGAATTTTTCTTTTCCATTGGTTTCTCTTTGTTGCATCTATATTATTTTCATTCTTTATTATTATTCATATTTCGATATTTCTCTTCTTTCAAATTTATTTTTATTTTCTTTCTCCTTTTTTTTAAGTTCTTCTTTACTCTCTTTTCAATTTTCTTTTATCCCGTCTTAATTTTCTTCATTCGTCCAGTTATTGTTTAATAGTTTTTTTGTTAATTCTTTTATATTTCATTCTTTTTTGTTCTGCTCTTTTATTTTTGAACTTTTTTGTCATTTCCTATTATCTTTTGTATTTCTATTTTTCGTTTTTTAATGATTCATGTCTTCAACATCTTTCAATTCTAATTAGATTTATCTTTAAAAGACAGCATCAATTTGCATAATTTTCTGTTTTAAGTTAAGAATTTACTCTTTTTTATTTATTTTTTTTTTTTTTTACCAAATTTGTTTGGACCCAATTTAAAAGTCGCTGATTGAACAAATCTGGTTTTCAATACAATCAGTTATCAATCCCTTTTTATTTTTGTTTTTGTTTTGTTTTCAATCAAAAATACAAAGTATCTATGATTGCCATTTTTATTTTTGTTAAAAATTAATTTGCATATTATAGTACCTCACAAAATTCATTTTTTAATATATCATAAGAATTAGTGTTATTAGTTAAAAGCCAACACCCGTTCCTTATAATGCATTATGGTATCTAATAGATAACCTAACACTGAATATTTCGACAAGGAAAGACAATATTAACAAAGGTTATTATCAGTATCTAATTACATACAGGTAAATCCCAAAACCGGATAAATGTCCCAAACAATAAAAATCACAATTATTTTCCATAAACAAATATGAGTGTAATACAAAAGAGGAGTAATTAAAGACTTACATGTCTTCCATGGTTGTTCTGTGATTTGTATTACAATGCCGATCCATGAACAGAGCTGGGATAAATGTCCTTTCTTCGCTCAAAGTATAAAGAGAAAAGACCCATTAAGCCTTCGAAATTAGGTAGCTAAAAGAGGAAGTTTTCTAGGGATGAATTATCACGTGACAAATGGACACGTGACATGTGGATCCTCGCCTACAATGCTAAGGGATACAATTATGTTTGTCTCCTTACAATATGAACTTTGTTTAGGAAGCATTTTTATGAGTAGTCATCTCCCTTATATTTTGCAAGCATAAAAATAATTTTATTATTTGGCTATTAATGATGTTGCATCTATCAACTTTCTTCCTCAGGGGAGAAGGGATTGATAAACTAAACTCCCAATACCCACACATACAGGCTTTTTACAACATGGGTCAGCAAGCGAGCCTGGCTGAAAAAATATTAAATGTTCGCTTCTCATCTCTACTTCACTGGGGCACCAATACCCGCAAACCCTCACCCTATCGACCGAGATTTATGTAACGCCAACTTGGTTTTGTGATTTTTTACTCCCATTACATTTAACAGTACTTAAAAAGCAAACGTGAATACATAAACATTTTCAAACAAAATTGGTGGTAATAAACATGGTGGTATTCAGTTTCCGTCTATAAATATCAATAAATTAACAAATCCTCAAGATTTGCTATTGTTCAAAAAATATCTCGTATACTTTTAATGTTAATTTAAAGTTCCACAAGAAAGAAAAGGCACAAATTGATGAATTATTGTAATAAAGTCGTACTGATAGCATGAACTCTCTCTCTCTCTCTCTCTCTCTCTCTCTATATATATATATATATATATATATATATATATATATATATATATATATATCTATATCTATCTCTATCTCTATCTCTATCTCTATCTCTCTCTATCTCTCTCTCTCTCTTACTTACTTACTTACTTACTTATATATACAGTCTCTGCATTGATCTTATGAATCTGTTTTGCTTTCACAAAAATTAGTAATCATCGTGAATACTTAAACGATTAAAATAAACTTTTCAGCAGTTTATTTTAAATATTATTCAAATGTTACCTCATTACATTAGCAATGTCCTGCTGATGAGTTAACATAGAATAAATGAAATCTTTAAGGTTGGCTAATACTTTAAACTATAATAAAATCATTCTCTGAATAATTTTTTAAAATATTATATATATAAAGAATATCTTTTTTAAATGACAAGAAACTAGCATACCAGACTCGGCAATATTCTAAGTTTGTTTTTCGCTTATTTGTTATATATATATATATATATATATATATATATATATATATATATATATATATATATATGTTGCAAAACAAACGCCCCTTACTATCAAAAATAATATTGACTATTATTGATGCCTCATCGTTGTCTCTTCTCCTATGGAGAAATTTTAGCTTTTATTGTAAACATCATTTTCCATGGCACGAGTAGCATTATAAATATCTACCCCGACACCCCCCGCAAAAAAAATCAATCGAGCACTCTTGGGGTCTTTCTAGTTGCTATGGTGTCCAAACAACTCTTTACAACACTTATATCTTTAGGTTACTCTGAGTATTTTTATAATCCTTTTCTTTTTTCTTTTTTTTCATTATTTTTTTTTTTTCATTTTTTTTTTTTCATTTTTTTTTCATTTATTTTATTTTATTTTATTTTAAATTTTAAAAAAATCATAGTAAATATATTTTTATGGCTAGAAATAGTTTTTCTTTTGTCATTGCTAGCACAAATAAAATCTACTTGTTCTATCAAAAATGTTCATCTGTCACGGTAGCCAATATCCGTATCACTCATCTACTATTACAGTCATTAAAGACAAGAAATGTTATTGGAGCGTGCAGACAATTTTATGTTACACGGTAAAAATTTACATTTTCATTTGAAAATTTCTAAAATTTGACAAGGGCCAAGTAGTGGCACACAGGGCGCTGAATCAAATGATCGGTATCTAATGAGTTGGGGAGAGGGGGTAAAAAGGAGACGAAAGGATCTTATTTAATTAATGTAACATGTTTTCGCTAATTATTTTAGTTTATTTTGCTAATTATTTGTTTAGCTGCTTAGTGTTGGTGTCAAGTTAGAATTTTTTTTTTAATTCCAAGATTTGTTTAAGTACTTAATCACAAAAGTAAAAAAGCGTTAATTATTTTGATTGTTTTATTTATTTTTATTTTATTCATATATTTGTTTATGTACTTTTGACAAATGATGCCCTAGAAACTAATCGTAGAATATTATTTCCATAAATAGTTATTCTAATTGCAAAATCCGAACTGACTATTCCTTTAATCAGTATCATCTAATGCTAAAATAAAAGTCTAAAATGGCTTCTTAATTTAAAACCATTAATATTCATTGATATCACAGCTTTCTATAAACTTTTAATTCAAAATATTATTCTATAATTAAATCTGATTTCGTCTTTGATGTTTTGTAACTGGAAAAATCTAGAACGAATATCACACACACACACTTACTACCCCCCATATATATATATATATATATATACATATATACATATATATATATATATATATATATATATAAGTTAAGGTAGCGTGGACATGGAGTCAGGAATTCTGATGGATGAACAGTTTATGACATGGAACACTCCACTTTACCCCTCATTTAGGTTAGACGAATGGTAGGAGAGATACCCTCGGATCAATCTAGCACCTATATGATTTTCTCGACCCTATTGCCTTCATGGCAAACTTCCAAACCTCTTTATCATATATGTGCTAGAAGGAGGTGGCTAGGGTCATAGTGTCCTGGATGTGACAGTAAAGTCCATCTATTGAAGTTCCAATTCAGGAGCTCTAGGGAGTGTAGAGCACCCCGTCATCGTGATTACTCCCAGGTCCATTCCGAGCCGGAGTGGTAGTACCTGTTAGAGTTCCGTCTATGGGTTACATAGTTTATAAAATGAGTTCTTCTAAAATACACCCGTAAAACAAAATTGATTACCAACTGTTGTCTCGCACTCTAACATTTTTAAAACAAACTATTTATCTACAAACTGTTTCCATACAAATCATATATATTAGTCATTCATAGACACAGTGTTTCGACGTTTACGTCTCATCAGTGTGGCTCTATTTTAAAAGCTACATCTAGCCGGGCGTGAAACCGACTGAATTTTTTGTCTTTCACGCTCCTTACCCACTCGGCATGCCGGCAACTGTCAGTACGAAACGAACAATTAATTGGTACATACATACGTCGATGTATGTTTACAATCACCAAAGAACTCAAGTCTGTAAACAACAGACGAGTAATGCCTTACGCTAAACGTTGAAAGTTCAATTAACGTCTCCTCTAGAGAGCTCTACCGGCTATTGGAAGCATGCATTAAATAATCCACAGGGTTTATATTCGGTTAAACAAAACAAAACTAAACAACATTTTTATCTGAAGTATGCAAATCAACAGTCGGAAATTCAATTGAAAACTAACACTGATTGCGATACACAGTTTTAAAATGGCTGCCAACAAGAAGTGAAACAGGATTCACCCAATTAAATCAACTAGGTGAGTTTTTGATGACTTGTTTTAAATGCTTCAGTGTAGAATGATCGATTACAATAAATGCTGAATCAGCGAAATAAAATATTCTTGTAATTGCTACTCCTTGGTTTCCCGCATCGTATAACTGCAGGTAATTTTGCTCATGATAAATATACCAGCTGGAAAATTTTTAAATCATTTGCAAGCACGAACAAGACCCGGTTAAGTATCTATTTTCACGAGTGCCTATTTAACTCGAGGCTTCTATTTAGTGTCTGTCTACTTAATGTAGATCATTCCCGCTAAGTTTTCATTCAAAACTGACCACGCATTTGTCATTTCTGGCTGCTCTTTCGTAAGATACTTTCGCTTGGTCCATCATTCTAAATGACTTGGCTATGAGATAGTTCCATATGGTCTCTTTATAAATTAAAACAACCCTAGAGGAACTAAAACAAGTTAGCTCCCAACTAATAAGTAAACTTATAATCAAATTTCAAACTATATAAAAATAAAAACAACAACTGAGGTTGTCACTACTAGAATAGGCTCAGTTCTAATTAGTGATCATCCTCCACACATTACTACAACAACCAACATAACGTTATTTTTGTTGTTTTTTTCTTTTGTTTTATGTGACATTATTTATATTGTGTAATGTGTGAAAATAAACCATTGTCTTATTATTATTATTATTATTATTATTATTATTATTATTATTATTATTATTATCTGGTTCTTTCCGTTTTCTACATTCCTTTGTCTACCTCTCCTTTCCTCCTTCCAATAGCACTATCCTCTCATATCTCCACCTACTCTTCTTCCTCAATTTATCTTCAAGCTTAGAAGAGTGTCTCGCCAAAGTACTCAGATATTTACACCCATCTTGAAACAATAATACCCCACAATTTTTACTTACGACTTATAGTTGGACATAGAAATATCAATTTCTTTCTAAAGTTGTAAGTCAGTAGATTCACCCTGTTAAATAGATCAGGGTTGAGAAAACGGAAAGAGAAAAACAACTTTCTTTAGTCTACAATTCTTGCTTTTTGGTAAACACGTCTTATAACGACAGTGGTACTTTGACTCATGAGTTTAATTCATTCTGTTCCTAACTGATCTTCCTCATATAATAAATCAATTTTCCCCATTCAAATAAACTGAAATGTCATTAATCCGTTCCAGACCCCTCCCCAAACACAGTATTTTTGTTAGGTCTTTTAATAAGAAAAATAACCCTGTATTGTATAAAATCATAAAACAATGTAATGAATTAGGTGATGTAATATGTTTTAATGTCTGTTTTATAAATAATATTTTTCTTTGGCGTTATAAATTTGGAAACATAAATGCTTTTAATGAGCTTATTAACATAGTCGTATCTGAAGCTCGATCGTACCACAAATTTTAGTTATCAACACTAAACAAAAATTGACCGAGTGACAGCTCGTAACTCGAAAAACTTGAAAGTTGAGACACTCGTAAGTCAAGGTACCACTTTATTATTATTATTACTATTTTAGGAGGCGCGTTTGTGTAACGGTTACAGTCGTAGGAAATAGAATTGGCAACCAGAGTTCAAATCTTGGACGAGGCCGTTTGTATTTCACTTAATGCCCTTGCGGAAAGCATGAATCGATTCTTCTTCCCACAGCTCTGGGTAAATAGTAGGACAGACTGGACTCTTTAGCCTTGGTTCAGCAACCAGTCTAGGAGAAGGAAAATTGAATTCAAACCAGCTATAACTCCACTTAAAGATTTACTTTGTAGTATGTCCTGCTCGTGGCGGACGTTTGGATAAATATGTACTATTATTACTACACTAGCTGAGCCCATAATATTTTTATGGAACCCATTTCTAATATTAAATGCAAATTTTAGTGTCACATTTTCCTAGAGACCGTAGCCCAACGTCCCATACCATTTTGGAATAAGACCGACGCCGTGGGCAAATTAAGAGCAGTCCGGGACATTTCGGCTTAAACACCTAATAAATAGCAAGTGAATGGATCCTGCCATCATTTTAAGCTTTTTTTCTTAATATTTACTATTTCTTGCTCAGTCAAGCACACAAGTCTCTGGTTGCTAACAGTACCCACTGAATAGACATGGTGCGGCCTTTGTGTTTCAAACAAGGACCAGTGACAAGTGTAACGCGACTCATATTAGTCTAATGTTCCTTTTATCTAAGTGACTTTTTTTTAAATTCCTGCTAGTTTTCATTTTTTCCTTTTTTTTTTTTACCTGTATTCCTCATTTTTGGATAATTCTCACTTCCTTCGGTACATCTATTGACATCTTCTATATTCTCTTTTATGCACAGCTTTGGTCCTCTTTCTAACAGTAAAGTGCAATCATTGACGAATCATAGGCAACACTTTGTGACACACCCAACAACACAATCGCTAACTCTGCTATGCACAACAACAATGAAAATAACGAAAAAAATCCTACTTACTTGAGTAGTGATACGTTTAGCATCCAAGATTCCCCAAAGAATTTTAGTGGTGTGAAATTTCCCAATAAGGAAATTCTCTCTCTAGAGCAGTTTGTATTTACCCCACTTTCCCCAACTGACAGAATGCGAAACAATCAATTTTTAAGCGTTAGTTTTTAAACTGTTACATAATAGGTGGCCTATTAATGATGCACAATAAGTGTAAAATTTAAAAGTTAACTGGTAATTATTTTAGAACGATCATGGAAAATAACCAGTAAGAACTAATGCAGGGGTTCATGTTAGTATGATAAACAAGACTTAAGCTTTTAACTGACCCTGTTCTATTTCTTTGATTGATCGGTTCCATCTTGAGAAAGATTTAGCTAATCAGGGTAACCCTAGGCGCTGTGACGAACGGACGCGGATCCAGTCAGCGATGAAGAAGGCTATCCAACAGTACAGCAGTTTGAATTCAGCATTTCATTTCTTTAAACCTGTTTCTGTACCAAGGTCAAAGCATATATTGCTCTCCGTGAGGATGGAACTTGCTACTAATGATCTAGTAGACGAACCATCACATTGCAAAAACTTAGCCAAACTTGTTATCTATTAAGTTTAGTTATCAGGTCGTAATGAAATATATATATATATATATATATATATATATATATATATATATATATAAATAAAATTGTCTGTATCTGCCTTTTTAATGAAGTGTGAACGCAGGATAGAAATGCTATTGGCCCAAATATGAAACTTTCCTCAGCGTCCAATTAGATGTCTAGACAGAAGGTTTTCAAAATACTCAACGGAACAGCAATATTTGAAGTAATGTATAGACACAAAAGATTCGAAAAGAAAAGTATTCTTTTATTTCTAAAGCAATTTATTCCACATCACTATTTCGGTACCTCGTCACCCGTGACTGAGGACATAAGAACTAGAAGGGTTATCTTCAGAGTCAAAACTATCAAAGAACTTTCTAGTTCGCCACAAATAATTTAGCTTATAATACACTAGCGCCGTTACCCGAATTTGCCCGTGTATCATATCAACTAAACACAGTATGTATACATTATCTTATTTATTCATGTATTTATTAACTCAACCCCTATATCCGTTGTGCCATGTGTCCACATAACGCAACGGATATAGAGGTTGAGTAATTATTAAGCCTGATCTTAAAATTTCGGAGGAATGTTTTGTTTTCTTACGTTATTATTACATATTTTGTGATTTACAAATATATTCGCATATAAAATCTTTACCATGATAATTATTTTATTAAAACTTTCTACGGTTGATTCTCATTCAATATATATATATACGTTTTGTTCTCAAGTTTTTGTTGTTTTTTAGTTAAAACCTGTCACACCGACGTTTGCTTTTATTCATTTATAATAAATATAAACTCAAGGTAACCTGAAATTTTACATATTGATTTGAACTTTTTACTGTTGGTGGAGCTTGAAAGACACTGACTGTTTCCTCTGCAGAGGGATAAGACCCCTACCATAAAAGGGTATCCTATGTATGACGCTAAACTAGTGGGAGTTCAGTTCTGGTGATTTAAGAATGTGGAGTACCCTTTCATTGTCATTACTCCCACCAGAAGTCGTAGTACTTATTGAGGACCTATATAAGGGTCAAATAATTTACAATTATATAGTATCAAATATTCCTATCCAATATTAATATTTTTCAAACAGTTCTATTTGACCCATAGTATTACCACTCCAGGTCAGTGAACCTGAAGTAATAACTATGAAGAGGTAGACTACACTCTCCAGAACTGGAGCTTCGTTATTAGATGTAGTGTAGTTTCATACACAGGGTATTCCATCTCTACAGGGAATACATTCAGCGTATTCTAAAATACGAAATAGATTTCTAGTGATTCAGTCTTGCTGAGACTAAGCTTTGTTAAAATATTTGACTTTAATTAATTTTTATTTCCTTGTTATTCTAATTTTGTGTCAAAGATGTTAGTTCAATGTTTATCAGGGAAAAACATCCTTTCTCTTGAGTTTCTTTGTTTTTTGTTGTTGTTGTTGTTTTGGGGGTAGTTTGTTTGTTTGTTTCCTTTTGTTACTTTCAATTTGACTTGAGTCGGTTCGTTGTCTTGGAAAAGCACCATCTTAAAGATGTTTTTCTGTCATTTTTATCGTGAAACAGGAGAGGAATTTATGGACAGAGAAATTTCCTCGGCAAAGAAGCGAGAGCAACTAGCCCGCACAAAAATGGGCTAATAACCTCCGATAATGCTATTTGCGGGGGGTGGGGGTTATTGAAGACAGCTTTATTGACAAAGAATAAATCGAAACGCACCAAAAAATGAGTTAAAGAAAATCAATGAAAGACAATTTTAACAACAAGCAACGGGAAAGAATCATGAAACATAAAAGAATTCACACAGATACACACACGCGCATACAAACACACACATACTCACAAAACACGCACAAACACGCACGCACGTGTGTGTGTGTTGTGTGTTTTAAACATAAATGCTAACATTTCTATGAGTGTTTCCTTATAAAATTACGATGTTAAAGTCTCCACCTGTTCACCATACCTATCAACACATTAAAGGCCTCCCATCATGGTGGAATTCTCCAACTGGTCTTCGAAATATCAGTTCTGCTTTTCTAATATAAGTGAATTGACATCTTTTTTAATAACCTGTGGGATATTCCAAGAATGTATTGTCAGGAATGGTGAGATTGTTTGATATTATATCATAAAGCTATCCCCATAAGGTTGTTAACATAATTTTAATCAACCTGTCCGGCAGAATTAGTTATTTCTCAGGTTCGGAACGCAAATAAAAAAAAACAACATAGATCTTATTCAAAATATAATTTTAATATAAG
>CM042139.1:129077317-129082317 GCA_023376005.1 Doryteuthis pealeii
GACACAAGGCTAAAGCAAAGGAAACAGACTTTGAATTCGCTTTAAACAGGAACTTAAAGATGTATATCGTAACTTAATTTAGTCGTTGGGGTGCTACTTGAACAGGAATGACTAGACAGAGCCCATCCCTCTCCAGGTCTGGTTTGAATTCAGTTTTCCTTTTTCTTGACCAAGATTAAAAGTTTACGGTCAAGTCACGTTGAAAACCTCGATTCTCGCTAGATCATCGAAGGTAAGCAGCAACGAGTCTGTTCAATACTTAGATTGTGACCATTTAAGCAACTGTAAAAAACTAAATATCAAAATGACTTGATTCGGCATTAAATAGCCCGGAAGGGGTTGACCATACAAAATTAAAGAGCACAGTCTGCCCTACTATTTACCCGGAGCTGAAGGGAGAATAGTTTGATTTTGTATCTTTTCTATGAGTAGGTATTTAACCAAACCGTTACCCAAGGGTAGGATGTGGCACAATATCACAATCATTGGGCATCCAGCGAAGATCGAACTATCTGTTCATTAGTAATTGATCTGCGAGACTAGATGTAACCTGCTTCTTTCTTATCCGCTGAGAATTCTTGTAATCATATGAGGTTATTTACATTGCCTTCTCAACTGTTCTGTGAAGTCAGGTTTGACATAAGACTAAGTCAAAAGAAATATGAATAGTTCGAACTCGCTCTAAGGAGGGACTTAAAGATGTATCTCACCGATGTTAAGCGGTGACGATCCTGTTCAATACTCAATTGGGTGACCCCTTTAGTAACAGCGGGTACTGTAAGCAATCTGAATCCTTTGTTGAGCAAAATTACTTGATTTGACATTAAATGTCCCGAAAAATGGTTAATATGCCATAAAACAAAACAACCACCCAACCAAAGATGTATCCCGTAACCTAGTTTGGTCGTAGGGGGCGTACATTATGTAATATGTCTTCGACAGGAATAACCAAACGGAGCCCATCCTTCTCCAGGTCTGGTTTGAATTCAGTTTTCCTTCTGTTAGACTGGTTGCTATATCAAGATTAAATAGCATCAACTACTCTACTATTTATCCGTAGTTGGAGGGAGAATAGATGGATTTATACCTTTCCTAGATAGCTAATTATCCAACTCATTCGCCAAGGGTAGAATATGAAACAAGGTCACAAACATGGGGCATCCAGCAAGTATCGAACTTTCTATTCAGTAGTAATGGATCTGCGAGACTAGCTTGCTAACCACTACACCTCAAAGGGACACCCTACCTTTCCTAGCAGTATTAGCGTTATGTAAAACGCTATGTAAACGACCTCGATCAGGATTTCAATTCGGATAGCAGTTAACTTCCTACGACGATAACCATTAGGCTAGCAACGCCTCAGACTCTCTTTACTGATTATGTTTTCTGTATAAAGATATATTTTTTGTTTATTTTCATTACGAAACCAGTCATTATGTCATTGTATTAGGAATACTTGATATATGACATATGTGCGCAATCACAAAAACAACTAAACCAAAAATGAAAATATAAATGTACAATTAAGGCAATCCCCTGACTTCTAGGCATAAAATAACCCTTGGCTGGTTATGTGCTGTTAAAATCAATCATAAATTATTTGTAATAATATTCTCATCTTTATTGCTGTAATCAATATATATATATATATATATATATATATATATATATATATATATATATATATATATATATATATATATATCAGTCATCTACAGACACGTGTTTCGACGTTTACGTCTCATCAATGCGGCTCGACTTTTTTAACAGCTTATATATATATATATATAATAGTATTTTAGAACACTGTATTCTGCAGATGTTGTAGTATAAACATTGTATCGGAAAAATATTTTTTATATTGTCAGTTACATGCAAACATGTATTTTGAGATTTTTTAAGGTATATTCTTTGTTTATTTTCATTGCAAAGTCAGTCCTTATGCCATTATGTATTTATTGAATGTATCGATTTGGCGAATACAGCCGTCTTATCATTATCGCACCAGCCTCCTCTGACTTTATCTGATTGTTGATTCTTCTGCTATATTCCTGACACAGGCGTCTCTGATCTTAGCCTTGCTGGTTGCATGGCGCAGGCGGTAACATACCAGGCTTTAAGTGGGCGAAAGAAGACCTATCTACCTCTGAAAGCATACAAGAGAACGAAAAGTCCCACTCAAGGCCAGTGTCCAAAAGTGGCTGTTCCAGGTACTTCCCAACACGGTAGCAGCACAACACAAAATCCTTCCACCACATTTCACCCAGACTAATTTATTGGGTCTGTCTTATTTCTGCCTTAGATCCTTCTCACTGGCTTGGAAAAATTTATGCGTGTGACGAAGAGGCGTGTCGTGGTGATTTGAGCTTCTAGACTGTGTTCTACGATAGGCTACTAGAAATGCAGTTCTCAAAGAATAATAAATCTCAGATATACGCACACACTCACATAGATACACAAACTCACATATACACACACACACAAACACACATATATGTGTGTGTGTGTGTGTGAAGAAAAGGAAGTGAATCCGAAGGTATGTAGTATATTAAGAAAAATTGAAAAAACACAGGTTTTAATGAGTTAAGTGGTAAGTTTACTCACACCGTAAAAGAGAATATTTGACGTCATATTTCAAACCGTCCACTTTTTTCAGACTTCAAATTTTAAACAGACTGATAAACAAGGACTATCAATTGCTTTTCTCGTTATTCTGTGACAAATTTTTTTATCACCTTCCATATACCAACAAATGCTCTGAAGATGACCTAATTAATAGTTCGAAACACTGCAGTGTCGGCCAATAAACTTACCACTTAACTCATTTAAACCTGTGTTTTTTCAATTTTTCTTAATATACTACATTATATATATATATATATATATATAAAGAGGCTGTGGAGCATGTGTCTATTGAGTTTATGATATATACTATGTGACAATGAAGAGAAATGCAAATTGCCAGGGATAATAAATCATGCGATAAGAACTTTTCAGCATCCACTTTCTCGGGATGTTGAACAGTTCCATAACTAAGTAAAGGAATGACCAAGAGCATTGAAACGTACACGTTGCTTTACATATCTACTCAAGAGTTCAAAACATTTGGCACATATTTCCTAGGTTTCCTTAACCCTCTTATAAGAAAATATAAAAGAATTAAAAGGAAGAATAGTCAATTCTCTTTCTGGTTGAGCCCAAAACACTTTTCAGCACCCATTATATATATATATATATATATATATATATATATATATATATATATATATATATATATATATATATATATATATATATATATATACATATATATATATATTATTTATATTTTTGCTTGAAGGCAATTATAAATGCATGTATCGTATAAAATTCGATAATTATAGAAAATAAACTTGACAAGTAAATCCCGCAAAGGATGGCTCGCTATGCAGAACACCGTACAGACTGTTTCGACTTTATTAAGTCTCTTCAGCGATGTATACTAACGACTTTATTAAGTCTCTTCAGCGATGTATACTAACTCTTCAGCGATGTATACTAACATCGCTGAAGAGACTTAATAAAGTCGAAACAGTCTGTACGGTGTTCTGCATAGCGAGCCATCCTTTGCGGGATTTACTTGTCAAGTTTATTTTCTATAATTATCGAATTTTATACGATACATGCATTTATAATTGCCTTCAAGCAAAAATATAAATAATAATTTATTCAACATTGCTTCTAAAAACAAACATCCAAAAATATATATATATATTATATGGTTGGTATGTTGTTTTGTTTGATAGCATATCTTTTCGAGTCATTTAATGCCGAATTAAGTCTTTTTGATATTCGGCTTCTTACAGTAACTGCTGTTGATTAATCAGAGTATTGAACAAGGTCATCGCTGATATAGCATGAAGCAGTGCTTTCAAGGTGACTTTATTGTAAGCCATGTATATGTATGTATGTATGTATATTTTCTTCCGATGATTGTATAGTAGTTGGTATATGAAACCTTCAGTAATGAAAGTCTTATAAAAAGGGGGAGATTGTCAGTTCCTTTAAGGTTTATTCTGCTTTACTGGCCAGCATTTGTCTTACTTTATACACACACACACACACACACACACACACACACACACACCACACCACATATATATATATATATATATATATATATATATATATATATATATATGCTGTACACATACATATATATTTACTAAATTGTGTCAGAAAGTTAACTCCGCAATAGTTATAGACTGATTTGCTAACCATTACACTACAGCGATGTTATATATATATATATATATATATATATATATATATATATATATATATTATTGAGAGTTGTGTCACCAACAAAGCCTTCCTTTACTTTCTATTGATTTTTTTCATTATAGTATGATTTATTATTCTTGCCAATAACTCTGGGTTCAGCTATGGATTCCGGGTCGACGCATCATTACCTCTAACCCAGAGCACCCCAGCAGTATTTTACGATACCACCATTTTTTCCCCATTCCAATGAAGTAATGACTGATAAAAATGTGACATTATTTCTTTATAACTATAGCAGACCACATAAGTGTATTATCAATAAAGTACACACACACACACACATATCTATAATATATATATATATATATATATATATATATATATATATAAAAGGAAGTTTGGTATGTACGTGTCGACGTATATGTCCAAAACGGGTGGTCACTCAGAATCGAAATCTTTCATACAGCTTAATATCCTTCTAACTAAGAAACACGCCAAATTTGGTTATTGATTTTTCTGATTAAGGGACATATTTAATTAAGCCAAAATCATATATACAAAAAGTGTTTGAAAAAATATATTTAAAAACACTCAAGTTTAGGAATATATTTTTTTTTAAATGATTTGTTTATTTTAGGAAATATTTTTCTTTTTGTTTAAAAAGAAAAATATTTCCTAAAATAAACAAACATTGAACTATACAAATTATCAGCGATTTTTAAAATTTGATTAATCAT
>CM042139.1:129084817-129099817 GCA_023376005.1 Doryteuthis pealeii
GCGTATTGTAAACAGACGGATGTCTTGCCGATCAGATGAATGCTCCGTTATTTGGCCGCCTTACAAGCCTGACTTTTTTTTACATTTACGAATGGGCCATAACTGTTGTGGTAGAAACTTAACGTACTGGTAGATGTATTTCGCTGCCATGAAAAAAAAAACTCAACGAAATCTAATTAAAGTAAGTCAAACAAGAAAGTCTCTAGAAATGTCTCCACCAAAAACATTTCTTCAATCGATTATTTCGTGTTTTTTTTTTATCAGAGCTTTTGATTCACTCTTTTTTCAATTCAGTTTACTTTCTGCAGCAGGTTCTCGTCCCCCCCCCCCATACATCACCCCCACAGCACATCACCCCTCTTTATAGTAATGCATCGTTATTGATAGCGTTTAGGAACTGACAGTTTAGTGGCGAGACCGTTTCAATGGAGATAATAGCACCAGTATTAAAATCCATGTTAAACACGCTTTTTTTCTTATTATTCTTTTCAAAGGAACATTCAGATTTCAGAGACGGCCAGGTAGACTGTTCCGCTGATATCAATTATCCAACCAAAAAAATGTTTAAAAAAACAAAAACAAACACTGCTGTAGATTTTTCCTACTTTGCTAGGCATCTCACAGACAAGCCTAGATTTACCAAAAACAAGATTTGCAAGTGAATGATTTAGCCGACTTAAACAGGGTGCGACAAATAATTAAGAATAAATTTACTCGATATTTGCTAACGTTATCATACGACTAAAAGAAAAGAAATTGAAATAGGAAGATTGTGTTGCGCCTATCTTTGGGAAGACCTGTCTAACTAAATGGTTTTAACGGCATATCAATACGTATATATCAATAGGTATATTTTATATCTATAGGTTAGGGAATTGCGTTCATTTTATATTTACATTTTTGTGATGTTGTTTCTTATGATGCTTTTTACACACGGTTATGATATCAAGTATTACTTTGTAACACCATTTTCAAACATATATTTGACCCATAGACGGGACCCTAATACATACGTATCAAGGTCGGGGTATTCCTGGAAGTAATGGCAATGAAAGGGTACTCCTCCAGAACTGGAGCCTCAACATCAGAGGAAGTTTAGGATACCCCGATTGAGGGTTCTAAATATCACTAAAATTTAAACAAGCTAGGATTGATTGATTGATTGATTGATTTTAACGGCATGTCAAATCGTCTAGGTTATTTTATGTCATGAGGTTAGGGAATCGCATTCATTATACGTTCATAGTTATATTCTTTGTGTAGCTGGTTAAGATTTTTTGGCACTTGGTTAAGTATCCGTATTGTAATGTTTCAAGTTACTAATACAGCTTGAAGTAACTATCCTTAATACAAATAATTTACAATTATAGCGTATCAAGAATTTCTATCTCATACTAATAATGTGCTGTTCTATGTGACCCATAGATGAGACTCGAACACCTACTACCATTACGGCTCAGAGTGGACCTGGGAGTAATAGCAATGAAAGGGTACTTCACACTGCCCGAAGGTCAAGATCTAGAGACGCACTATCAGACGCAATTTACTATCATACCCAAAACACCTCTTTTTTTTTGAGGAAAGTATTATCTCTGCAAGGAATACTGAAAGAGTATTTTAAGCCCATACAACAGGACGATTTTTTGGTGGTTGTGAGGGGGGTTAATCCATATTTAGAGTAGCCGGTTGATTTAATACATTTACTACACTCCGGCCCAGAGTGATCTTGGGAGGAAGGGGTTACTCCACACTACCCAGAGCTCAAGAAATAGAGCCTAGATATCAGGTGCAAAATCTTATACCGAAGACACCACCTTTTTTTAGGGAGTGTGTTGGGGCGGGGTCTAATACCTCTCTGCAGGGAATACAATCAGCATACTTTAAGCCCTGCAAACAAGGCCTTCTTTTTTCGGTGGTGTAATCCATATTTAGAGTAGCCAGTCCATCCATTGGTTTAAAGCCATGCTCTGACAAGATATAACCTCGATGATAAGATATTATTAATAGGATTCAAATCTTATATATAGTGTGTGCTTGTTATTTCTTCTTTTTTTTTTTTCGAACTTGTAGAATTTTGCCCTTGTATATTCTTGCAGTTATGTACATTTCTTTATCTCGTCTTTCGCTCTCAGCATTCGAAACGTTTGTAACCGAAGATGGAATAAAATGAAATAGTCTTTGACATTTCTTTCATCTTCTCTGTCTCGTCTCGTTCTGAAGTTAGTTGTCTAAGTCCATACAAAGGCAGCCATTCACAAAACCCCGCCTTCCTTTTTATGCGGCGTTTGTGATGAGAAGCGAGACATCCAGCAATCTGAAAGCGCGCGCCATAACTACACTCCACCCTCGGAAGGCACGTGCTTCACGTAAATATCTCGGTAGGCAGCTTTCATATCTACACATGTACATTATTCTTTTCACTTCCGATAAGACTAATTTTATATTTTAAACACAGTCTTTCTCTCTGCCATATTTCGTTTATTCGCTGTCTTTATCAAATTCTGCTACGTCTTTCTTTTAACTACCACACCTATTTTCCTTGCAAGATTATCTCGGAGGTAAAAATAACTCCGAAAATCATGCCTGTTGATAATTAATATTGGATTAATGAATTAGCAAACGATTATAGCGACTATTTGGTCACTTCCTTCTTAGAACAGTATCGACAAAGATTTTATTTTCTATCTATTTATAATGAAAATTCATAAATATCGAACTAAAAGCAAACGAATGTCCAACGATTTATTTTGGGGGCATGTCAAACCATGCAGGGTTATTTTGTGCCTTGTGGGTAAAGTTAAAGTCCCGGAAAATATATATAGTAAATAAAAAGAATTACGGAATAGGGGTAGAAGATGTATTTAACCACCTCCCCGCCACGTGTAGGATTTCATAGAATCATTTTTAAGCGGGGTAAAGCTGGTTTGAATTCAGTTTTCCCTTTTTTTCCACAAGTTGCTTAACTCGGTCTGACCTACTATTTACTCATAGCTGGGAGAACAGATGGATTCATGCATTTCCTAAGGACATTAGTGCGAAGCGAAACGCAAAGAAAATAGATATAGTAAAGTGTGAAAATGCAATCCATCAAAATAAATTAAGTATCAAAGATACGACTCAAAGAGGAAGTAAATTTAGATTTTATCTATTATGAGAATAAACATTGAAATATCAAAACTACTCGTTACATATGCTAATTAATCGAATACTATTTACCTCATTGTATTTTCCTTAGAATCATTAAAGGTATCTACTAATTTTAGCTGCGTCTAGCGCACAAGTATAGAATCCTTAGTTAGGTTAGACAGTAATAAGGGTTAACAAGACCAGTTTAGTAACTACTACTACATAAATATGCCATTTATATATGTCTATATATTCATGTTTGTCAGCAGAACTATCTTTCTATCGATATCAGCATAAATCGATTTATTTGTTCTATTCATCTCAATAATTTTTACCAATATTGGGAAGATACGAATCAGGATGAAATGACTGAATATCAAATCTTTTCGCGATCAGCTCATCCTTCAGTAAATTAAGATGATATCTGACTAGTCACTGGGTATGTGTATTTCATAAATTTTACCCGGGTAAAATGATTTTTTCTAAATATCGGGTAAACATGCTACAAAGTAGACAAATATATCATGTTAATAGAGCTTTTTTTATGATAGTAAATGTTACCTGGTCAAACCACTTTTTATCAAATCATCATCATCAGATTGCACACACGGCGCGGATTCCAATGACTATCTCTTTCACCACGCGTCCCTACATTGCTCTGGCCAGGTTATCCCCACGGCATCTAGAATCCACTTATTGGTGTAGCTTTTTGCTGGTCAATCTATACAGGTGTCTATGTATAGATTTCCACAGAAAAATTTCACTTGCTTCTCCATCAGTGCCTGGCATGTCTTGTTCGTCTTGATTTTATGGTTTGATGTGATAGAAAGCAAGTAGCCATGCAGCTGCCTTTTGGGGGTGCTGCTTTCAAGATTTCAAGTCTTCATCTGTAATAGTTTCTGTGAGATATCGCCGGCTTCTTGCCTTTTTTATCTTTTTTTTCTTTCTTAGAGTGAAGCCTTTTTCACTCTACCCGTACAAAGGGGTTGGTAAATATATATAAAATGTAGGTATATTGTTTAGAAACTCTAAGGTCACATGTTAATGTATTGTCTACTTTTAATATTTACAACAAAATCTGAAGTTCTATGTGCATAACCCACAGGACTTGAAAATGGATACAGTGTACAGTAATCAAATCTTGGAGGAAACTTTTTGAATATTACCTATGGGGAAGGTATGAATCCAATTATTCTACCTCCAGCTATGGGTAACTAATAGAACAGACTGGGCACTTTAACCTTGGTATGGCAATCTGAATAGAATAAATTCTGATTTCAAACCTGTTAAACTATTTTTAAAAATTAACATTGTTTCACATCCTACTCATGCGGAGGGTATATATATATATATATATATATATATATATATATATATATATATATACTCCCTCCATCGATTGGGATATAGTAGGACAGTCTGACTTCTTTAACCTTGGTATGGAAACAGATCTGAGAAAAGGAAAACTCTGAATTCAAACCTGTTAAAGATATGCGGGGTGGGATGGATAAATATATGCAAAAGAAGAAAAAAACAGATATAAAGTAAGTTTTTTTTCGGGATGGTATCCGGATAACTTTCTTGAAACCCAGCAATCCTATTTCTAAGAGTGGCTTATTGTTTAGAATATTAAAAACCACATTGAAATGTATTGCTTACTCATAAGGCTTCACCTAATACATTTTAATGACTACAACAAAGTCTTAAGTTTAATGTGTATAACCTACATGCCTTGAAAATCAGCATTCGAAATCATAGCTTTAAGTTGGACTCGAATACCTACCACAAGTGTTAACGGGAAAGATGCAACTATCTCTACCACAAATTAGGCAAAGGTTTGTTTTGGAGACATAACTTTTTAAATTAGTATAAGGAATTGCGAACAATTGATGGCTCTGATGAAAACTTTTGACAAAAAAAATAATTACAAAGGATTTCTAAGAAAATAAACAGGTCTGCGTAATTACTAAGGAACAATTGATTATATATTTTCTTTTTGTAGATTACATAATCCTAGTCACCCATTCTGATTCAGTAAACATCTAGCTTTACAGTGATTATTTAATTCTTTAATCAGCCTGAAGAAGACTTTAATGCACCATCTATTTGAAAATCATCTTCCATCTTCTTATATCAAAATAAACAAAGAATGTCAACAAACTAAGGCAAAACAATGTCATAATTTTCTGAGGAAAATAAGTCTTATAAAACAGACAAAGGTGAAATTACACACACATATACGTACACACACACACACACACACACACACATACATACATATATATATATATATATATATATATATAATTGTAGAAAAGTTACTTCCCTACCACGGTTTCGGTGTTCTTAGTACACCGTCTTCAGTTACTAAGTAAATCTATGTGGCTAATGAAATATATATTCGCCTGATACAAGTTTATTTTTATTATATATCTTCTAAGAGTCAATTAACTTTAGTCTCCAAAGCTTGTTCCTTTGAAGTTAGTGCTAAGTCAAACCAAAAAGCAACAAAATAAATTAAATAGGATAAGAAACACAAATAGAAGAATTTTGTGGTATACCCCACCATTTAACCTACAGGTGATAACAAAAATTGGAAATATATTTATAAATTTAATAAATAAACGTTTCCCAGTTAACCACACTCTACACAAAATCTTTAATAAGAACAACTTAAAGATTAGCTTCTCCTGTATGGACAGTATAGATAGGATAATTAAAAAACATAACAACAATAATTAACAACCATGTAAATAATAGAAATAAGGAAGGAGACAAACAGAATAGTTGCAATTGCCGAGATCCAAGCACGTGTCCGGTGGAAGAAAAGTGTTTAACCAAGGATGTAATTTACCTTGCATCAGTAAAGTCTACACATGAACCGGACACTACTAAATGTTATGTAGGTTGTACAAAATCAGATTTCAAAACTAGATTTACAAACCATAAACACTTTTTCCCTAATATTAAACTAAAAAATGCAACAACCTTAGCTAGCTACATTTGGAATTTAAAGCATCAAAATATAACACCTATTATTAAATGGGAAATATTAAAGAAACCAAGTACTTGCCGATGATTAACTGCTCCATGCTTCTTGTATTTACAAGAAAAGTTAGAAATAATTAGATTCCCAAATAAGAGTGAATTAGTGAATAAAAAGGATGAATTCCTAGGGAAATGCATGCCCAGGTTACGTAACGCATTAATGTATCACTAATATTAATTTAGATATATAATAAATGCACCAAGTATATGAAAAAGAAAACTAGCTCAATAGACTCACCAGAATACTAGAATTGCAAAAGTTCAAATAAGTAAGTAAAGAAATCAGGGGCAATAAAAATATAGGATAGGGAGGGTATGGCTAGATAGAATCATTAATCACCTCTACCTGTCAACATAGGTTTGACTTAGCACTAACCTCATAGGAACAAGCTTTGGAGACTAAAGTTAATTGACTCTTAGGAGATAAAAAATAGAAATAAGCTTAAATCAGGCGAATATATATTTCATTAGCCACATAGATTTACTTAGTTCCCCTGAAGACGGTGTACTAAGAACACCGAAACCGTGGTAGGGAAATAACTTTTCTACAACTATTAATGCTCTATATGTTAAGATATATTGAGCCCTTTTGGATTAACTACTTATGCTACTACAATGTTTACATGGTAGTAACACTTTGATATATATATATATATATATATATATACCAACCCCTCTGCCTGAGTAGGTTGTGACACAATCTCAATTTTTAAGTGGAACTTAACAGGTTTGAAAGAGTTTTACTTCTGCAAGACGAATACTCCTATGGGATTTATAAATGTTCTGATTTTATGGACTGAAAAGTTTATTAAACTTCTTTATGACTATTTTAGTAAAATTTTATAACCAGATTTTAAAGTAATTCCCTTCAAAAATGCCTTTTGTTTGGTAAAAATACATCTAAAATCAAAGATTTCTTTAATTTTTTCTGATAAAACGTATACTATTTCAAGGCATTTATAAAAAATATGATCATAACAAATTATTAAAAAGACATTCCTTAAATAGGATGAAAGAACCTTCTATTGCTAGATTTTGGTTTATTACATGTTGAAAGTGAGGCGTATGTGCATGCACACACACACACACACACACACACAGACACACACATATATATATATATATATATATATATATATATATATATATATATATATATATATACCACATTTTGTCGGATTTACTCAATCTTTTACTCCTCATATATATATATATATATATATATATATATATATATATATATATGTTGACAGTGGGATATGTATAGCCAATTTACCCTGTGTGGTAACTTTTTTAAATACTTCTTTTGCGCTTATACGTATGTGTCAAAAGTCTAATAAATATTAAGTTCTTTCCAACATAAGACGATTTAGAAGTAATAAATGTATCACTGGTGAAATTCTGGCCCATAAACCTGTCAATTGTATGGTCTATCGTATTTATTTGCACATTCGCAATGTGCAATCCAGCTGCTCGGATTACATCACTCGACTAATAGGGGATACGAGGGATAATTACCTCCCGTGTCAACCAGTAGGCGCTAGGTTGCGTCGCACCTACCATTATAAAAGGAACAGTGGCAGAGCCTAAACCCTCTTTTACTAGCCACCTCGAGAGAAGTAACAATGCACCAGTTGGCGTTCCTGTCCATGGACAGGGTAGCTTTGCGCCCCAGAAATCTCGTATCGCATGGTAGATGACATGCTTAACATGTAAATCTTAACACTTTTCTACCAGCTACATATTAAGGACAAAAGACTTTCTCTACTAAAATGCTTTATTGCTATTAGGGAATTTTGCTCATGAAGCTCTGTATAAATTCTACCTTCAACCTCCTGACATGTTTTTTTTTTTTCGAGCAATTAAATACATTTGTTATTACTTTGCCCTAAACTATTCTCATGTTTATTCTATACGAGGAAACGACATATGCAACCAATCATCGTTCTTCTACTCAATTGTTCACAAAATGACCTCCTATGAAGCCACGCGATATAAATGCACAAGGATTCCTTGAAGTAAAAAATCGCTACCTTTGTCATTAACGAGCAAAAGTAGACAATCCAAGCTGTTTTCGAAAACATGGTGAAACTTTTCCGAAAACTGAACCTCTCCTTCGTATTCTAAATGCTGATAACAAACGATTGATTCTTTGAACCGCTTCAAGTGTATAACCTGAAAGAGAGAAAAGAAACTTAATCTTCCTTGTGACAAAAAAGGCACAGGAAATGTTCACGAAGAAGGAACGAGCTATTCCATTTTCCAAACAATTTCTCGTATGTTAATAGTTCTTTACAAAGTTATTGACAATATTCCAAGCTACAAAAACAAAAAAACAAAAAATAAAAAAAGACAAGCCCAGGTTCAGTATTGAGAAGAGACAATCATAACCACTGATTTTTCCGGAGAAATTCATCATCCTACTTCACAGACATCTCGAAGCAACTGTGGCAGAATGCCTGGTACTTGACTCATCAATCATGAAACTGAGTGGAGCATTTTCTAAGATCTTGATTCGCAATGTGAAAGTCAAGAAGCAACCATGTTAAAACGTTTGGTTGGTTTTTACGGCATGTCAACCCTTAGGTTATTTTATGCTGAAGACGTTTCATTCTTGTTGGCTATCAGATTTTTAACGCGTTTCTTTAAACTTACTTTCTATCTATTTAACCATAGATGGGACCCTAACAGGTAATATCACTCCGGGTCAGGTTGAAGCAAGAGTAATTGCTATGATCGATCGGAGGGGTCCTCTTCGACCACCGGGCTAGCCCAAATAAGGGCCTAAGTAGAGCGTTGCATGTCATAGACTACTCAGTCGCAAGAATTCTGTCCTTAAGAATTCCGGTTTGTCACCAGGTGGTCCCTTTTCAGGGTGGGCATTAACCCTCTGCAGAGGTGCAGTCGGCGTATTCTATAGCCCAAGCTGACGGGGTTAAGGAAGCAACCAAATTAACCCAATAGTTATCTGAATAGTAAGAATTGTGTTTTACGTTAATCAACCTTTTTATAATCACGTTCTGTTGTAAAATTTATTTAACATGCTTTTGTACATCTCATTTTATAAATTGCAAAGTCAGTTAATCTATTAACTATATTTAACCTTCTTTTTATTATTTATTATCATTGCTATTTCAGCCTTCTTTTTATTATTTACT
The DNA here is from genome assembly GCA_023376005.1 of Doryteuthis pealeii. Taxonomy (NCBI): domain Eukaryota; kingdom Metazoa; phylum Mollusca; class Cephalopoda; order Myopsida; family Loliginidae; genus Doryteuthis; species Doryteuthis pealeii. The sequence continues at coordinate 129,094,150 of CM042139.1, forward strand.
ATCATTTATACGCTATTTCAGAATTTACTATTTGTATTTCATTTGCTATTTCAGCCTTTTTTTTTATTTATTTGCTATTTCAGATTTATCATTTATACGCTATTTCAGGCTATTTTTATTTCATATTATTTTTCCATTTATATAACATGAATTTTCAGCTTAATGAATAACTAGAAAGATATTCTGGGCACTAAGGACGAACTCGTAAGCAACGTTCCCCCATGGACTCCTAAATATGGACACACCAGTGGTAGCTGACCAGCAAAGGCTTACATTCATCAACTCTTTGCGAACCATCGATGCCGTCAAGAGGAGTTGCCAAAAGCGATAATGATGATTTGCATACAGTCCTCAAAATTGCCACTGTATCTATGTTTCTCACATGTTATGTATCTTTTAAAATGTCCATTTATATAACCTATTGTTACAAAATTTTTCTGTTTATCGGACAAAATAAATAAAAACAATAAAATGAGATAATGAAATGAAATAATGAAGAAATTCTAATATAAATTTCCAGATTTTTCTGATGGTTTTGGGACTGCGCCATTTTATCGGTTGTCGAGTACCAAATATTATTTGCTGAAAACATTTCCCTTTGGGCAAATAAATCACCAGCAAATATGACTATAATTCTGTGGCCACTTAAAAACGTTCCTAATTGGAAAAAATGAATCTTTATCTCAATCGTTACTGTGAAATAAATAAATAGAAAAGAATGGAGGAAAAAAAGGAACAAAGAAAAAATAAAAAAGATAATAAAAAAAAAAGAAATCACGAACAAAGAGAAAGAAAAAATATACTAACAGAAATGAGAGAGAAGTGGGGACAAAAACAGATTAATATATAGAATGAAAAGATCATGAAAGAAAGAGGAAGAAAGAAAACAAGATAGAAAAAACTAGCAAAAAAAGAAAAAATACCAAGAAGAAACAAAAGAAATAGCAAGCAATAAATGTGAAAAAGAAAGAAAACTAAACTAACAGAAGAAGTGAGGACAGATTAATTGATGGGATGAGAAAAGAGTAGAAAAGAAAGATCAAGAAAGAAAAAAGATGGTAAGAAGAAACAACTAAATAGAAGAAATAAATGGAAAATAATGAAAAGAAAGACAAAAGCTAGCAAGAAAAATAAAATCAACATGAAACAACTAAACAACAAAAAATTAAATAAAGAGGCAAAGAAAAGCAAGAAAAGTAGAAACAAAAAAGCAATAAAAAGAGTATCAACAAAAGAGTATATAATGCACTCAGAAAGGAAAGAAGAAAGTAAGCAGGAAGAGGAAAATAAAACGAGGAAAACTATTTTTTTTAAAGCAAGCATGGTTTTGATTCTTCTTCTGATCTGTAAGACTTCCTATCTCTTTTTCAGGCCTTTGTGAACCATTTACTATTTTTATTTTATTATTTATTTTATTTTATTTTTCATACTAATCTAATTTTTCCTTTCTTTCTTTTTAGGTAAGTACCATTTTTCTTGATCATCCCAACCTTATATTAATGAAAACTTACAACAGGTAAGTAACAGATTTTTTTCTATTTAATATCATGATAAACATTTAGTAAAACTAAGCGTAACAGTTATCATCATAGGAAATGGAATCGGTAACCGGGGTTCAAATCCTGGATAAGGATGTTCGTATTTTACATTGCGCTTCCTCCAGCTAAATAGTAGGGCGGACTCGGTTCTTTAGTCTTGGTTAGGTACGAAACGATTAAAGAGAAATGAAAGGAAAGCAAGCAAGAAAGAATAGAAAAAAAGTATCAAAAAGAGGATATAATGCAATAATAATGGAAAGAAAAGAGTAAGCAAGAAAAATAAAACAAGATGAAAAAAGGAAGAGGATAACATGCAAAAAAGAGGATATAATGCCATTAGAAAGGAAATTTTAAATAAAAAAAAGAAAGACAAAGAAAAAAAGCAAGCGAGAAAGAAAAAAAAAAGAAAAAAAGGAGGAACAAAAGAAAAAGAAAAGACGAGAAAGAAAGAAAAAAGGAGGAACAAAAGAAAAAGAAAGAAAAGACGAGAAAGAAAGAAAAAAGAGCAAACAATAAAAAGAGAGAAAAAACAAAACAAAGTGAAAAGAAACGGAAATATTATCAACAAAAGAGAATATAATGTCATCGTTTTCTTTCTCTTTTTTCCTTCCTGTTTTAACAGCAAAGATAAAAGAGAAAAGAATAGTGAGAAAGAAAGAAAAAAGAACAAACAATAAGAGAACAGGCGAAAAGAAAGGATTATGAACAAAAGATATAATATAATTATTTTCATGCTTTTCTTTCTTATTTTCTTCCCTTTCTAACTGCAAAAAGAGAGAGAAAAGACTAACGACAAAAGAAACAAATAAAACTTGCCAAGTCATGGAAATAAAATAATTTGGCTAAGTTAATTTGAAATTCGCAAATTAACGGGGCAACGTTAATGTTTGGATAAATTTGCAGAAAATTTATTGTCACTTTGTCATGTCCCATTCCTCTGATATTAATTACGCTGAATTCAATACAAAAATGCTTCGTAAATCAATTTGGAACTATTATGGAAAATGTTTTCATATGAATAAACGCACCAAAGCAATAAGAGAAAAAAAAACGGTTTTGCGTCAATATTTGTATTGGAAAGAAGAAAACGAAATATAAAGACTCGATGAAGACAAATGTGAAAGAAAGAAGGAATTGTGGGTGTAAAAGCGAACAGGGAGGGCAGGATCGGTGGTTGGTGGTTAAGGATACTAGTCTGAAAGAATACAGGATTCAGTGAGAGGGAGAAAAAAAGAGTGAGTGAGTGAGTGAGAGATTTCTAAGAAATATTTCATTGCTGTGGATGGGGTTTTGAAGGAGGGATATCCGAGTTGTGAAAGAGAGTTGTTAAATGGAGAAAGCGTCTCCAAGGCAACCAGGACTGAACTACTGGATACATTATTTTTTAAATTTTTTTCATTATTATTATTAGTAGTAGTAGTAGTATCCATGCGAGTTTATCACACCAGTTTTAACTTGTTCTTCACTGAAATCTGAAAGACCTCAAGTCTCATGTCACCAGGACTCTTTTATGTATGGTGTGGCAAGACCCAAGTATTTGTCTATATTTCTCTTACTTTCATTTCTACTCCGCTGGAATGGCAAAATTCCCTAGTTGACCATTTCTTTTCTTGTCATCTAAACTAGGTCTGGCTTTCCGGCCGAGATTGGGTAATCTGTATCACAAAGACCCAGATTATTATTATTATTTTCACTCCTTTTGGGTTTTTATTATTATTCCTAACAAGATTTTCATATTCATTTTAACTGATGGTTTTTTAATGATGTCTGAGTCATAGCAAGTTTCCCGTGCTCTTCTGACTTTTCGAGATTATTTTAACAGTACTGTTGTCTGGAAAAAGTTTAGATTTGTCCTCCGGTCTTCAATTCTTCCAATGCACTTCCCAAGCATCTGAAGACCATTCCAAGGGCACAAACTACAATTGTATCACCGTCACCCTCGTGTTTCACAGCTTTTTCAATTCTCTGGCAAGATCCATATATTTGATTATCTTTTCGTTTTAGTTTACCTTACCAAAGATAGATAAAAGAAGTGAGCTCGCGGAAGCAATAACACTATTCTGTTTCAACCGAACATAATGAAAAAATAAAAAGAAGGAAAGAAAGAAAAAAAAACAGTGAGAGAATCAAAGCAAGATTATTATACCTTTTACATATTGAACACTTTGAAAATAGCCCTTAAGTAAACATGTCAAACGTTTTAATAATTAAATTATATCATGCTGCTAGTCTGAAAATTAAACGTGAAAAATATTTATATATTCAGGTTAAATATCAACATAAGAGCAATATGGTCGAGACAATCATATTGGTGCTAGGGCTTGACGTGACCAGGATTCCGTCCGTAAAAATCTATTAGATAACATGTCCATTTTACTTGTGAATTGACACTACATCTGGCTTTCTAGCCGGAATTGGGTGATCCGTTTGCATCACAAAACCCCAGAGTATTTTATGAATCACATTTTCTATGATATATTCTGGTTTGTGCATATATCATCTGTCATTATGGCCAATTTTCAATCTTTTGCATAATTCCCAGGGGATCACCTTCCCAACACAGTCATGCCTAGTCTTTTATTCCATTTGTGTCAGTTCACAGCATTCGCTTATGTGATTAACCGTTTCATCTGTCACCACATAACACACCCTTGCTATTCCTCTGCGTTTCATCAATTTTTTCTTTGATAGAATTGGTTCTTATGGCATTATGCTGTTATTAAAAGATTCAGTTTCTCTCTCGAGTTTGCCCCTTTTTAGCCATCTCCAGATCATTTCATGTACATTCCTTTGCTTTTTTCTAGAAGTATCCATACATTTGTTAATTTCATAAATTTGTCGTTAATTTTATGAAAAGGTGCGGGAAGGGGTTAATACAACCAGGTTCTTGATATTCTATTTAAAGAATAATTGCGAATTAATCCGTGAAGGAAGCACGTTGTTTAGTATCTCTTGAATATCCGTGGCAAATCGTCAAGTATAAGCCGTGCTTATACATCCTGGGAATCGTTGTCTATTTACTTGAGTGGTCGACCAACTGTAAGGAAGATTAATTTGCAAAAGAGACTTTCTTCAGAAAGCAAAACGTAATCGGAGCTACTCAAAAACTACGCTTCAATACGTTTACACACACGGAGACACAGAGACACACATACACACACATCTCTCTCTCTCTCTCTCTCTCTCTCTATCTATCTATCTATCTATATATATATATATATATATATATATATATATATAATGATAAAACCTAAGATATATTGTTATCTCACCTCCTCTTGTCGGTTTCACCTGACGATTATATTTTTTCTAATACATGAAACTTTCAGTAATGAAGCCGACATGAAGAGGTGTGATAACAATTTATTTTAAGTTTCATCCTGCTCTACTGCCCAATATGTGAGCGCTTTCTTGATTAAAGAAAAACGTTTACAAAATTATTTGTTCACACACACACACACACACACACATACATATATAGTTTTGAATACAAACTTTGGATTGCCGGCAAGCAGAGCAGTTTAAGATTTTCATTCACTATAACCTCCAGTCATGATTGTGTCTTAAGTATGCATGAAACTAAGAGTCACAGAAGCCAAATTATAGTGAGGTAATAATAAATCAATTTGGCTCAGTCGGTAGAGCATTCGCCTAGGAGCCACAAGGTTCCTGTTTCGATACTTGTCCTCGCAAACTCAGCGCATGAGTAGCACACCTTGGGCCAGTGTGATAAAGCGGTAGGCGTGGCTCTCTACCTCAGATGCAAAAACAATCTCCCTGGTCTACCAAAAGCGAAAAGGAGATAGACTTCCTAGATGTCCGACTGATACCGACAATAGGCCATTTTACTTAATTAAACAATTTAGAATGCTGATTCTCAAGGCTAAACAGGTCGTTTTTATGTGGATGACCAGCATAACCAAATCTAATTGCCATTTTCCTTCTATTTGGCACTGTGTGGTACTAGACAAAGATGAGTAAATATATAAAATCTACAGGAATATTATTGTGAATGGAATCAATATTAGCAAAACGATAAACGTTTATACAATAGCGAGGAATGGAAGTCTTTCGTTATTGTAGTTACCTCTGGCTTTTATTTGCGTCACGTACGCTGAAGCCGTACTATT
>CM042139.1:129104817-129109817 GCA_023376005.1 Doryteuthis pealeii
ATATGATGTGTTATATTTTATGTATAGTAGTATATTAATATATAGTGTGTGTAATGTATTATATTGATGTATTTATATGAATGTGTTTATTTAATATGTGTATTAATATAATGTGTGTATAATAGGATTTGTATTTATATATATCTATATATATTATATATAGTTGTTATTATATAAGTATATATATAGTTGTATTATATATGATGTATTTATATTATATAATTGTTAATTTGTGTAATGTGTATTATCCTATTACTATATGGCTATATATAGTGTACTATTATATGTATTATTTTACAGTATATTCATAGTATTTATGACTTATATATATATATTGGTATATATATTTGTCTCATACTCATATATATTATATGGTGTATATATATGATGTATTATATGTATATATAGTGTATTATAATTGGTTTTATTATTATATATATATGTGTATATATATGTGTATTTATAAGTTCATTTCATATAACTTATATATATGTTGTTTAGTATATATTATGATTGTATGTTATTATGGTTATGTCTACCATCATGCTTATATACATAATATATGCTGTATATATATTGTACTTTATATATATATATATATATATGTGTATATATATGTGGATTTATTATATATATGTATATATCTATTTATGTTTATAATGTGTATTTTATATATATTAATATATATGTGTTATATATTGTGTTTTATATTATAATAGTATATGTTGTAAATATTATTAAATATTAATTATATAATATATGGGTATTATATATATATATATATGTGAAAACACGTATGTTTTGGAATGCTTTTTGCCGACAATTTTTGGAAGAATAAGTGCTTAATATTGGAGTCGTACCTAATTTGAAATATAATAATAATTAAGATTAGGCGGGATGCCTATTTAAATGTTATGGAGCTAACAAATCGAAGAAAAATCAATCTCTGTATGTACATTTCGGCCTCATCAAGCAGAGCTATAGATCGGAAGACCGCCTTGTGTGTGATTTGAACCGCTTGCCAACTGTTATGGCTATATACCAGTCCCTACACCAAACGGACTCTTAGATGTTACGATTTGTTTAGAGTAGGTATATATTCCCTTCTCGTGACTTTTATACGACGTTTTATTAGACATGTATTATTAATTTCAAATGATACTTTATAGTGATATGTGGTTTGTAGGTATGTTTAAAGATATGAGAATATATATTTTTCTAGTGTTTAGTTGCAGATTGAAAGATACCCTTTAGAGGTTATTAGATTATGCTCAGTTGGTTTCTGTGGTATTGTATTATGGTATTTATTATGATTGTATACATATGTGTGTCTTGTGTATGGTGTGTATTTGTGTAATTATATTATTACATGATGTATTATATATATTTAGATTTATATTGTAGTGTATGTATATGTGTTATATACTATTGTCTTGATGTATGATTGTATAATATCATAGGGTTGTGTATGTTATGCATAGTGTTTATATACTATGTGTGTTCTTGAGTATAGGATATGGAAATGATTTATAATATACATATGTGTTTCTTGTGTATGGTGTATGTATATCTGTATTTATATATATATACATATATATATATGTGTGTGTGTTCTTGTGTATATTGTTTATTATATATTTGTTTTGTTATTTATATTATATATTATATACATATATATATGCTGAGTGTGTCTTGCTTGTTAATGTATTATGATTATTTAGTATATACATATATATATGTGTGTGGCTTTGGTTTTGTGTATGTATATATGTATTTTTATTATACATTCATTATATATATGTGTGTGTCTGTGTGTGTTCTTTTATGTATATATGTTATATTATTAATATATATATGGTTTGTTTTCTTATAATATTAACTATCATATATCTGTGGTGTGTCTGTGTGTCTGGTATGTATATATATAGTATTTATATATAATACAATATATGTGTGTTGTGTCTGGTGTCTTTGTGTATGTATTATGATTTATATATATATACATATATATGTGTGTGTTCTTGTCGTTGTGCTATTATATAATATATATTAATAATATATATATATATATATGTATGTTATGGTGTGTTCTGTGTGTTCTTGTGTATGTGATATATTATTATATATAATACCATATATTATGTGTGTATATATAATCCAAAAGACTGTGAGTGAGCCGTGTCGGAATACTTTCGTTGTATTGTACTTTATATATATATATATATTAACAATATATATACGTGATAATATTTAAGTATATATAGTCTGTTGTTCGTAGAAGTTTTGTGTGAGCGATGTGAGTTCTGGATAGTTTCGTGTCTGTGTGACTTTATGTTATTTATTATAATAATGTTCATCAAGAAGAGCAGCAAAATTTATATTAATTTAGGTGAATATATATACGTCGAGATTAGTGTCATATAGGTATGAGTAGTTGTGATATGTGTGTTTCAAATCGCTGCATGTATAATATAATAGTACTTAATTTATCAGTGAACCTATGAGTAAAGTATAAATTGTTTATACTTTCGCTGTCCCCGTATTCAGATTGACTAAATGTATAAATAATGAGCCGTTTCATCTATCATCTGAAGATATGGCATCGAAATATAATTCCTCGCAATCTTCCTGAAATAGTCATATAATGCTACATCTATATATTATATATTATTAGCTGAGTGTGTTAATTTGATTAGATTTTCCAATTCTCTCTCCTTTCTCTCATTATATTATAATATAGTAAGTATGAAAGTGAGCACACAAAGAACGTTAATTGGAAGATTATCTGTTGTTGCTATGAGTTATTTTGATATTTGAATATTTTTTTTTTTAAACAGACAGAGAATAAATTCAAATCGTTGTCATCTTCCCGCTTGTTCTAATGTAATCATTTTTTACCATATTTGACCGAATAGAAATTTAATTGAGAATGAATTTAATCACATCATAACAACGCGTTTGTAAAATGACAAATATCATAAAAATATCTATATGTGTCCGACATATGTATTTATTCAATTACCTGTGAATATTTTAAGACTTCTTTGCGGAGTGCATGTGCTGAATCACAAGTTATTACTTATATTTACCTTTTAAAAAAAAAATCATACAAATATCTCAAGTACAGTTGCGATCATGTGCATGTGTAAAATTATATATATATATATATATATTATATATATAATATATATATATATATAATATATATATATGTATATGAGAAGAGAGATTTTCGGGCAATGCATAGAAACATAGAAATAAAGCAATTTCTAGTCCAATTTTTAACTAAATATATAATTTTGTAGTGTCTCCGGTCCGTGAATGTCATTTTTAAATCATTCAAATTATCTATACAACGAAGAAAACTATTAAATGCACTATTAAGAATCTTTCACTAGGTAGTCTGATTTATTACCCACATTTATTATGGCTTTACATAGACAGTATACAAGGCCGTAGTGAGAGGTCTCTCCTCTCTCTCTCTGCTCTCTCTTCTCTCTCTCTCTCTCTCTCTCTCTCTCTCTCTCTCTCTCTCTCTCTCTCTCTTCTCTCTTTTCTTTTCTTCTTTTTTCTCTCTTCTTTTATATATATAATATATTCATTTTTAAAAGATTCTAGTTTATGCCAGATACCCATTTGTCAAGCATCCATATGATTTAACCGTTTACTTCACTATGCACCACATCACCTACATGCTAATCTTCTGCATATTATTATTATATAGGAATATACTTGATAAAACCATAGAATTGTTCTTATAAATATTATGTGGAGATATGAATACTTGAACCATATAATTGTGTGAAATATTTGTTATTAGAGATAGTTATTTGAAGCAATGATTGATTATCTAACTTGAAACCAAACTAACAAAAAAAAACAATGACTTCAGTATTAAATTAGCCCAACAAGTGTGTCGACAGCCGTAAAATCATCGAACCAACCATTATTTATGGATTTATTTATATATCCAAGTTCTCTCCTAATTATGAGATGTATTCAACTTTACAACATAAATTAATCTTTATTGTCAGTGAAAAAAATGTGCCTTCAGTTACACTCATCTATTCAAATAAGTCCTACCTAATATATTATTGTCATTAGCCTTCTGCTCTAAACAAATGATACGTGCGAGAGCCACTACCAGTGGCTACGATAGGATCGCAGTGATATATATAATATATATATATATATATATATATATAGAAGAGAGAGAGAAGCCATATCTGTCTGCAATGGGCAGATTAATAGTTGGATATATAATCAAAACAGAACTTGGACCCGTAATCTAACACTTGCCATCACGAGTATAATATATATATATATATATATATATATATATATATATATATAAATCATTGTTTCTGCACACAACCAGATACACACCCAGGTATGGGTTAAATAGTAACACAGCTGTTCTTCTACAAGGATCATTAAATAGCCCACGGTGGTTGATATGCCATTAAACAAAGAAACCAGACCAAATACACTTATCGAGTCCTGTTTGCGCACCATTCAGATAAACGCACAATGCGCATACACTAATTCATTCATGATTTTGATTTAGCATGATATACCACAAGATGAAATGGAAAGAATTTAAAAAGGAAGATTGTCTTGCTCCAGTATATAAATGTAAATATCGTGCCTTCCTTGTAAACAGCATTAAAATCTGGGTTTTATCTAGCCTCGAACGCCAACCTCTGGGACTGTTCAAAAATGCAATTCTGCCAACTACAAGGCAAGGCTACATGCATTCTTTTATAAGTTGATATTTGAATTGAAGCGATAGAAAGATAAAAACATGTCTAGATATATATAAGAGATAGATAGATTGATATAATCAGGCCTAGGTCGATAGATAGGTAATGATAGATATAATCAACGTAGATATATGGATAAACAGGCATAGATATGAACAGATATATATTCTCTGTGTGTTCTCTGTCTAGCTGTGTTTAACCTATATGTGTACATTAATCGCGAGACATGTTGCAGCT